>JAUMHL010000016.1:2710190-2724872 GCA_032362345.1 Sandelia bainsii
ATGTAAAGTGCCTTGAGATGATCTTTGTTATGATTTGGCGCTATACAAATAAAGATGAATTGAATTGAATTGAATCAAAGTCTGACAGCTGGCAGATTTTATCTATAATAACTAGCAAGTAAAGAATTTCACTAGAAACTTCACAGTGTAAAGCACTTCAGCTGTGTTTGACCGGTAGTCCGACAAGGATAAAATAATGTCTGAGAATCCTACACAAGGAAAAAAAACTTTAACATTTAGCTGTGCAAAAGAGAATATTCCAGTAAATTTGTAAAGTAAAGTAGGAGAAGTGGCTTCATGTTCAAATAAGGTCAATGAGGGAAAAATGCATAAGGGTCAATTACTGCAGTGAACTTGCTTCCTATGGTTTTAGTTTGGGGAGTAAATATTTATGAATGGCATTAATCTCCTCTCTGCATTTCTGGAAGAAAAATATGTTTCTGTTTGTAATGGAAGAACTCGAGATTATGTCACCTGGAGGAGATTTGGAGGGTCAGGTTGATGACGACTACAATGTCTGTAGTACGAGCAACCAGATGACATCATCCTCCTCAGGCATGTTGGCAGCTCTGTACTTTGGCATATTTAAGTGCTAGCTAAACGTCAGCATGCCAATTAGCACCAAACACCTAGAACATGAGACTGATGGGAATCTAATTAGTTTTGCACGTATAAACCAACAATCTATGGATCACCAAAATTATTACAATTCACACTTAGGTGGACATTAATTTAATTTAATGTGAGTCCATTCATCAAGTGCAGAGATACAGTGGACCAACTGGCAAAGACATATCCTGAAAATTATGTTCCTGTGAAACTTCATGTAAACAATTATGTTGTTACGTAATTTTTCAAATGAATGAAATCAGGTATTTAGGCAGAAAAAAACTATATGTAGTAGATTGGATATTTCAGCAGTCAGTTCACTGTCTGGGTACATTTCATTGATTTGGTCTTTATTAGTATATTTTTATGTTCCCAGTGAACATATCCTCATTATGTTTATCCATCCATCCATTTTCCTAATTGTTTTTCCTCTCAAGGGTCAAGGCTCAAGGGTGCTGGAGCTTATTCCAGCTGACACCGGGTGAGAGGTACAACCTGGACAGAAAGGCCCGTGCATTCGAAACTACACCACCCTGATATTGTTAGTTTGTCCAAATATTTCTGAGCCACCAAAACTGAAAGTGGCTGTAATACTTTCAACCAAACCCTTAAATCAAAACAGTCTACACTTTAAGCACATCCTGATTGTTTCATTTAAAATTCATTGTGGTGATGTGGAGCCAAAATGATGAATTCAAATATATAGTGTAAGGAGCTGAGTTTACATTTGTTATTTTATTCTGTTGAAGTAAAGTGAAATATCCAGATACAACACAGCTGAATGAAAGTTTCATTTGCTGTACTTACAGCATTAACAATTCAATAGTCCCATCTCCCTCCAGAAACAGTGACCAATCCACAGACCACACAACTTTCACTTTTGTTTAAAACTACTTTTTACCAAAGAAATCATCCTTCTAAAAAAAGCTGGATTAGAGGTCAGTGAACTTGAACTTAAATGTCTCTTATGGCTAAGCATAATGGCTAACCTCAGAAATCTCAGGCAATTCCATGTGCAGCCTTGCGCAAACAGAAAAAAAACCAACACTTTAAGCCCCAAGTTAATATTTGTACAAGTGTAAAACAAACAACTGCGCAAAGCTGCCTGAACAACAGCTGTACACAGTTGCTTACGTTCATGCTCCAGCCTTGCTGGATGTTTTTGCTGGATTTTAGAGCAATACAAAGATGTAAAAATGATGAAGACAGGACCACCTCTGACCCCTAAACTCATTGGTTCTTGGTGAGAATTAGATGAGAAGACTATTAACAATTTCATTGCTATTCACTAAATATGCTAAAAACTGGCTGTGGTTACAGGGGGTGGGGATAAGTAAAAATCACAAAATGTTAAACAAACAAACTTTGATTCACCTCTATTATATTGGGGCAGAAATCTCAGAGACAGACACATGAAGCCTGGCTAAGTTAAACTACAACCATGTATGTGGATACATAATGTTGGCTTTTCCCTTGACATTCATTCTTCACAAAATAAACACATGCAAATGCACAAAAAAGGTGGTTTAAAGCAGACTATGACTGGTAATGATAATATGCTTTTATAACGCCAGTAAGTACATATTGCTGGGTGACAGCAACATCTGTTATACACATCTGTTTGACGACTGATTGGAGAGTGGGGAACAGTTTGATTAACAAATGCTGGATGCACTGTGTATGTACAGTGGCATCATTATTTTCCAGCCAGTGGATCTGTTGAAATGTTCATGTTGTAGGCTGGCAAACAGTCACTCATCAGGGCTGTACTATTGCTGTGCAAGTTAGCACACTGGCTAGTTTTCACTACCTTGTCGGGATGTTTTGTAAGGTGCTCGCTTCCCGGCATTGTAGAAAAGTTCTGGCGCCGGCACATGAATGAATGAATGCAGTGGTGTGGAACTATTGACATTACGTGGGATTTGTAGATGGTGTGTTATTTCCCCAGAGGCGCTCACAGTGTTTTCTCTGCAGCAAACACAGACTCGGTGATTAAAGGTCTTTTGACGTTCCAAATACCTTCTGACACATACTGGGCATGCTCTGCCAATTCATAGACTGGCCCATAACCTCAGAGGGATGGAGAGTGTGTTTGTTTGTGCACAACAGAGAGAAAGAGTAAGAGAAAATGCAGAATTTGGAGCAGAATTTGGAGAGAACGATCAAGATACCTTGTATATGTGTGTGTATTTGTGTGCATTTTAATCTTTAATCACCACTGTATGAAAAGCAGTCAGGTAAGCTATAATGTACCACAACACTGTCTAAAGTTCTACACATTTGATTATTTTATTCCACCATTAGCAACACTGTCAGCTGGTAATGGGGGAATAGTCCTCTGATGCTTTCAGGGTAACAAGAGCTTCCTTTTACAAGGATGAGAAACAGGAAATTTTTACCAAAAATACTGTTGCTGCTACACAGACCTGCAGTTTTGCAGCAGCGAGTTTCCCTGTTTTTTAGCTCTGGTGTTCGACAAATGTTACTTCAGACAACAAACACAACTGATGTATATTAAAATGAGCCACTTGAGTTTACAGAAGTCCTTGTGTATAAATATTGCAGAGCAGAGGATCATCAAATAATAAAGATATTTTTTAAGACTTTGAAGGCTGTTCAAACTGTCAGGTCAGCGCTGTCAGTGCACGGTAAAAAGTCCCATGCTGTACCCTAAAAGTTATGTAACTACACAACTAAACTGCAAATGCAAATATACTTTGTAAGCAACATATTCATTATTATGATTGGCAATAAATTCTTACATTTTCTCTTAACATAATGAGGATGTATTAACAGTTAACATACGTAAATAGCAAGTCTAAAATTTGTTGACACTGAACATCTGAACATTTACGTTTTTTGTTTTTTTTCCATCCTATCTTGCAGTAGCCTACCATGTCCAGTATGTGACTGACTCAAGTGCTATTAAACTTATGGTATTGCCACATTTAAGCACCTACAACCAGTTAAACGTGATAATTTTTATTGGTAAATGGTGATGAATCAGGGCGAATGAGTTTTAGTGCAAAGGTTTAGCCCACTCAGTGTGCGTCCACTCTGATCATCTGCCAGTTCTCTCCCTTATCTTACTTGTATATCACTGTTTACTTAATGTGTTAAGAATGTGGGAGTGGGGGTGTTCAGGGACAGGATGGAGTGTAGGTCAATTGCATCAGAAGCCATGAAAGCCAAATTTGTGATTTGTAAATATGGATGTTTCTGAAATTTGGTGAATTCAGTCCTATTATGTGCAATTATAACACTTCCACTGCATGGAACCAACTCAACTCAACTCAACTCTACCTTTTTTGGTTTTCCATTGGGCAAATGTTGTGGATAGTACCTGGTCCTTGGTGCTTTTTTGGTATCACCTCCATTAAGGTTCCAAGCAAGCTGAGGCAATACCAGAAGGTGACATGAAAACACTGCAGACTGCCGATTGGTCAGAGAGAAGCCTTACTACCTCAGCCACAGTGGTCTGAACCCAAACTCTCCTGATTATTTCAGCAGTCTTTGTCTCTCAGTCTCTTCTGAAACACAATTTGGCTCCTATGACCACATACTAAAAAATGAAAACAGCATTCCTTCGATATCCTCCAATGTTCCTTTGTGTGTCGGCATTGACAACAAACCATACTAAGGGGGGTACAATTTGCAGTGGAGAACGAAGTACCTGAAACCAAACCCGCGTTGAGTCGAGCTGAGTTGAGGCAATGATATGTGATGAAAAAATGCTATTACATCCAGAATATGATTAATTCTCTTGCTGCTCCAGGATTAATATTCCTAATATGCATATTCACAAGGATACTAGGTTGTAACATTTAATAAATTTTTTTTCTCCCATGATTTTAATGGTCTGTTTAGTATGGTGGCCCCTAGAGACAAAGCACGTACAAATGTGAAAGCACATGCAATTGAGAAACACGCTGCATGTTACACAACATATTTGTACATGCTTTGTCTCTAGGGGCCACCGTAGTTTAGCATAACAGAATCTGATACTTTAATCTTCCAATCAGGACAGTTTCATGTTATGTTATTCACACTATTTGTACCTAAATCACAAGGAGAAGGAGAAGGAGAAGCTATTGTTCCATCGTGCACTGATAAATTCATGCAAATAAGGTCCTTCAGCAGTTGCAGACTCAGTAGTCCACTTCACAAGAGATTGCTAATGGAACTACAATGTTAATCTGAATATCTTTATAACTGTGCATCACAGAAAGCACTTCATAGACACACGGAAGCATGCTCCACACTGGCAGGCACAATTGAAGCCTTTGGGAAATGGAAATAGCCAAGCAAGATATAAATGTTATCCATTATTCATAATGTATCTGAGAGATGTGTGGCAGGGAGGGAAAAGAGCTATATTTTTAGGTCAGCATGTGGAATCCATTCTCACTGTGAAGAATCACAAAAAGCAACAAAATAGTCGAATCCCACTCATCTCTAACCAGAGAGAGACACTGAAATCCCATTTCTTAAAAGCGAGCATGTTCTGGCTTTACAAGTACCTGTCCAGTCCATTACAGAGTCTCTGAGTGTCTGCGTTTATAGCACAGGACGAGAGACGCAGAGAGCATCTTATTGGCATCATAAAACACCATCGCTGTCACAGTGATTCAGTTTTTTTTCCACTGGCTGCCTGGTCTGGGCACCAGCAGCTTCCATTAATCAGAGACGAGGGGCTTCAGAGAGGTCATCAACACCCAAGAAAAGACACATTCAAATGTTTTCATCTCCATTTGCCAAGATAACAGACTGCAGCTTTTGGCATCAAATGTTCGCAGAGACTTATTTTTTGTAACATTTATTTAGCCACTGATAATGTATGCTCTTTTTTTTAGCAGCACACTCACTTCTCTACGGTGTAGTTTAACTTTAACCTCAAATGCTTGCTGTAAGGACTCAATCTATTTGTTCAACCTCTGTGTGCTTTTACTGTGCATAACGTTTGTTTAAACAGCCCTTTCTAGAGCCTGCATCATCAAGCTCTCAGGCATAGATCATCACCCGGGGTACAAGGCAAACAGAATGCAAGCATGCCTAGGCCCCGTTTACTGTGATGTGATATAGATCAACATAGATCTTGAAACCAATCAAGTATCAGGAAAACACTACAGCAGTCCAGAGAGCCTTTTTAATTGATGATATGTGTAGAAATTACTAGAGTTATTTTGTGTTGCTTTAATGAAAGCTAATAAAAGCTCAGTATCTCGTTATAATGTGATAATTTTCTCATTATAACATAAAACATTTCTCGTTTTTACAAGATATTTTCACATTATTACAAGATACATTTCATGTTATTACGAGATACTGTACTTTTACGTTTTTATATGATACTGTAGGTTTACATTATAACGTGATACTGTAGTGTTGAGTAGTTTATGCGGTTTTATTAAGTTTTATTTCATTGAGACATGGCGAAATTTTGCAAGTACTGCGTACGTTGAATGGTAGAGTTTTAAAAACTGCATAAACTACTCATTGTCAGTGTATCACTAGGTGGCGCTCTGGCGCTCTACATTTGTAAAAGTTTGCACTGTCTGAGTAAGATGAAGAAGTCCCTATGCCAGTGTTGTTATCCTGTCAGCTGTATTCACGGCCTGTTGCAGTTCTTTAAATAAAGACAGAATGATGAAACATGTTCACCTCTGTGTCTGACAGTCAGTTTTTCAGTTCTAACGTGAAACTATCTTGTAAAAACGAGAAATGTATCATGTTATAAAGACAAAACTATCACGTTCTAACGAGATACTGATACTGATACTTATTAACGATACTTATTTTTTTCTCTTGATGGCAGCAATAAGCTGCCGTATCTAACTTTAGTGGATCTAACTGTAATTTAACATTTAGATTTAAACAAAAAAAAAGTTCACATTGATTTTTCAGACGCAATTGATCTACTTTCTGTACAGTCCCTGAATGCCTCACACACATTTGGAGTGAACAAATCCTTTGCTACGCACTTTCAACCTGCGTTCACTGTTCACCGGGGAAAATTAAGTGATTGCAAAAAAGAGAAGTGTATATACATCCAAGAAGCGTGCAAAGCAGTTTAGCCTTCCCACGCTTGGTCTACCAACTTAAGAGACCTTGACACTTCTCTATAGATGTCATGGAAATGGTAAAAACCATAAGAAAATATTTTTTTAAACAGAAACTTGAATTCCCAGTTGGATGCCCCTTGATCTACAGTAGAGAATATACATAACAGAGTGATAAGGTGAGTTCACACTGACACAAAAACACAATGTATCTGCCAAACACTAGTGGTGTGCGATACCGCGAGCTTTGGTATTGATCCGATACCAAGTAAATACAGGGCCAGTATCGCCGATACCGCTCCGATACTATTACCTTATAAGGGCAGCCTGCCGCAAAATGCACTCCCGTTGCATAAAAGTAAAGTAAAAATGTTTAAATCACTTTTAAAATGTTAAAATCGCTGTAACAACACAACCAAACGCACAAAACATGAACAAACAAAAACACCAGTGTAAAATTAACATCCAGATCCAGGATACCTCTCTTGAACCAAGACTATGTTTCAGTACAACATAACAATTACATCCTGTTAAAAAACGTGATCGGGATTACAGTTTAGTTGTATGTGAACGTAATCTGTAGGAGACAGGGTTGGAAAAAGCATGAACAAGAGAACAGCAGCTACAAAATACACGGAGAGAAGAGGAAGGAAATCCCTCAGCGAGACCCCGTTTCACAGAGACAGAGCTCCCCTGCCGGAAAATGCACCCCATCCTATCTCCCACTAGGAAAGTGTCACATCCATGAAACTTACAACTTCTAATCAGTTCATCCACAAGTCCAAATGGAAATTTGTGTCAATTTTGTCAAAATTCCTTGAAGGTGGTCGAGAAATATTGTATTTACGAGACATAACGCCTCCGGCCTCAGCTATTACAGCACCTGTAATAGCTGAGGCCGGAGGCACCAGAAGCATAAAAAGAAAAACATTAAAAAGTCACGGAGGGCTGGAAGATGGAGATTACATGTATGTTGTCTGTCTTACATATTACGTATTACATGTATTTAATTATTTATTTAGAAGGATCCCCATTAGCCCTTTTCTTAAGTCGTGGCCACTCTTCCTGGACGGTGTCACAATGCATTACATACTTTGTATATGTACTATTCCAATAATATTAAAACAACCTCACTACAATTTGATAACAGAACTTTTAACTGAAGCCTTGTAGGAAATCACAGTGTGCAACTGCTCAAAATCCAATACAACCATCAAAAACCTCTGACATGCCAAAAATCCAACAGCCTGACAGTCACTTGTTCGTTCAAGCAACAAATCACCAATTTGACAGAAGCCCAGGACTAAAATTAGTCAGGGCAGGCAGTTCAGGGTTAAAATCTGGCTTAATATGTACAATGTTTTCCATTCGCTGTAAATAATCACGCTTTATTTAAACTTTTAAACTGATAAACTGTTTTCCTTGTTGAGGAAAACAGTTTAGAAAAATGAAATGAATAAATGAAAGTCTACATAGGAATATGTATAAAGCAGAGATGCAGTTTCTTAATTTTGAACCACCCTCTGCCATTGAGCTCTCATGGAGAGGGTAGGTCAAGATTTTCAGCAGGGAATACACTTTACAGGAACTAAATGTGAAGACACATGGCAGGAATACAGGAGACAGGCTTAGACTCTGTTAATTTAGTGGTCCTTGTGCCAGAATGGTGAGAACAGGCAGGGAAAATTTATTTCATTGGAAAAAATGAGCTCAAGCTCCTTTTTGCTTTTCTGACATTTTCTGATAAGTAACTTAAAACCTTCTTCATCCAGATTCACCTTTATTGACTTCTGTATGTTTGATTTATAGAGCTTTTATTTATTATGTGAAAAACAACAGTCAGTGAGATCACTAACAAGGTATCACAATCCACTATTCAAAGAATACTTCATGAGCAGAAATACAGAGGCCATACCACAAGATGCAAAACCCCACATTAGCCCAAAGAAGCAGAAAGCCAGGTTGGAACTGCAGGAGGATGAATTCAGATGTGTACAGAAATATGTTGTCTGCAAATTTACAGAGAAATGCATCAAAACTCAAAACAATCAGTCAATGAATCCACTTTTCAATAATGTTAGAGAACATGAATCCAAATGTTAATCATGCAAACTGAAGTATTTGAAATACTTCTTTTTTTTTTTACAACTACGTGAAATGTTATTTATTTGTCACCATCATATAATGCTGACCACAATCATTTATCATGATTGTGATGGTGAAGCCCAGAGAAGGTGAAAGCTACTCCTTCTTGAGATGTCTGTGCATCTTATTAGGTTACCTCCCTGTGAAGGTTTTCAGACAAGTCTAACTGGAAGGAGACCCTGGGGCAGGCCCAGAATTCGCCTGAGGGATTATACATCCCATGTAGTCTGTGAAGGCCTCAGAATCCCCAATGAGGTGCTGGAGGTTGTAGCCAGTAAGAAAAAACACTGCTGCCTTAACCCAGACCTAAATAAGTGGCAGAAAATGGATGAATGGGAGTTTGGCCTGTGGAAAAACAGCGAAACCTCAGGTAGAGTACGTAGAGCAAAAGACTGGCTGAAATTGGTAATCATATCTCAATTTAAGCACAGTGCTCATATACTATGTAAATCGTGTAAACTGGCTTAAAAAGGCATCTACTGTGGTTTATAAAGTTTCCTCCAGCAAGTACATAAAGAAATTTAGACCTGGTCAACACTGTAGCGCAGAAAACCAATTACAACATCTAAGCCACAGATTGTAATGCGCTGAGGTGGGAGACGAGCTCTGCTGTCTATAAAAAGCGTCATTCTGCCACATGGTCGAAGTCTGCGGCACATCAGATGGACACACACTGAACAGCAGGGACCGCGTGAGGCTGGAAGGATCGAACCCAGATGGTCCATTTCTTTGTGAACTGGCACAGAGTATCCTAATTATTATTCATGTGAAGAGAAGCTCCTCTTTGAGTCTGATAGCATTGGCTGACATGGCCCGAGGCGAGGCCAAGACTGACCCTGAAAACACTCGAGAAAAAAAAGACAAAAAAACACCAAAACAACAGAGTGTGTTTGTGTGTACATCTCCAGCACGGAGAGACAGACACACACACACACTCAATTTCAATTTAAAATGCTAGAGTATCAGCAATGGTGACTTCAGTCTAAACATCTAAACATACGGGTGTCATCCTCAAACACCTTCTGGTTGAAATAGCACACAAAAACACCTACATGAAAGTACACATATGCACACGCAGAAGCATGCGGTCACACACTGGGACTGAAAGAGCAGCAGTTAATTATGTCGAGCGAGTGAATGAAACTTTTATATTCCATTGCCTTTTAATGGTGTTGTTATTTAGTGCCTTTGTTCATTTACACTACACAAAACAGTTTAGTCTACAATGAACACACTGTGTAAGCTGTGACACACACAGCACAGTGTGTAATTATGATGTCTTCTGAGTTTTAAAATGAACTATAAAACCCACAACGGAAAAATATAACTGTAGGCTATATAGACTGAATACATCACTGTGAATACTGACTATTTTTGACATATGCATACATCTACACTGGATGCACATTTGTGGTCTTCTAATGAGCTGAATTTACTTTTAAGTTGGAATGTAAAGCCAGAGAACTCATTGGCTCCAGTATTTTTTCCCCACTTGGAATTACTATTTAAAATTTTTCTGTCAGTGATTATCTCAATATTCTTCAGCACAGGAACACGGGCATCTCATTATGTCCACAAGTGGTAATTATTTCAATGATTTATTTCTGTAAATCCTGTTGTTTCTTTCTCGATCAGATGGTTCTAAACACTACAATACCCATAATCCTCAACCACCAGATGAGCAGTTTCCAGTCAAGCAAGTGGTCGCCATGATTTAGTCTGGTATCAAGTTCTCACGATAATACATCCATGGAAGAAGCTGTCAGATGTATGTATCAGAAATGTGGCTTTGTGATTGAAGTTGGTGCCGTGATTGTTAAATTGTCTAAAATTGTATAATCTATAATTAAAAAGTAATCAGATTTAAAAGATTAGTTCAACATATTCCAAAAAAAACTTTGATTTTTTGACTCCATCTGATGTTTGTCTGTTAATTACGTAGCTGTAGCTTAGCATAAAGACTGGTAGCAGGGTCAAATAGCTTGTCCACCAACCACCAACCTACCAATATGTAGTTTACTAATTAATGTTGTGTCTTGTTTATTCACACAGTACACAGATAGTAATGAAATTACATGCTGGATACAGTGTACCATTTTTATATATGTGAGGCCAGTGATAATGGGCTATGCTAAGCTAATTACCTGCTGGCTATAGTTTAATACTTAATGGATAGAGTGTGAGATGTAAGGGGTATATCCAATGAAACTCAACAAAAACCTAATCAGCATATTTCCTGAAATGTTGAAATATCCCTGCAGATTGCAGCCTGTTACCAATTTTAACTTTTTTTTTATCATCCATCCATTTTGCCATAAGCACTGCATGCAACAGGGTTTTACATTTTTATATGTCTTACAAAAAATGCACTTTTGGAATTAGCTTTTCCCTTCACATTTTTATGTACATTTGAGATCTTATCGAAAAATCGCATAATAACTAAATTAATGGTTCAATCACACAATCTACTGAGAAAATGACTGACTTTTACTTACAGAGCCAAGGCTCCTATGACAAATGCTAGTAAATAAAATGAAACAGTATAAACAGAGATGTGGATGAATAGAAGATGTCTGTGAAAAGGAAAAGTCAAGGACATGGCAAAAGGTGGCATTAAAAAGGGCACAGTTATCCATCCAATTAAATTTATAACCCACATTAAGCTATTTTGGCAGTCTGGGTTGCTGAAATTGAAAAATGGAGGACATGTGTCCTCAGGCATGCCCCTCCAACACACACATACACGTTACTCAATCAAAGCACCGGCAGCTGTAAGCACCATTTCAGGGGACGCCATTATGCAAGGAAAATGTCATTAGCGATTTTACAATTTCATGCATCGGTGCCACTAACATGTCTCTGGGAGACGGCAGGGCACGGACGAAAGGTAAGGGCTCCGAACTCTGAAAACAAACCTGTGACTGAGATGGAGGGAAGTGAATTTTCTGCAGCAGGCCGCCCCCTCTTCTGCACCAGTTCTGTACATTTTTCAGCTTAATACCACCGGCTACCTAAGACTCTTGTTGGAATTATCTAATCAGGTCCCATACAGAACTCCCATTAGACAGAAAGTGAAACCAAGTTTACTCATTTTGAAAATATGTGTGTACTTTCCATAATTCCAAGAGGTGGCTATAGTACAACTTGGATCTTACTTTTTTTAAGGTTTCATCATTGCTGCCATTGTAAGGTGTACTTACAGCAGCTGAGAAACAAGCAGTCAAATGATCAGATTGTTAATAAACCGCTAGATTGGTCAAATTTATTTGGAATAATGAATTAAGGCAGACAGTTAAAGTGTCACATACATCATATGTTGTGATCATCCATCACAGTTTACAGACCATCTTCCTGGTTTCATTTTGAAACTGTGGTTTTGCCACAGTTCTGCACAGCCATATTTTCCTGGGCGATGTGAAATTCCGAGCATGCTCGCTGGTCTATAACAAATGTGGTTAACATCAATGACACTGTTTGCTTAGGTCATTTAAAATTATTTGAATAACTGCCTGTTTATGAAACATCTGTATTCTTTATTTCTACTGTTCAGAAGAGACCTGCAGAGTTTCACAAGGGCATCAGCCCAATGTTAAAAAAAGGGCATCTATCAGCAGGAAGCTAATATTTTATGTTACATTAAAAATTGAGACATCAGTAGCAGGAAAAAAAGCTAAGCCCTCAGGGGGTCAGTAAATGTTGAGGGCCACCTTTGACTAATTTGAGAAAGGGCAAATTTCTGATGGCACCAATGAAGTTACTTACTTTTTTCAACTTAAGGTTACTAAATGGAAATGATGATAGGCTATTCAAATGTGTTTATTCCTGAGTGTCAGACTCTCCTCCTCTCCATGATGATAGTAGGAGTACATAATAGAAGACAGAATGAATAGATGGTAAAAAATTGTTTCTGCTGTTTGTGTAAGTCAAGTAAAAAGTGTCCAATGAAGGATGGTCTTATCTCTCCTGAAACATCACTCCTCGATAAGAAACTTGAGACGTCCTTCACCATGGAGGACCGAAATGACTTGTGAAGAGCGAGGAATGACCATATGAGAGGTTTGAGATGCAGCAAATTTAAGGTTGTTGCCTCCGTATGTTGAAACAACACAGCGGAACACGGTGGCCAATGTGATTAACCTACCATTGAACTGCAGAAATAAACGTAACCTCCTTCACAAAACTGTGACGGAGCCCCACATGAACCCCACTGCATAATACACTTTCCCCAGAAGGGCTACACATTTTAAACAAGTGACAGTGCAGACAGAGTTTTATATATTTTATTAATATGCTGGTTATCCTCAGTTACACTGTACATAAATGCAATTCATCTACACAGACCAAAATCTTACAGCACCCATAACATACTCACAGGGGACAGTCAAATCTATAAATCTATCTATTATACATGATGTGTAAAATATGAATGAAGAATGAATACGGAATAATAAGAAATAAAAGTCTGTCCTGTTGCGAGGTAGTTACACTGTCAGAGGAGTGATGGCTGTTGGGAGGAATGACTTCCTGCATTGTTCCTTAGAGCTGGAGAAGTCTCTTACTGAAGCTGCACCTCTGTTTGACCAGCAGGCTGTGGAGAGGATGTGAGCTGTTCTCCGTGATGTTCAGCAGCTTGCGCAGCATACTCCTCTCCACAATCAACTCCAAAGGTTCCAGAGAAGTCCCCAGCACAGATCCTTGAGAAGAAACTCAAGACGTCCTTCAGCATGGAGGACCAAAAAGACTTCCAGGTCAAGTGAGGATCGAGGAGTGAGGAATTAACCTTTTCCATAGATACAGTAAATGGACATATACACAGACAGGTCATTAAAAATATACAGAATACAGGTAGCACATAGTAGTGCTCGAAATGAAATACAACTAACATAGCTGTTGTATTGTGATGATTTGTTCCTCACGTCTTCTTCTTAATACGCGTACAGAGACTTACTACAGTAACCCTGTGCAGGACCTCTTGTGCACTGTTTTTACATTTAAAATACTACAAAAGTCAAAGGAAAAAATCTGCCTTGCAAATGAGTGCCAAACCGTGGGCAGGGGAGATGGATGACTCTTCCTCCACAGAGAGCCGGCCTCTGCCAGAATTTGTGGATGAAAAGAGGTTATAATTAAGCCACGTCCTCAGAGACGTCTTGGAGGGATCGACCAACAAGCTGTCAGCGCTGTCAGTCTTTCAGATGGGAACACAGTACCATAATTGAGTGGAGCTGAATGGGAACAGTAGGGAACACTTTTGACAAGCAGCAACAAATTAAATATAATTCACAAAAGCTGTGTGGGGAAGCAACATTGTGCTCTGGGTGAAATTAGCTTTCACCAATCTGTTAATTCTACATAATCAATTATTTATATCAATGAAGTGCTGACTCAGGCGATTTGTGTTTGTGCGATATCTTCAACAATATCTTGTTCTTGTGACCTGATCATATACCGTAGATTTGCCCCTTCTTTCAGCTATATCAAGTTTTGGCAGAACAGTTTATCAGTGTGAAAATTCTACTGAAGAAATTATAGCAGAAAAATAAGTAACGACAAACTGTGTTCCAAAATAATATCTACTTAATACATTTTTGAAATCCACATTTTAGAATCCATCTGATGCGAGTTACAGCATTTTTCAAATTCTTTCTCGGTTCTACTGTGATACAATTTTCCTTTAAATTCTTCAGTGTGTGTTGACCCAGAAAGACGTCTCCCACGTCTGTTCACAATATCAGACTAGGAAGATATAAGATGTAGTGTATCAGAGGACACTGTATACAGTAGCTATTCAGAATGTACACTACCAGTCAAAAGTTTGGACACACATAGAAATGACCATGTTTGTGAAAGAAAAGCAGATTTCATAACA
>JAUMHL010000016.1:2724972-2757649 GCA_032362345.1 Sandelia bainsii
TCTAAAAGGATAACTGATCATTAGAAAACCATGTGCAATGATGGTAACACAACTGAAGACATGTATCTTTTCATGAATAACATGGTCATTCCTGTGTGTGTCCAATCTTTTAACTGGTAGTGTATATTAACATCTTTTCCTTCAGATACGATGGAGGAACAAAACTCTCTCTGGATTTATCATCCTGATTTCCATGGATAAAAGGCTCTTTTAACACATTACATGCAAATACATCCATCCCACAGCACTTGTTGGTCTATTTTTAGTTTTCTGTAGCATCTCTTCTGTCCAAATGCTAAATCCTCATTGGTTGTTAAACTGTGCCAAGTCAGCAGGGGTAGAAAAATCTAATAAATAATCCATAATGTATCAAAGATAATTATTGCCGAGAGTCTAAGACGACACGCACACAAATACTCACAACTTGTTCTCGTTGTTCTTATGGCCTGAAATTTGAAGACAAAAACTATGAGCAATCTGTTGCAGCGATATTAACAGTTCTACTAAATCAAATCTGGACTTAAAAGCAGGCTTATGTTTGTGTCACGGCATGGTAAAAAAAGGGCCTTGATAAAGCAACTGTATCATGACTACCTCCAGGCTATTTTCCAACAAGAGCTCATTGAGGGAGAATGTTTCCATAAGTGTGCATCCCCAGGGGTTGCACGCAATAAGTGTGACGTCAAAGCCCACAGTGGTGAACTGTAGGAGGTATAAGCAGAAAATTCTTCACTGGCTTGGAAAACATCACTAAAGGACAGGGCAGAGTCACTTTAACACCCATGGGTGACAGTGTGGCCTTTGTGCTCACTGAAGGGAGAAAAACTGTCCAGTGGACATGAACTGATGCAGTGCTTTCCAGGCAAATTTCAACCTGCCTTTATCACACCGCTCACTGCAAACTGGAGATGCGAAAAAGCATTTATATTACTTATAACATCTGTGGACAGAGAGATAATTATGTTGTTTGGGGTGAACCTCAAAATTAGGCAACAGCTTAGACAGCAAAACCTCAAATCCATTTACTATTTACAAGATGGTTGCATAGGATATGGATTAACTAGTGCAATACAAAAACTACAATATGTGCTGCTTTTTTATTTCATTTATTTATAACATTTCAATATAATACATTTGAAATGTAAATCATTTGGTCCTTGTCTTTTCAGTAGGAATAAAACATACAGCTCTGGAAAAAATTAAGAGACCACTGCATGAAAGCTGTGATTGCAAATCAGGGTTATTTCACCAAATATTGATTTCTGAACACTTCCTAAATTAAAACATTAGTAATGTGTTGTGTAAAAATGGATATGAACTTGTTTTGTTATGTTGTTGTTGTTTTTTTTGCATTATTTGAGGTCTGAAAACACTGGGCCTTTTCCGGTATTTTGACCATTTTTCATTTTCTGCAAATAAATGTTCTAAATGACAATATTTGTGTTTGGAATTTGAGAGTTATGTTGTCAGTAGTTTATAGAATAAAACTAAAATGTTAATTTTAAAATGTTATACCTTTAAATAGCCAAATCAGAGAAACTGATAATTTTGCAGTAGTCTCTTAATTTTTTCCAGAGCTGTATATCAGATCATTACTGTGCTGAAAAGTGAACCATCACCCCAGTCTCAGGTTGTTTAGTTCTGGAACAGGTTTTCTTCAAGGACTCCTCTGCGTTTGGTTGCTTTCATCCTTCCATCAATTGAATGAGAGCTGGTGAGATGGTTTTCCTTCATCTCCCAATTCTCACAACTCTAGAATAAGTCCTAATGGTTCCAGACAGCTTAGGAATTATTGAGCCTGCTCTGCTCCTGGGAACTTGCAAAATAAATAAAAAAATTTGTATCGTTGCCCTGATCTATTCCTTGCTATAATTTATCATGGAGATCTACAAAGATTCTTGGACGTTGGATTTTGTTCCAACATGCAGTGTGGACTGTGGGACTTTACTAGATAAACAGGGCCTTTCTTGACTATGTCCAGTCAATTCAGCTTTTAGACTATGAGGCAATGTTTTACATTAATGCTTCCATGTCAAACACTGATGTTGAATGAAAAGGATAAACACTGTTCTTGGACGTTTCATTAGGCTAAATAGCCAAAAAATTTGCAAGTAAATCCACTTAAAGGAATCCAGAGGAATTTTTGGCCAAATTTTGAGAAAACAACATACATCATAAATCTAATTGTATTTTGATTGTGTGAGCTCACTGTTGATGCAGGAAAATGACTAAATAAAACCAAAACAGGTGCTAAAGTATAGTGTTGACATATTTGACTTAACTATTACTGATAAACATTATTGTCCCCAGTAGAGCATTCTGGGATATGATCGCCAACTGCCAGCCCGTGGACCATTTCTTTTAACCCACTATGAACTGGGTGATCCATAGCTGTACCTCCCAAACGTAACGCCTCCTATTCTGAAGATACAGGATGGAATATGTCTGCTGAGGCTATAAATGTATTAATAAATCATTTAAAGCAAGTGTTAATGCACAAACTAGCAAAGTAAGGTACATGGACTCATGCAACATGACACCCCATCCCCTCTCTGTGGTGGTGGCCCCTGGGCATGGCCAAGGCCCAAAGAAGTAGTTGGTGACCCTGTGCACAAAGAAAGTGGAGAAACTACCCACAACTAGATAAAGCTAGAAAAACGTAAAAAAAACAAAAAAAACAAAGGTATGTGGTTTGTGTTTAGAAGGAAAGGAGCAATGGGGCTTTCTTAAATTGGAAATCACAATGTCACTGCTAAGTCAGAGTTTAATAATAACAATACATACTTTATTAATCCCACTGGGGAAATTCTTGTGGACAGGCAGCCCCCTTAAGGCACCAAGGGTTTGGGGTTTAGTGTCATGTGGCAAGGAATCGAGGGGAACCGGGAGCGGAACCACCAACCCTGGGGTTTGTGGGTGACTGCCCTACCAACTGAACTACTGAACCACTCTGCAGCAGTATACTTCCATTTACTTTGCAATTAAAGATGTTACACTTCAGTTCTTCTTTTAAAATGGATAAATGTATGGTGCCATCAACAAGCTTAGGCTGATGCCCATCTTTCATTTATTGTCATTCTCACTGCATACACCTCAAACTTCCATCCTTAATTAGCCAGCGCTGAAAATAATTAAAGACCTGCATCCAAGCCTAATGAGTGAGTCAGAGGAATTAAGGAAAAAGCTGATGGCCACACACATTCCAACATCAATCCAATTATCCTAGTTGCCTTGTCAGTTTTGTCCCAGTGCGCATGAACAAAACAATATGAGTCTACAGCATCAGAAATGCATCAAAGTGAGAGAGCCGGTGCTTTGCAGAATTACCTGTCAAGTCCTGCCGGGTCCACTGTCGCACCCTTGGAGAGCTGAGGGGCTTCGATCGCAGTGGGAGGGAGAAGGCTATTAGATTTGATCGGTATACTTGCCATGTTGGAGGGACACACTACCTTAATCAGCACGCTGCACAATGACCTGCATCTGAATTCAGTCCTAGCTCTACTGTCAGTCACCTGAGACACACTCTTCAAAATCACACACGCACGGCATACACTGAATCTATATGAACACAGGTAACGAGTATGTGCACAGAAGCATATCCATGGTCTAAACACATGCATGCTTGCACAGGACTTCTAAATGTGCACTTTTATTTAAAAATTTTTGTATAAGGAAATGAATTAAGATGAGACTAGAGCTGTAAGGCTACACACATCAGCAAAACATATATACTCCAGTTCAGTAATATAATATTCAGTGTCACTTATCTTAGAGTAAGGTTCTCTATGAGAAAGCTGCTGGGGGATTGGAAGCTGTGTGTGCATGTGTGTTTGGTTGATGGAAGGAGAGAGTGATATGTGGGAATTACACCGATCGTAAACAACAGCAGCGGGGAAACAAATGGGTGGTCCCCCACGGCTTCATCCCCGCGCCCAATCAATGATGCACGATAATGCTGCAGCGAGGCCTCGGGGGAGACGGATGGACTCTGGTGTCTGCCACGGAGTCGCTGTCAGACACACCGGAGGCAGAGCAGCGTGCTATTTTGCATTTCTGGATGAGGCGATGTGTTGCAGGGAAAGCAGCGTGTTAGGCGATGTGCACATCACATGCTGAAATGGCCCCAATTTTGTTTGTTTTTTTGTTTTTTATGTAAATGGGATTTTTTCATATTAGATCGGGTACTAGATCTGATCTTTCATTTATGGAGGAGCTTCTGCTCAAGCCAAACGCAAAGGAACATCCTGTAACTAATCTGTTTTTGAGGAAATAGTGAGTTTTGACTGCATGCACTTACATTTCAGTTAAAGTGAGGACCTCACCCAACTGAATACATGAACATGTATGTGGACTGTCAACACACAAAGATATGATCTGACAAAAATGTCAGAGTGAATGTGACCATACCGTACAAATACAAATAATTCAGCTTTAGGTTTTCTCAGTGACAATTTTTATCACCAAGGCTCTTTGTTGGTTCGTTTCTTTTGTACCTTTTCAACACGCTGCTTTGGGGAATAAGGCTGCAATAAACATGTTCTCCCAAAGGAAAGGTGAATTCTTCATCTGAGCCAATCAGTAACAAATATGTCCTCTTGTTCTATGCTTCTCTCTCAGCACAGCCAGTGCTTGTACAGTATGAATACTGGAATGCAGAAGAAAATGCAGAAATCCAAATAATTAAAGACTTTAGACACCATCTTTCTAGTTTTTGACTCTAGTTCTCAGTGCATCTAAAATCATCAAAATCATTACCTCATTCATTTGCACAACTTAGTAGCAACAGCTCAGTGCATTACGGTAATTTCAACAATTGCGGCACGTCTTGATTATTGCTGAAGTCATCTTTTGAATAATGTCACGTGACTCCGTCAGTAACCACAGAGCCCTGTTGAGGAAAAGACTGGAACATTCTCAACAAGCATGATCCTGAAATTCAGTTTGAACAGGAAAAATGTACAAAAACAAGACTGGGAGAAAAACTGCAAAATCTCCTTAGCTGCCAGCTTGGAGACTGAAAAACGATTCCCTCAGCTGACAAGCTGATAAAAGCCGAAACTGAGAGTGGAGGTCACCTTCAGATAATCTAAGCTTTGCTAAATCATTCGTCACAGAATGTGTTAGATGGGAAAGTGAGACCTCGACATCAGGAATCATGGGACACAATGACAGATGAGTGTTCCAGTGCTGCTGCAGCTTAAAACCAAACAGTCAGAGGTGAAGCTGAAATGTCAGACAACAATAAACGCACTGAGCTGAGGTGATGACATGGATTTTGATTATGTTTGCTGATGCATTCGTTTGTAGTTCAGTAATTATTTGCCATAAGATGAGGAATAGAATAAAAAAATATATCAGAATAGAATAAATAAACATCCCTGAAATCAATAAGATCAAATATGGCTTCAAAAGGAATTAAATGCATAAAGCTTGGATTTCCAAAAAAGAGGATGCAGGATGGAACTGTGTGCACAAGACAGACTGTACTTAGTTTGTTTGATTTCAAGGCAGAATGTACATATGGATCCACTGCCATGTTCCTTAACTTTCAAGTCTGCATACGTCAGTCAAGTCAAAGGCCTCTACAGAGTCAGACGGAAAAGGCCCTGCTGCCAGTTGACTTCTTCTAGATTGTGAGGACATACAGAAGCCCAGACAGGTGCATTCTGAGAGCGGACAGCACAGGATGGTATATAATGTTTAAGGGGATCAGACAGGCATGAAGAAGATTTTATATGTCATAGAAGCACTTTAAAGCCTCGTCTGACATGTATCAGGAGCCAATAAAGGGAAGCTAAGGTTGGTGCAATGTGGCTTTTTATTCAGGTCATCTTTGTGTAATATTAAAGTTTGACAGTTTTGACTTTCACAGCACTGTATATCCATGGGCATAATGCAAATAGCTAATAATAATAATAACAGTAATAACAACAACAACAACAATTTAACACACTTAATGGTGGCAATTCATTAGTATTAACTTATAACTTCTCCTGTTAATACCCTGCACTGTGGCATCACCATGTTGTTAGAACTAAGATAATGTTAATGATGTTAAGCGTCATCTTCCAACATTTTAACATTTTTTTAAGAAAGTTTCCAGATGACACTAGTTGGTTTTCAGCAGTGATAAGCTGCATTTTGTTCTCCACTATTCTCTGTCAGGGAAGAAGTGTCTGGACTTCATTACAGCGTCAGCGAGGTCTCCACGGATCATTTTAGCCCTGAGCGCTAGCCGCTGATGCTAGGGAAATGTTAATTACCTCACCAGCCACATTGAATGTTCAGCCACTCCTCACACACACACACACACACACACACAGCGCTGGTGTCTATGCCTCTGTGTGCATCCTCCTCCCTGCTGTAACTGTGGATTTTGGAGGCAGTGATATACCAACCAGAGACAGCATGGATCATCCCACAGGCACAAAATGTTCTAGAAACTTCCACAGTCTCTTACTGTGTCTTCCATTAGAGCAATGTAGTAGTGTTCAGATGGTGAAACAGAGGTCATACTGTATATTGTATCATTGTGGGATATTAATTAAACCAAACTTTACAGTTTTGAAAAATCACTTAACACAATGTTTTAGGTAAATTATTACTATTAAAATGCCATACTATCATTAAAGGGGCATGCTACTCATTTTAGACAGAAAAGGTCAGTATACTAATCATGGGAGTACTACTTAGGTTGTATTAACTTGAGGTGATTTGATCCCCAGCCCATTCTTATACGAGACACCAAATGCCAAGTTGTTCCCAGTGGTCCAGGCCAGTGCCTTGCTGTGTAAGTGTGTGTGTGGATGGAGGAATAAGAGACATATTGTAAAGGGTTTTGTCTGCTAATGTAGACAAGTGGAAGGTGCAGTCCCTTTGTGGAGAGAGCTTTGTGTAGTCTGAGAAAATAACATTCATGATGTCCTGCTATTAAGTTATTTCAGTTTGCCAGCCATCATAAAACATAAAAATAACTAAATGAAATGTGACCACAGCACATGATTTCAGGGAAATTGGAAGAGCCACAGTAGCCAGATTATTCAAAAACCCTTGACCTATTTAGAAGCATGGGTCACTGATTAATTGTATAGCAACTGAAGACGCTGCCTGATGTTTGGCATGGAAACGGACTCACTATGTGTTAGTTTCACTTTTAGATAAACTGTGGGAGGACTTTTAAATACAAGGATGTGTCACTCCATATAATGGTCCCTCCTTTCATACAGTGACTCCACGCTGTTAGTTCTCCAGTCTGCAGTCTTTCATCATGCGACTCCACTATTGTGAAAAGCTTATTAGAAACGCTGGGCGTGCATATACTGTACGTTCCAGTTGCTTTCTTTCATTTATCAGTCCCTTTGATGAATTACAGCTAGGCCAATACATATACTGTATGTTTAGACAGTGACAATTTTAATCATCTTGGCTGTGTACACAACCACAGCTGGTTTAAAATTAAACAATCAACATGTGCTTAAAGTGTAGACTCTCAGTTTTAATTTAAGGGTCCCCCACCCTTACAAAAAAGAAGTATACTTTAAGTTCATATTATTAAGTATACTTAAATATACTTAAAGTATATTTCCCAAGTATACGTTACCTAGTAAGTATGTGTTAATGTACTTCTAGTATACTTGCAAGTATACTTTTTTAATACTTCTTGGGACTAAATTGGCCCACTTTTTAGTATATAAAAGTATACTTTAAGTATACTAAAATGAACTTTTATATATACTTTTAGTTCACTATAAATGTACTACTATACTTTCCAATTTATAAGAGTATACTTACAATATACTCTATTTTGTATACTTAGTACAAATACTGAACTTACAAGTATACTATTAGTGTACTTGTAGTATACTTTAGACCTATTTTTGATTGGATCATAGTTATTAGAATACAGTTATTACTTATTTCATTTTCACATGTAACAAATCCTTTCAAGTCACCAGACAGTTGTGTGACAGTCACCACTATCACAGTGCTTCATTTACATAAAACTATGTTCATTATTAAACTGCCAGAAGTATTTTTAAGCAAAAAAGCAAGCAATTGAGAGGGAAAGTCTATTAACTGCTCACCATTCTCACTTACGGTTTTAACTATTTTATTTTTTTAATTAATGGTCTCACATAATTAATCTGTTCAAAAGGTAAAACACCATGTTACACGACAATCTGTGACAAATTCTTCATTTAAAACATAAATTATTTGTTTCATAGTTGTTTATTTTCACAGTAAAATTGCTGAAATGCATGCTGGGTATTTCTTTGTACTTGTTAGTATACCTCAAGTATACTACATAGTATACTACAAGTATAGGCTAAATGTACTTATACCTTTCTGTATACTTGTCAGTATGCTTTAAGTTCTCTATACTCCAAGTATAGTTAAGTATAAGTACAAGTATACGCCAAATCTACTTATACTTCTATGTATACTTGACAGTATACTCCAAGTATCCGATCTGAATAAAGAGTTACGTGTACGTACAAAGATGGGCCAAATGTACTTATACTTTTTCTGTATACTTGTTAGTATACTTCAAGTATACTTAAATTTAATTTTGTCTAGTATATCTATAAAAGTAAACTAAAAGTATACTTGCTTATTTTTAGTTTTTAAAAAGTATACTAATAGTGTACTTGAATAAACTTCTTTTTTGTAAGGGCAGTTTTAGAGGCTCAAAAAATCCTTGCAGTGGCTGCCTGTAGTCTGGAACTCACAGATGCAACCAGATGCTGGGTTTGTTCCCTGACAAGGCTTTGCTGCAGCTGTCTTCAGTTCCTGCTTGTTTTAAGAGTGTTTTCATAATCAATGTATTGCTTCCTCAATCTGATGCACTGTGCTGATGCACAATAATGTTTTTAGCCACATTCCTAAGCACTAGCTTCTACTGTATGCTAAACCATGCTAAAACACCATGATACACACTAACCGTCAAGACAGATGCACTCTAAAAACAAATGTTTTGGCTCAAAGAAAATTAAAGCAAAAGTTTGATTCAACCTTTTTAAGTTATGACAACATCTGGTGAAATTACGTTGAACCAACAAACACTGCATTAGGGGAATTAGCTTTTCTGCTAGAATTAAATGTAGTTTTATTTACCACATACTTAATTACTGGCAGAATAAACACAAGTTTGAGGTTGAGTGCTCATCAAAATTAAGTTGCTCCAATCAGTTTTTCCAGTATTTAAAGGAAACTTTTAAGTTACATGTACTTAATGACTTTTCTTTCAATTATGATTACACATTTTTAAGGTAACAATCAGTTAAAAAGTCAAGTTGCTCCAGTTTGTATTACTTTTTAGCTTTTATCCTTCTGTGTTTTAGAAATAGATTAACTCAACAACGCAATCATTACACAATTAATCATTTTATTTTGCACTGCAGTTGTGTGTTTGAACATTTGCTACTGTATTTCAGTATGCAAAACATCACAAATGTTAATTACGTAGTTAACATTTAAAACCAGAGTACCAAATGTACAATGTACCAAAATACATAAAATGGGTCAAACTCCCATTTTATATGACTTTAATTTAACAAACTTGCAAATTTACAGTCCCCACACAAAGAACTGGAAAAGCGTTGTGTTTGCTGTAAATTAATTACCTTTAGGTTTCCCTCTGATTAAGTCCTTTGTTGAGTTAGCAGTATGTTTTAGATCCTCAGTTAGTTTTGATGCATGAGCCTGTTCCACTAGCAAGACCAAGGTATGATATTCCCTCCACTGTGCTTTACAGATGAGCTTGTTTGGTTTGAATCATGGGCAGATCCTTTCCTTCTCCACACTTTGGCCTTTCTATCACTTTGGTAGAGGTTAATCTTGGTCTCATCAGTCCAGAAAACCTTGCTCAGTCTTCTATATAAGACTATATTGCAGTAGTAGAATTTGTTTGTAAAACAAATTATTCTCACCTTGAAAATATACATTTTTATCTCTGTGCCACATTCAGCCTCCATGTCTTCGAACACACATTCTCAACTGTCTGAATTTACGTTAAAGGAGAAGGAGACTGCACTCACGGTGGAGAAAAAAAAATTGTAACAGAGGCCTTAACTTTATCTTAACTTATTAACTTATCACAACATAAATTTAGTTTTCAACCAATGGATTCAGAAATTTGAGTTTAAATGACAGACAAAATTATGTTGTAAGTAAAGTAAGTAAATACCAACAATTTTACATCAACACAACTCATTAATTTATGTTTTCCATATCAAAGGTTTATTTGAACTAATACATTTGATTTTTTTTCTTGTGAACATGCATTGGAGATGAAATAATCTGTGTTTCTTATGAATATGAAACCACTGAAATTCAACACGGGTTCTAAATACCCAACTCTTGCGACCAGCCTGGGAAAGTGGTCATAAAGTGGTGAGATATACCCTCTAAAAACTAAAACCAGTGGACAGCAGCTGTTGTGCTGAACGCCATCATCTCTGGATCAAAGCACAGTGGTAAGGCGCACAATGATGGCTCTTGTTTCCTGCTTTCTGCTGAGAGCCAAGGACTCGAGTTTCCATCAGGACACAAGCTCACAAAAAATGACAGCAAAATTGAAGGCTGGCAGCAAATGAGAGAGAAACACACATGGAATAAGTAGGTTTTAAAGGCAGATGTGATGACAGGATGTGACGTTACTGAACACTGAAATCAGGCAGATAGATTTAAGATTACCATCTTATTCAGGACAGAGTGACCCTGAACTTCTCCTTAATAGAATTTGTGGGTTGCATATGTTCCACAAAGTGGTTGCACGTTTTTGGATGTATGTGCTAAATGCAGCTGTCTGTCTTGCAGAATTTAATTGTTTGCACCTGTTTGCCTGCAAGAGGTTTAGAAAATCAGTGCTTGGCCTGGGGGAAGTGCACAGCCCATAGGCACATACTGTGTAGCAGTCAGTTAGTGAAGACTAATGAGGTACATTAGCAACTATCAGCACTTGAAGTAAACTGCTCATTACAACATTACATATCACATTCTTTCCACACTGCTTGACAATATCACATACAGTTTAAGGACTAACTGTACATCACATATTTAGTACATTGCTGCAGCCGATAACAGTCTACGAGGTTGAAGAGATTTAAAGGATAGGTTTACAATTTTTCCATGTCTGTCTTAAAACAACGCTCAGATGCCCATCTGAACTCTGAAAGAGGTTTTACATACTGCAATCTAGTCTGTTCACACTGGTTGAAGCCTCTTATGTTTTGGCTCCCACCACTTAAACATGTACCACTTTTGGAGGGCTCTCTTAACGAACTGTATTGACAAGACAAAAGGTTACAGCAAGCAAAACCCGTTTCATTGTTCATATGGACAGTTTTAATTAAATTAGGGTTATTAGAGCCTTATTTAGCTGGATCTAACAACATAGACCAACATGACATATGAAATCTGCCCAGCAATCACATGATTAATATTGATTACAGCAAGTCCACTAAGCAACCACAAAACATGCAACAACATGTCTATAAAACTGTATATTCAGTATTATGAGTGAACTGTGGTTTTGTTTTGTTTAGTAGTTATTCCACTGTGACTGTAAGAGTACATAGTTAGCAGTGCACTTTTTGTTTGACACCCCCGCTCCACACCTCCAGTCAGGCTTCCAGTTGGGAGCAGGGTGCCATTTTAATGTTTGCAAACTAGTGTCTGACTTGACACAAGTTTCCTTGCAATATGAGCACTGAGGTATAAGTAAAGGTATAAGATGCTCTTGCACTTTTTGTACATACTAAAATAAGGGGTTTGCATATTTGGACACATTCTACATTCATCAACTAACAACATGTTACAATTACCCAACAAGACGATCAGAGAGCAGCAATAAGAAAAACAGTGAGGTATAAATCACAGAAAGAAGCTTGTCCATCCAAAGGATAAAACACCTAGACATAAGCAGAGTGAATGCACACACTAGAGAAACAGAACAAGTGCTTCACAAGTGCAAGGCACAACAAAGGAGGGTGAGCCAACTCATCAGCACAAGACCCAGCAGTCCATCTGCATCTGAAGGACATGGGAAACTCCTTTAAAGGACAGAAATGTACACAGCTTTTGGTCAGAAAAGACAGATGGTTTGAAAGAGGAGTAACAGGAGCCATCTATGTTGCACTGGAATGACTGGTCTGCTTACAAAGCAGTCCTGGCATCACTCCCAAGGCAGTTTAACACCCACCTTGACACATGACGGCTAAGTGGGACAACGCCCTCGCATGTGATGATTATCATCATCATCATCACCAATTTGACAAGAACTATGACAATAAACCACATTTTATTTTAAATCCCAGCATCAGACACGTCCTCTCTCTCTGTATTAGCCCAACAGAAATGAAAAGCATTAGGGTGTGTGTGCAGGTGGTGTGTGTTTTGGCTTGTTTATCTGTTCAGCACAGCAGCACATCACATATGACCTTCCACCACCATCTGTCCTTGTCGCCTCCTCATTCTCTCAAGTTGCCCTTTAACCTTGGGCAGGAAATATGGCTTCCCCCACGTCCCTGCTGTTTATTGAGGCCATACCGAGAGCCAGGCGCTCGCTGTCCATTACAGTCAATCACAAACCATTAACATGTCACTCACTTCTGAGGAATTCGCCACACATGCACAGTAGTGACCACATCCTCATAAGTCATCGCCTTCCCTGTAATTGTTGCGGGGGGGGGGGAAATGGCAGATTTATTGCCGCTGTGTGTCTGATAAGAAATTAATGAGGTGATAAAGCAACTGTAGGCCTCCATACTTCCTATGTGATCAAAGGAGTGGTAAATGACTACTCTGATAAGTAAGAAGGAGCATTCGTTCTCACCATGTAGCACATCCAGCATCTCTAAAAGGTGTGTTTTTCCATTTGCCTCATTAAAACTGTGCTGTGGAGGAGTAGCAAAATACTAAAACACACACATCCTTGTACTCAGTGTAATTTATAAGAATCCTGTGATTATGTTTTGACAGGTCGTTTCTGTTCTAGTTTAGTCTGGTTACACACACTATAATTTTAATGCAAATGATCGAACATGACTGTTGATGTTCTTCTCTGTGCACATTTTGCAGGAGATGTGATGAGTTCCCACACTGCACATGTACAGGACACGTGGTCTGACAATGTGGCACCCAGCGCGGCACCCTGTGATGTGTCGTACAGCGTTGGTGGTGGGTGTGAACGCCTGCTGTCCACATGTTTTATGACTCCCTATGACTGTAACTTTATACACATGCTGCTGCTGCTGCCATCATGGAAGCAGAGTCAGGCAAACAGATAGCTGTTGAATTACAGTTCCAGCGTTTTAATTAGCTTCTCAGTTGACTTTTCAGTCGAGTTCATGAATAAGTGCTCTGCTGATGACACAAATCTGTCCCCAGCTAGACAGTGATGTAGTTCATAGATACACTACTGTCCAAAAAGGCTGAAATGTCCCTGTTTTAGAAAACTTTTGATTTAAGAAGCTATAATAGACCCTTCTTTCTTACACTAGTTAAGTATCTGGAGATCTTTCTTCTGAATCAGTCTGTTCCATGAGAGAAATTGCCTTCACAGAGCAACATAAACTGGCTGTAACCAGAATAGAAAGAGGGCATGAGGTTTCAGTGTCTTGTCCAAGGACACCTCACTATGTAGACAGGAGGAACTGGGAATCAAACCACCAATCCTTGGGTTCATGGACGACTGCCCTAAAAACTGAGCACAGCAACATGAAGCTTTATATACTGAACATCTACAGCGTATCGACTACACTGCTGTTCTCTCCTTTATGCCCTGCTCTTCATCCTCTCACTGTGCACTGTCCTCATTCTGATCACAATCACGCTTTGATGAGAGCAAAGACGAAAGAGTGGACAACTGTCTTTATCGCACAGCTCGGATTCACTCAGCCCTCTTTGCTTCACGGAGGAGGGCCGCTGTGAAATATCGATCGGCTGACCGCTGCACAGATAACAGCAACTAAGTGATGGATCTTTCAATAGGAAGAGGGCCTTTAAAACAGATCTCTGCTGTCTTCCAGCCAGAACTAAGTGCTGGCAACAGCCTCAGGGATGTTAACACTTATCTATGACGTATCAAGTTGCATTTATGACTGCTAGCAAAGTGCTACAGCCTGTGTTCCAGCGCCCCGGGTTATATTCTTGCAGACTGTTCAGGCTACAGGCGGGTTCTTAAGATCTGCCTTTTCCCTTCCTCCTTCTCCTCCTCCTCCTCCTCTCTACCTGTCAAACACTGAGCTCCTGCGCTTGCAGCCAACACAAATGCCTGCTTGCTATTGATGGATAGAGACAGCTGGAGTGGAAATACAAAACGTTTAAGCATGCACACAAACACACACAAACACACACACACCAGACTGTTTATGGAGGGTGCAAGGAGAGCTGGGGAGCAGATTAACAACTTTACTTCCTAATTAGCCCACTTAGCAGGAGAGGAAATAGCTGTAACTGACTTGCTACGTTTGTGTGTGTATGCCTACACAAGTAGGACTCTGTTTTGGCTCTCTCTGATCTAATTCTGACAGCTGCCCACTGGCCAGGGGCTGTCACATGTCGCCTTCACTTCCTGTTCATGTAAAAGCTCTACAGAGCTTGCCAGAGATCTGTAGGGCCTGCAGGGAGGACTGTGTGTTTGTGGTGTGACACACACAGCTGGACAGTTCGGTTGTAGTTAATTTAGTAGACTGGTAGTAGGAGGAGTAAGTTTAATAAAACATCTGAGTTTTTTTCTTTCCTTTTTTTCTAAGCTCACTAATTCAAATCTCTGTTGATCCAGTAGTGGACTGAGTGGCACTGATTAGCAAAACCCCAATAGTGCTGAATACTCTGGTACAATGTTGTCAACTACTATGTCATTCTCATCATTATCATCATCATCATCATCTCTCTCCCTGTCTCTCTAGCTCAGTGTTGGAAGTGGCATCACTGACAGACACTGCAGTCTTTTGTGCTGGGTTCAGACTACACGATATAAAACCTTATAACTGCCCAACTCAGCAGATGTAAGGTGTCAGAACCGAAAAGAAGTGTTTAAAGTTTATCATTTTATCTCAATAGTGGTCAACAACTAATGCTGCATTTGGGACACCTCCTGACTTCCCAACGCAAAGAGTAGAATGTCAGAGAATTTTAACTTCCAAGAATTGAATATGGAATAAAGTAGGGAAAGAAGGGACTCATGTCCTCCAAATGTATTCTTATAAGGGTACCTTATAGTTTTACATTCTTGTATACATTTGCTTTTAGCTATGCAGTCACGGGCACATCATGGTGACCTCTGCGTTCATTTGTAGCATCACTTGAAATTAAGCCTACACATACACAAGATGCAGTCCTGCCTATAACCAGTGGGGCAGTGTCAAAATCACCTCAGCAGCGGCTTTGAACAATAGCAGAATGTGTTGAAGATAACTTGTTGAGCTTGTCCTTAATTACCCACATCTACAGACCTGACATTTATGTCGTTTTTGCCGTTTTCTCTGCCATGATCACAACATTCACCTCTTTAAGTGTCGCTGGAAGAAATTCTGTTGCCAATCAGGGATGATTAGACTCTAGTCTGCCCCCTTTTAGGCAACATTTTCTACTAAGTGAAAAACCCATGAAGCCTGCAGAAATGTGGCAAAAACTAAGAAATATCCAGTGTAGAGTCAAAACTGCATGAAAGACACAAGGATGAACGGAATGAATAAAACTTTAGTCTGTTAATTATGAGGAATAAATGCAGTAATTTTAGTCCACGCCTTCATTAAAATACAGCTGTTAGCCTGTGGGCGCTCCTCACTATCTGACTAGCCACAACAACCTGCAAATTTACTTCTTACTGCTACACTAACTTGACGCCATCATTTGAAGGAAGGAGTCATTTGAATGGACCTAGTAATTTAATTCAAGAGCACAAATTATTTATTGGAGGGAACAAATTACTACTTGGTGCCTGCTAATTATCAGAAATTGTACCCTTGATACCTGGTGGGCTGCGTAGTTCTCATTCTCTCTGCCTGCTTTAGATAATTAATCAAACAAAAATGGAATTGAAGACAAAATGTCAGTGTGGCTGCTTTGATTAACTGAGAGGCCAACTGACAGCTTTGTTGGGGGGTCTGCGTCTCAACTGCATCTTGAATCTATTTATATTCCATCGTAATACTGTAAAACACTGGCTGCCACAGAGATGCCTCATACTGTATGATTTTCTCAGTGGTGCATAAAACCACTGCCGCACAAAACCAGATTTAACTGAGTTACAAACCACAGAGCTAAGAATAAGCCTTAATCATTTAAGAGTGAACTTTTGTTTCTGCTAATCTCTCCCCACCACTTTCTGTTTTCTTTCCCTCTTCCCAATGGGTATTCTACCTCCCAAGGATCCCAGCCACCACTGTGCTGTCTATTTGACAGTGCTCTGTCAAGCCTCAGCTTCTTCTCCTCCACACCCACCCCCACCGTACGTTGCCATAGAAACCAGCAGCCGTGGAAAAGTACAAGTTAGTGGATTGTCTGGGAAAAGGACACTGAGAGGTAGCGATAGTTGACCAGGCCACAACACAAGAAGGCTGCCAAAAAATGGGTTCAAGGATCTAAGACACCAAAGGAAAAGTTGTTTTACACTGTTAAGGTTGGGTTTATGGGCTGGTGTCAAGACCCCGATGTTTCTGGTGGTTTTAGCACATTAAGCTGTGAAACAATAACAGTGAAACGTAGATTCATAGTCACGCCACCTCTCCAAAGTCACAAAAAACTACTAAATTTAAAAGTTTCAAGCATATTAATGTTTGTTATTGTCATGTCATCATGAAGACAAGGAGAAGTACGACCACTTATAACGCATTTACAATGCAGTCTTGGCATCCTTTCCCAGACAGTTTAACAACAGTCACATTTTGACCTTTTTTTTTGACCCATGACGGTCAACCCTCGAGGTGTTAACAAATTATCCACTCCAAATACACCAATACTTCACAGTCCCACTCATTTTAAAAAGCCTTTTGGATGAGAGGCAAAATGTCTTCAAGAACCTCAAAGACTGATTAGCATCCTTAAGGTAATCATGAAAATTACCATTTAAAAGAGAAAGGAAACCAAATCTGAACTAGATTCAGTGAGAAAAGAGGAAAAAAATTAAGTTCCTGATAAACTTCCTGTGGAAACAGAGCAGCAGTCACTAGACTTGTTGGAATCAGTCAGTCAGCTCAAACATCACCCTGTACTATTGGGCCTGTCAATCACTGAAGCAGTTCAGTGGCAGAGCAGCTACGAGTTCAGGAGGAAGAAAAGTAGGCTCTACTGGAAAGTGAATCACTAAACCTATAGAGAATGGATTTGACTGAATGTCGAGGAAGAGACAGATAACCTCTCCAAAGACTTTTGACCTTTAGTGGTGCTACAGCACCACGTGGTCTGTGTGAGAATGTGCAGAGACTGACAAGGGAGAAAACACTGCAGCACGTTGTACAAGCCCTCACAGTCACAGACAGCGGAGTTCAGGGGGGAGGAGAAGTTGTGTCCAAAACCTTGTCAGCGTAAACACAGTCGAAAACCAAAAGCCAAAAAAAGAATCCAATCCAAGGTCCAGAATCCTCCATAAGGGGAAAGGTATGCAGAGTCAGAATAAACCAGAACCAGAGAGACAGAAAACACAGAGCAGATCCAAAAATGAGAAAATCTGAATCAAACTTACAAAGGCGGAGAGAACAGAAGGGTCAGGTCAGGCAGACAGGCAGAGTCAAAACCAGGAAACCTGGCTGCTTAGCTGTTTTGTGTGTGAGTGTGTTGTTCTTAATTGACTGGCTTATACAATGTTGTTCTAAGCTCCCTAGAAAAACATTAACATTGCTGATTAATTTGTTAATCATGCTTATCAATAATTAATTTCACTGTAGTAGCTGCAGATGTGTGAAAGACACAAATGTTACATCTACATACAGTATGTTAAGCATTTTGTATGTTTGTATTTTAAGATTTTAAACACAACTAATGCCTTCCTGGTTTACATAAAAATGTTAAACCCAATGTTTACAACAAGTAGTGAGTAATTTGTACACTTTTCTTAAACCATATTTTTCGTCTTAGGCAACATACAACCTGCCCTGCATTCTTGGTGGTGCTGTGTGCAAATGCTGCTCAAAGCTACACTTATTATTACTGAGGGAAATCATGTTAACCTATTCAATCATAATTTTATTTTCCCCGCCAAACTGATGCCCATGAGCTTCTCATCTAAATCTACCAGAAAGTCAATAAGTGAATTTCCCAAAATGTTTAACTATTGCTTTATTAAGCATTTTAACACACACCCGGGGTGCCGCTTCAGAAGTGCAAACCTGTTATGTGAACATTCACAGAGGTTTCAGGCTTAGCCATGAACGCCTCTGTAATACAGTAGTCCCACATTTATCATCACCATGCAGCCAGCTGGGTTTTTACTGGGAGGTATGCAGTAAAATCTATTTGAGAAAGAGTCTAACAACCTGCCACTGATCTCAATGAGCTGAGTTCTAGCTACAAGGAAATCAAAAGGTTTGATTTTTCAACATTTTATTTACATGAATGAAATGAAAGTTCAGTGTTGGTGCAGTAAAGATGAAGGCAAAAGGGAAATTTCAATGTGCATAATTTGTATGTTGTAGTATCCTAGTTCTAGTACATTGTGTTGCTTTTGAATATTAACAAAAAGTTTATTCAAATCACAATAACTCTTGGTGAAATTCAGCTCCTTTCTTGAACACAAGGTGGTCAGATTATAGCAGAAAGGTACCAGGACAGAAGCTGGATGTTACAAGTTCCTCTCATTTATAAAAGGAAAAGTCTCATCAATGCATCTCACAAGCTACACATTTGTTATGCAACCACACAAGTCTGTTTAGTGTATCTTCAGAGAGGTTTGGGTATCAATAATGAATGGCTTGCCCCTGTTTCAGAATCCTCTGGTTTAATCTGGATCACACGTTCACAGTAACAAGTGCGACTGCACTCTGGCAACTCATTTCCCAAACGCTAGCAACCACATACTATACTGTTGTGACCCGAGTGCACATAAATAACCATCCTCTGTGGAGCTGTATTTATGAATCTGTGCAGTTTGGATGTAATTGTCAGTTGTCCTATTTTTTATAATGAGCATCTTCATTTTACAGTGGTGCAGCACATGATCACAGAAATAAACAGAGCTGATACAGAACATCTCGTTCTGAACTCTGAGACCCTCTGGTTAAAGTAACCATTCACAGACAATATGATATTTTTGGGGGAAATATTGTAAATGTGGGTCAAGACCTCTTGGACCCACATCATGCTTCTTGCAGAAAGTGGTGCTAAACCCTGTGCTTGCCCACAAACCTCCACAGTTATGAATTTTGTTCAAACCCTTGTTGGTGATTGATTTTTTTGGTCAGGAACCCCGAGCCAATCACTTTCTTTTCTCTCTCTCCTTTCCAAAACAAACAAAGAAGAGGATAACCAACATATACTGTAGGTAAAGAGCCTAAAACATGTAAAAACAAGTAGAAAGCAAATTCTTTGACACAGAACAGCTTGTCTTGCTTTCATTTTCTACAACACCTCCCTCTGGTCTGCAGCCCGCACTGTGATGTTGTTGACCAGGGTTCACATGACTATGAACACATTAACTGTTTTGGATGCTAGGAAGCTTGAGCGCTGCCCTCCACAGGAAGCAGGTTCCAGGCTCTAGTTGGTTTAGTAGGCCGTTACCTTAGTGGGTTGGCAGTTTGATCCCTGGCTCCGCCTGCTCACATGAACCAAAATATTAAAGCTGTTTTGTGCAATAAAACCAAAACAATACACTGAAAGATGCTAAAAAGCACCACAGGCCTGAAGTGAGCTGTAGAGTTGAGTAGTAATTTCCTGTGGATTTACTATAGTTTGCTATATATACTATTACTATACGACTCCTTTTTGCATTACTCGCAGGCATCTGACCAATTGTTCATAAAAAATATTCATCATTGCAGCTTTAATGAATCAATACTGACTGACAATAAATCTGAGGAAAAATATAATAAAGCTGTCTTTTGTCTACGGTGTATAGTGTACCTGCTGGTTCTGTAATGGAAGCAGGATATACACACTTTGTTAAAAATGGGCATTTATATATAATACTGATTTTAGATACTGGTCTTTATATAAACATGGAGATCATAGCAGTTGATTTTTTTGAGTAGCTTGTTCTCGCTGTTAGATCTCTTAAACTTAAGGATGAGTTTAAACACCACAGCCAGATGTGTTTTTGCACTGATACACGTGCAGAAAAGACTTCAGAGGAGATGATAAATTATACATTTAGTATGTGCGTGCTGACTCCGCTGCAGACTACATCTCAGCATGTCTCAGGCTCCCAACGTTTCATATTTTGTCAAAAAAATGCCATTACCATTTAGAGTCGTAAAGTTGAGATGTAAATTCTTTATTCAACCTGCTTCAGCCTGGTTGAGAGTGAATCACTTGGTATTTTACTCAGTTTATTTCTGCGTCTGTTGAAAAATGTTGTTCACTGGGGTGTTTTCTAATAGAATATTGTCCTAGAAGTGTCCCCTATGATAAGTGATGTTGGTGAATTAACTAAATGCTTGGCAAAGGAGTTTCGTTGCTTCCTTCTTCTTTCTTTTATCCCAAACATACAGAACCATTTTTTAATGAAAGGTATGGAGATGCTGCCATCTCACAGTTCAATGCTCCCTCAATATTTAAAAGATGACACACAATTCCAGTATCTCATACAACTGATTCAGCCTCACATTTTTTTAACAATCACATGAATTTTTCCATTAACGGTTCTGGGAAAGGGCATAATTTTTAAACAGACCATGAATGATTGGAGATTGAAAGAACAAGCCTGTTTCTCTTAGATTCTGAAAAGATCACTTTTGTATGTTTTGTAGGTGTTGTTCTGTAATTTAATGCAACTGTAACCACACAAGAAATATCTGATCAAACACACAGTACAACACCATAAAGGAATTGAGTGAAATCAACATTTTTCCTATGTTTTGTTAATTCAACTTGTGTGAATGCTTCTTAATTTTCAGACCAGGTCATTTAAACATGACTTGAATGAACTGGTAAAAGTTCAATCAACACATCAAGTTTTTAAAGAAGCAAAACTAGCAGAAATCCCAGCATGCATTGTTTGATAGCTACAACTCTTATTTTGTAAATTGGAGATAATCTATATGATGGAAACTTCCTGTATGTCTTTGACACATACTAAAATCAGTCATGGCTGTTTCATTTCATAATAAGAGGAGTGATGCCATTCCGCGTAAAGGTTGGTATTGAATTTTGTCCCTTGGACACTTGAAATAAATATTAAGGTTACTCAACTTAATATCTTAAATGTATTAAACTTGTTTTCTCAAGTTCAGTTAACTTTTACAATTTCAAAACTCATAAAATGACATTGGATTAATTTGGCAGCAAGTGAACTTATCTTTCTAAACTGAACAAATTATAGTGATTTACAGTGCATGTACCAATTCAAACTGTGTTCGAGAGACAATTCAACCCGCAGGCCTTTGTCATAGTCGAGCATGTGGGGCGCATGAGGGCCATACTGGAAAAACACCACAAACTCAACTGCATCAGTCTCGGTTGTGGTTCAAACATAAATGTGCAGACAAATCCCTGCTCTGGCAAATGATCCTTCAAAATTTAAACACCAGCCTGATTTTTGCTCAGATATAAAGTGCTCTGAAGAAAAAGGAGTGTTGGCGGTTATGAACATCTTCTCATAACCGTGTAGTGCGTCATACTGGAGGTGCTTCGAGTATCTGGGACACATCATGACGTCCCAACAAAAAGACTATATGTCATCATTTTTGCCCTTTGTTGCCTATGTAGTTTTAGTTTTAGTTAGTGTGTGTGATGTGTTCCATGAGGAGCAAAAACCAATCTTCAATGCAGAACCATAAATATGGCAAAGCAAAAGATGAAGGATGTTTTTACTTTCACTGATTCTGTAACTACATAGCTATCATAATTTTTTCTTATTTGCACTGGAACAATGGAACAATACAGCCACTGAGTAATTATCACCATATATAGGTATGACAGACATGTTAGCAAACTGTTTCCAATTTACACACCCAGCAGACATGGAGCAGCATTTGCATTAATAGATTTCATGTTTCTGGCCAGTCAAGAAGAGTCCAAAATTCAGTCTTTAAGTCTTTCTTCTTCAGTCCTTTAAGCTGTTTTTGTTGTGGCTGGGGACTTATGAGAGATCCATAGTTGCTGGAGCCATTGTTCATATAAATATACTAAATAGTGCAACTTTAAGGTGCTTTGGACTCTCTCGGCCACTGTATTTTTTTATTCTCATCCAATGTTCTGCACAGGTGCCTTTAATAATCACTGTCATCCTTCCTTTTCGTCACACTGGACAGACAGCTTCAGTTTACCATCCAACTGTTCAGCGCAATTAAAGACTTAATGACACACTCCACTTCAGCCTGTCTCCACCTGCTGCACAATATTATTACTCTAACTAACCAATTAGCTTGGCGGAAAGTCACATGGATAGTCAAACTATCCAGGCTTTACTGAGCTGACTCCTCTTAAGCTACAACTCAATCTATAGTGGCAGCAGCCTTCACAGTGACAGTATTTAAATTCACATCACCTCTTTTTCACTCTCATACATATCCCGCTCTGCATTCTCTGGAACATTCATAACAGTGACAGTGTCAGCCCTGAGAGAAAAATGCATGTACCTGCCTGTGAGACAGAATATTAAGAGGTAGGGGGTAAGAGAGCAAAATGGAGAGATGAGGAGTGGAAAGGAAATAGTGGAGAGGTGGGGGGACAGGTTGACAGAAAAAAAGGAAAGTGATAAAGTGTGTTAGATTACAGGGTGACATTGAAAGAAGCCGCTTTTTCCTCCATCCCTCTCTTACACTATTCACTCACACCACCCGCTCTTCACTTCCCACACATCATCCACCAACCCTCCCCCCTCCCCACAAGTCCCCCGGTCGCCTGGTGGCATCGCACGAGTGCCCGTCAGCGCCCCAGAGTGTCACAAACATTTTCCCAAGGCAGACATGAATGAGATCATTGTCCTTTGAGGGAGTGGGAGAGGAGGTGGAATTAAAAAAAAGGGAGATGAACTGACAGGAGATAAGGAGAGGAAATGAAAGGAGAGGGGACACAAGGAGAGATGATGTATGTTTGAGAACGTAGAAGAGGAGAAAAAGAGGGTAAGAAGAGAAAAATGACATAGTTGACAGAAGGTACAAGAGAGCAGGGAAGGATGTGAATATAGGAATAAAGAGGAAAATGAAGGGTTGGAATAGAGGGAAGAAAATAGAGAAAAGAGATCAACGAAAAGAGGAAATGAGAAATAAAAGGAGGGGAGGGAAGCTTAGAGAAAAGTAAACAAAAAAGAAGAATGGAAGAAGGGGAGAGAACAAGTCAAGGAAATTTAATGATGAGATAGGAAAGGTTAATTTGTATTCTGTTTTTGTTTTGAGGGGAATAAAAAGACAAAAAGAGAAAATGACAAAAAAGCAAATGGGGAAAATCAAAGGGGAAGAGAGCACAAAGAGGGTAAACTAGAGCAGTTTAAGGGGAGATAAGACAACTGAAATAGTGTCGACACAATATGCAATGATGCAAAATAAAGATGAAACAAATGCACATCGTGTAACCAACACTTTTGGTTCAAGATACAAACTAAAAGTCATGTCTACATTTTTCATTTATTTTTGGATTTTTACGTGTAAACTGACATTTGTCTGGTCATGTTATGTTTGATCGTCATTTTATGTGGAGATAATGATTTATTTTTTTATAGGGTTTAAAACAAACTTTTATAAGTTTAAAATAAACTTTATCATACATGTGTCAGTTATTTTCCAGTAAGGGCTCAGGTACAGAACATATTTCCCATCATCCCAGTGTTATATGGGTTAATTTCATATAATAATTTATAGTTTGTGAATGACATATTAAAAAGTTGCATAATGTAGCTTTTTACCATTTAAAACAAAGGCTTTATGTGCCAACTAGCTGGAAAGAAAAGAGCAATCTGTTGGAAGGCAGTACTAAGTAACAGACTGCTGTCTTGACTGTTAAACACACAAACAGGCTGAAAAAAACACAACCACCAGTATCAATATTAACTTGATATCAGATATAACAGCAAACAATACGGGACTGAGTCCACTTCCGTGACCCTCTGTGCCAGTGAGAAAGACTTTCATTGTTCCCACATTATCAGATGACTGGCTGAGAGGAGGCGGTGCCAATGATTGTTACTACAATGCAATTTTTTTTTCCATTCGGAATCACATGACTGTTAATTAAATTTGCTGCCTGATAAAACGTTACTGATCCCACTAAAAACATGTCAAAGTGTGGTGGTGCTGAGTGCTCTATGCACAATGGGGACATCCACAGATGTAAGCTGTGTTCTAATAGTACTTTCCATATGGACGTAGACTTATAAATGAATATGACTAAGTTGGAAGCTGAAGCTTTGCTGATAGCAAAGAAAAGAAAACACGTTTGAAACAGCTAAAAGAATATAAATGTGAAACTGGCAGTACCAGAGGCTTGGTGATGAAGGGGCTACTCAATGGGCTACTTGGTGAACTACAGCAGGTAGAAAGCTAAAGGCTGAACATGCTATCAATGTGCCTCTCACATGCTTCCATTATATATGAGTCACAGAGCAAGGCGTGTATTTCTTTCTAAAGTAAATAACCGGTGAACTTTTTGAACACAACTTACCACTGTTCTGAAGGTCATAAAAAAGAGCAATTCAAACCATTTCTTTTAGGACTCTAAAAAAAGAAGATAAAACCCTGTTTAATGCAGAGAGGACAAAGTATTTTTTATTTAGAAGTCTCTGGGGATTCTGGAAAGGCCTTCACTAGTATGTGTGTTTAATCACCAAGCCCCGTAAATTCCTAATTTGTTCAACATTCCCTTTATTGTGGAGCAGTACCCCCACAGATCAGTGTATAAACTGAATAATACAACGCAGCTTCCTCGCCTCATTCCCTCACAGATTAGCACTGATAAGATTGTTTGCTATGAATCAATAGTGGGAATTTGAGCATCAGGGCTCATGAAAATGAAAAGATTCACATGATGAAAATAATTACGCAGTTCCGCTCAAGTTAATGTACTTCACCACAAGATTACGCTGTTTAATCAATCAATCAGCGAGGCTCGCTCTTCTAACCAATCAGAGAATTTCACTGTTTTCTGTTTAATTAGTAACTTTTGCAGCTTCTTATTTAATCTCATTTGATAGTGTCTTTTACCTGGGGCTGTGCAGAGCCTGGCGGAGCGTAGCAGATGGTAGAAGAGCGTAGCAGAGCAGGAAGAGAAGAAGGGCTGAGTCTCATGTTAGGGCTAGCTTAAGCTGCTAATTGTGCTGTGACTGCCTAAACGCAATCTTATAGAAACCTTAATGCCATAGTCTCACAACTGCATGTTGAACTGCGAGAGCAGATCTTTTGGTGGAAAAGAAAACTGGACAAAATCAGATATTTTGCCTGAAAAATCCATTGTCTGTAATTTATATTTTCAGTGGCAGTGTGTTGGTAACATTTACATTAATTGTTAACATATTTTTATTATGTTACTTGAGAACTTAATCCACTTGCAGTTACGTTCGAATCGAAAATGTCTTTGTGATTGTAGATCAGGTGTATAGAGATGGAATTTTTAGAGGACAGGGTTTTGTTTATTATGCTGTTAAAGGTCAGATAGGACCTTATAGTACGGTAAGATTTTAAACATAACATAAACTTTGGTGTGATGTATCAACTGACATTTATTCATCTGATTGTCACTGTCATATTTTTAATGAGGGAGGGGGAAGGAAGGTTTAGTGTGAAGGACAAAAGAGAACTCTAGCGTGGGGTGGTTTCCTTCCTTTACATTGTTTTGAAAAATGACAATGTCAATAGGTGTCTCACTTCCAACACATAAAACCAAACACCTATATCATCGTCCTACCTTTATTGACTGAAAAACCGCAGCCTCTACCGTTACATCTGTCTGGGTGCTGACTCACTGTGCCGCGGCTCACTGACATTCCGGGAGACTGAATAATGTCTGAATCTATCCAAAGATATGCAAAACAGAGGACACTCCTGCTGGGAAAGGCTATAAAGATTAGCTGTAATCAGAGAGGACTGAGTGGAAAATGCAAGGTCTGCCGTTGCCTTTCAAGGAGAAAAGGTTGTGTATTTCTACAGTTTTGGCAACTGTCAGGTCAGCAAGTGTTGTCACTGAGCCAGCACAGCCTTAAGGACAAATCACCACATGATCTCCAGTTCTTATCTAAGTAAAACACATACACGGTAGAGCATGGCCATTTTGTTTTTCCAGTGATATCATTGTTTTTTCAGCTTCATAAAACTGATCCAAGGCAGTCACAGTCGAGAGGAAAGTAATTAACTGTTTATATGCACTATTTATGGGAATAATCACCATGAATTCACCAGTTTTTTCGACCTGACCTTCAAATCCATGCCCTGAACAATCTAAGTCTAACTGGAGGAATCCTTGCAATTTTATCCATCACCTCAGTTTTCCTCATAGAGATGATCCATTTCAGAACCCCCATTTTCATCCAAAGTCTATGTCAAGCTGCAAACTTCACAAACAAACCCACCTACAACTACACTATACAGAACTTTGCTTCTCTACAAGTATTTAAAAGAAGCACTTGCCCACAGGCAATGTATTGCTTCGACAAGTTTATGGAGCTTGTTAGAAGAGTTACACAGCACGATAGTTTACCTTAGAGACTCAATTTATCACCAAAGAAGAAGTAAAATCCTATTTGAAACCCTTTTTAATAGATATTGGCTATTACACGTACAGTCAGTCAAAACATTTTAGGTAAAGATCAAAAGATGAATAAAAGAGTTTCATTTTCAGATTTTTAAGAGATGTTTTCAGCTTCAGCTTTCAGAATTTCAGATTTTATTTGCTGGTATTTACATTTACCTACATATATTCAGCAACATATGACATAACACCTTCTGCATCACACGACCCACATTTTAAGTAAGAACTGTGTTGGACAATGTGACTGACAGGTGTTTCCCAGGTGTGTCCTGTGAAACTGATTGTTCAAACATGAAGTATTTCTAAAAGACTAGTCTTGGTTTTAGCTTTGGGTTTTTACCAGTGAAGACATTTGTGCATTTTTTGTTAAAAATGAGTAGATCAACATGAAATCCAGAGAGCTGGTGATAGATGAAAAGCAAGTGAACTGTGAATTTGAAAAAAAGAGGCACTGCACAAACAGTGGCCAATACAACAAACTGGAATGTTCTGAAAAAGAAAGAAATCACTGGTGTACTGAGCATCACACACAGAATGAGTCAGCCAAGGGTGCCTGTCGACACCTGATGACAGAAGCATTGTGAGAGGTGTCACAAAACAAAACATAAAAACAGAAGAGCTCCAAATGTTTTATGGACTGATGATATGAAGATTAACCTTTACCAAAGGAAAGGAAAGGCCAAAGTAGTGCATGGCTGGAACAGGCTCCCAAATCTATATTGATGATTCAACTTATGATGGTGGGAGCAGGATGAATGTCTGACGATTTACAAAGATATGCATGAAAACTATTTATATTATACTATTTATAACAAATTAAAGTTAAAATTCTGAACTTTTGTCTCATAGTCATCTTATGATCTTAAAGCCAGATGGTTTCATCCATCCATTATCTTATCCGCATGTCCTCATAAGGGTCAATGGGAGTGCTGGAGCCTTTCCCAGCTGTCATCAGGCGAGAGGCGGAGTACACCCTGGACAGGTCACCAGTCTATCACAGGGATGACATATAGAGACAAACAACCATTCACACTCACATTTACACCTTTGGACAATTTAGAGTTACCAATTAACCTAACACACATGTCTTTGGAGGGTGGCAGGAAGCCAGAGTACTCGGAGAGAACCCACGCAGACACGGGGAGAACATGCAAACTCCACACAGAAAGGCACCCGACCGACCAGTGGATTCAAACCTAGGTCCTTCTTGCTGTGAGGCGACAATGCTAACCACTAAACCACCGTGCTGCACTCAAATGCAAGCAAACAGCAAAAAACAAATTGGCCTTGCTGTTCCAATACTGTTGGAGGGGACTGTATGGGCAATATACTGATATACTGAATTAATTCAGTTATGTTTCAGTTAGTTCATTATGTGTAAAACGCCTTCATCAGGAAAATTGATTCATCACTCTATATCATACACAAAAATATTTGTATTAGTATTACAACTACGTATTAGTATTCTGCATGGATAGGAGGCAGTCATCACACACAAACAGGACGTCTTTAAATCCAGCTGTGGTGGAGCAATCACATCTCATGCACAGTTCCTGCCTCCAATCAGGCAATTTTTCACAGTGAAGTAAACAATATCTCCGTGGTCGCCTGCTTCTTCTCCTGAGACCCAACCGTTACTCTCAGTCCATGTGGTGATGGATCCAAGTATAATTTCAGGAAACTCTGACAATGACTGTGCACGAGATTCTTTCTGTCTGTTGCTTATGAGCGTCACGCGCACTGAGAGAGATTTTTATGAAGATGGGACCCCCTCAAGACTTTTTTATTATTTTATTTTAGTCCTCGTGTAATACTTATTGTATTGATTGAATCCGAAATGTGTCCATTCACAATTTTACTCGTCAGCAGGGATGTTTACTGACACAAGGGACTGGAGATCTCCTGTGCAGCCTTAAATACATTACACCAGCAGGAGGTTTTTATAGGAAAATAAAATCCACAGCTAGGGAAAGAAATAATGAACAAAAAAGCTTTGTCGTTAGTTGCCAAACAAGTTCTGGCCAACTCTCTATTTTCCAGATCAATTTGCCTGCAAAGTGGCTCATTTGCATTGTTTTGAAACTGCTGTTCAGCTCCTGGGAGAAGATCATCCCAGTGTAACAGTGGTGTTATCTCATGCAAAACAGGAACTGAGTTTTTTCACACAAACAAAGGGAGGTCATGGATTGGCTGAGACACAGCTGTCCCCATCGCTGCCGGCCTATCACTGACCTTGGTACGAGCAAGGAGGAGGTAGAGTCCACTCAGCTGCCACGCTGCTGTTATCACTGGCAGACACCCTATCACCTGTGTGTGTAGACAAGGGGGCTGCAGCGTGTGTGTGTTTCTCTGTATACATGCTTGCACCACCTGCATATTCAAACTGAAAGGGGCGAGGATATTACTGTGTGTGCAACTGGTTGAATGAGACAACATGCAGGTCATACATAGTGTGTTTGTTGCCTGTTTTTGCTGAGCTCATGTTTTCTAAGCAAAAATGCAAAAGAAAAAAAAGTCCTGACAAAGCTGAAGTTCTGGGGGGGTGTTATGTTAAGCACCTTTATTTACATGGTTGTTTTCTGACAATGTTGTCATTTTGTTTTTACAAACCATTCTGTTTTTTTCAGCTTGTTTAAAATTCATAAAATTATCATGAGACTGGCTCCAGAAAAATTACTGGCCTCGTTTGTCAAAAGCCCATTTGACTGGTGTGTGGTAACTACTAAATACACAGCCTTAGTGTATGTGAAAAGGATTTTCACATAAGAAAATGTTCAATTCACAAAGAAAAGTTGGTATAAAAAAAGCTGTTACTGTTGAGTGTGTGGGGCTCTCAGGGTTTTCAGCAGCTGCAGAGACCAAGGTGACATTTCTGCTCTTATCATCAACTTCCTGCTGTAATCATTGAAAGAGGCTGACCTGAGCCAGCTGACCAGCACTGCCTCTGCCTGCTGGTTTGGCAACAGGTGCTGCAGTGTGCACTTGTACTGTACTTGTAGTGAGGACTGGTTGGAGCCTAATATTGTGAGAGTGACGACATCTTGGCCACAACACTAGAGCTCTCTCCTTACTGCAGCTCACTAGAATGCATCATAATATTGGACATGTTACTATAGTCTTAGTTTCCTATAGTCAGTTGCATTTTCAAATATAGACTGCTTCTGTAAGTATAAAACAAGCTAGTTCTGCCATTGGCCAAAGCAAAGTTCAGATTTTTTTTTTACTATTCTACATCAAAGTTGCCATTTCCTTAAAAGGTACATTAACATTCTTCTCTATACTACCATAAAAAAGTGTGCCTTTTGGAATCACCTGAAAATATTAATTGTTGTGGGGGTTTTTGGCTTAGAATGAGCCTTTTGTATCTATACAGGAAGCATGTCCCCTTTCATGGAGGCCGCCACGTCGATGACGTATGTGCCTGGTTACCCGCTAAATTTAAGTCCAACTTTCACTCAAATTTTATTCTGTTTTGCAGTCTACAAAAATGTGACAGGAGCATTGAAACTGTACAAAAACAATGTTTTTGGGCAGAAAACCAAAACAATGAGCTGAACGACACTAAAAGCTAAGGAAAAACAACAGAGGGAGGTGAAAATTCTCTGTGTTTGTTCCTAAACTGTTTATATTACATGTTCATTCCCAATTATTTAATTCACCATTATCAATATAAAAAAATATTGTTTAGTGCAGCTTTAAAGAAATGCAGCTTTGAGTTCAGAGATACCCTGAAGCCAGTGTTGATAACCTGTTATTTCTGTGAAGTTGTCCAGCTTGCATGAGTCTACTGAGGGAGCAAAAGCATTTCTCTCACAGTACTTTTCAGTTATACAGCAACTCAGTTAAAAGAGTTTGTGCAGCCAGCCTCTGAGCTTCGATTATTAACAGTAACCTCCTCCTCTACTCTGTTGTTAGTCTAACATTCACCAGCCATTAAAATTGTGATGTAACTCAACCGAGGAGATCATATCTGACACACGTTGAATCTGACGAGAACTAACCCCAAAACATATTACTGTGAATCCTGTGAATCACAGACATGGTCGATGATGACCTCGTTCACCCGTGCAGCTTTGCCTCCATGACTTGTTTGCATAACTGAAACTCCAGTCTGCACCCACGCATATACAGTTCACATGGAGCAAAATGGGCAAAATGACAAACTGAAACAGTTTCTCCAAAAGTCAGCTTGCCTTCAAATCACTTTTTTCTTACCATTTGGGTGATTTACATAGAAAGTACAAAATACACAGTTTATGTACGACTGAGCAGATGGCTAAGTATTCTTGAATTTTTATAGCCCAATACCACGCTGCACAGCCCGCTAATGGATAATTACATAAAGTATAATGGTTTAATAATGCTGCATAGTTAAAATGAAGATCTGAAGTATGGGATTCTTTATTTTATGTTCTGCATAATCCTCTACTGCAGAATAATGAAACTTGTATCCAAACTCTATCAGAAATCCACACAAAAGCAAAAGCAAGCTGGCTCTAATTCTGATGCACAGCCTGAATAAGGCTCCATAAAGCAATCTTACACCTATCTGTCTTCCGCCTACACAGTTGTGAGAAAAACAAAACAGCGAGTATGTGAACAATCTGCTCTCCGTTCTGTGTGCTGATGAGCTGCTTCACCGTCTGATGAAGGCTGTTGGAGTCGGGCTGACGCCAGATGTCCCAGATTAATGGGCCTTTTCTTTGTGTACCTGTTATCTCTTCGCCAGGCACTCTGAACAACTGAGTGATCTCAGGGGCTGCTACATCCATGTTTCTGAGTGATCTGTCATTATGGATATGACGGCGATGTGGCTTGATAAGAATGGCTGCTGAGTCCCTGTAATCTAAGTCATAAACATCCTGATGATGATTATGGCTTTTATACAGCAGTTAACAACACTTCTGTGCTGTCTGAAAAGTTTTCTAAAAATCAAATGAACGAGTCTAAGAATAAAAGCAGCACTAACCAGACACATAGCTAACTCGCTGGTTTCTGCACAAGGTTGGTATGACAACCAATCAAGCGCATGGAAAGCAATGCATCAGCACTGCTGGAGGGCCATCTGATTACTTGGCTGAAATTAGTACTGTCAATGACATACAATTTCATGGCGTATGCTAAGACTCTGGCACAGTTTACTGTATTCTGTGTTTTTGAGACTGTCTTGCTGTAAAGTACCATATATCGTATTGTTTTTTTGTACCAGCAGTCGAAAACGACCTATACATACGTGTTACCATTTGAAGACATCTAGAGGTTGGAATCACCTGGTATTTAGACCGGAAAACGTTTGTCAGTTTGGGGTGGATGGATGGGTCACTGAAATACAGGAGACCGGAGTTAGGGTCATTTTTTAAGGCAAACATTCAATGTTTTAACACTAAGCATGTGTAATTATTACCTTAACCTAACTCACATATTATTACAGAAGTGCTGAATCCATTTGGTTTTAGAGCAACTTATGCTGCCATCCAGACAATCCAGTCTTTTTCAGGGAAGGCATTTTGCTTATTTCAGCAATAAAATGCCAAACCACATTGTGCATGTATTAAAACAGCATGGCTCAGTAATAAAAGAGTTCAGGTACTACACTGACCTGCCTCCAGTCCAGACCTTTTACCCAAGTATTTCACACATTATGAAGTGATACATACATGTGACTGCTGAGCAGCTGAAATCCTTTATCAAGGAAGAATGGGGAAAACAATTTCACTTTTCTTTGGATTGCTGGATCATTGGAGGACTTGCTGCTCCTGTACTTCCTGCTTCCTGTATCCGACGTGGATTGTTTGCTGCTCCTGCTCGTTGGGTTTGATTTACGAATTAATTTCTAAACTCT
>JAUMHL010000016.1:2757749-2775235 GCA_032362345.1 Sandelia bainsii
CAGGTGACTCTGAACCATCTCTTAGTTATGCTGCTATAGATTTAGTCTGCTGGGGGACCTCCCACAATACACTGAGTTCCTCTCCTCTTTCTCTCTCTCTCTGTCCACTGTTATGCCATCATTGCATGTTATTAACTTTGTTTCTTCTCTCTCCCCTAGTTGTGCTTCGTTCTCTCTCCCTCTCTCTCTCTCTCTCTGTATCTTTCTGCAGGTATCCTCGACCTTGGAGCTGTGCTTGCTGGTCCTGCCAACCTGCCCAGTGCCTCGTCTGCTGCTCCTTGTTGTTGTTTTGATCTCTGTTGCCTCTAATGCTTGCTCGAGTGGGACTGTTAGGTTTTCTACAAATATTCTGTATATATATATATATTTTGTGTAAGGTCCTAAACCTTACACTTGAGATGACTTATGTTGTGATTTGGCGCTATACAAATAAAGTTGAATTGAATTGAACTTTCAAACCACAGCAACCGACCTCTTCAGTTCTCAAACACAGAGTACTGTTGCAATAAGTGTTAATGCACCACAGGGGTAAACACGTCCCCATCCCACCTGTTTTGAAATCACTTCTTTCCAAAGGTAAAACATCTGGTACTGATGGTCATGACACAACCAACACAGCTCTGTGGTTTTTGGGGGGATTTAATGCTCATGACTCATTATTCTGTTTCTGAGTTAAGTCTGGAGTTGATTAGGGGCAAGTTGCATGTGACCCTGCATGTTGAAATTTTGATTTCAAAACGTTCCTGTTTGTTCACTGTGAGTGTGTCCCTGACCTGGACTAAACAGATTTCACTCACCTTATTTCATACGTTTAAAGAGGTGCAAACTTTCAAACTGTTAAACTGTCAGAAACAACACATGAATTCAGCTTCTGAGAGTCATTTTGGTGTAGTGCAACTAAAAAAAATCTTCCCCACTGCTCTCCTGTTTTTGCTTGTACACTGTCTGATTGCAAACAGCACTGGAATGGTTTATCAGCTCTTAATGTTAGAGCACTGTGCATACGTCTCTAGAGGGGCTACTGGAAAATCACAGTTAGTCTCTATATCACAGTGTGTTCAGTGTATAAGTTAAAAAGCCATTTGATATCTTTAAATGATACACAGTTTATGGATCACTAAGCCTCTGTGGAACTACACAACTGCATAATGTCACTCAGCATAATCACACACAATGGATCCTGGAAAGGTTATTGATTACGAGCAATATCTTGAGATTTATAAACGTATGAATGCAGTCCTATAAAATCAACAAGGCGTGACAACTTTCATGTGCTGTTCGACAGGCAGCATTGTGAAACACATACAAATGGTCTGTTTAAGGACTAGACACATCAGCCCTGTTTGTTTCAGACTGGAGTCAAGTTCTGGGGGGCATATTTTCAGAATTCATCTCCAAGACATGAAGCATTAGATATCAAAAAATTCAAAGACTTTGCATTATGTTAATGAAGAGTTTATGTAGCCCACTACGTGCCAATGTCCAGCCATCCAGCCAATGTCTGACATGCAAGACCAGTCAATATGGATTTATTTTCTTCTCATGGTTAGTAGTATTATCATTATACACTATGCACATAGAATCGTATCTCATTTTCTTTAAGATTAAGATTAAATTGATCATTAATAGAGTCAATAATAAATGTGATGTGCAATGCAGTGTGGACGACTAAGCTTTGTAATTAGTTCTTTCTTGCCACAGGTCAAACTGGGGTCAAGTTTATGAAGAGGATCCAGGAGAGACCTCACAAATCTGGTCTTGAGCGTCCACGCTATCCGCAGTCACAACTTCCTACAGACCTCTATGGAGATCAAAGAGAGGTGGCAATGGTGAGGAATGTGTTGGAGGTCGACCTACGTGCCAGTGAGGAGCTACAGAGGTTTCTTATGTAATGTTTGAAGAGCAGCTGCTGCGGAGCCTGGTTCAAAGTGACACGCCGTGATGCTCAGGGGTGTCAACAACAAGAAAGATTGTAACTTTAGCATGTCCTCACTGATCCTTTCTCTGCTTCTGAACACACAACCACAAAGAAATTAACAATTTTATTTGCTAGTAGGGGTAAGGTGAGATTCAGTGGGACTTCATTTGAGTTATTTGTTATGTCTTGATCATTTCTTTTAATTTACGCTGAATGTTCTAGTTATTTTCAATCTCACAAACGAGGAAAATCAGCAATCAGTGACTTGGGAAACAACCAGACTTTAATAACCAGAGTAAAAAAAGATGCTTCCTTACACAGCATTTCTGTAGTGCAGCAGTGAACCCGTCATGTGTCAGACAGGATGCCATCATGTGTCTGTCAGTTATTTAAATTAACTTGGATTTAGAGAGCAGAGTAGCTGGAGCCACGTGTGCGTTTGACATTACGCACTGGCAGTTTATCTGAGCGCCAACAACTGGCACTGAAACCCAATTCTGCCCACGGCGTCTACTTTTAGACCAGGAAACAAGGGGGGGTGGGAGGTAGGCTGGGGGGTGAAAGGTTCAGAGGTTGTAGAGCATGAAAGGCTAGAGATCGACAGAGCAGCAGCTAGTTAAACAGGTCACTTAAATGACCCCAGTGAACCGCAGGGCCCCGACGTTCATGTGCTGCTGTGCAGGAAGGAGAAAAACCACACAAGACACTCTGCTGTTTTTGTTTTTTTAATGGAATGTATCTTTTCAAGGTATGAAAATAGATCTCACGTTGAAATAAGAAATTGGACAGTGACTACAAAGGGCGCAGCTATAACTGTGCGTGTTATGATGGTAACAGGAAGGCATGTCAGAGAAGCATCACACCAGTCGCAGTTAGATAGAGGGCACAGTTATAACCCTCTGTGGGAGATGACAGCAACGCAGAGGCATGTGTTGGTTTAGTGATACACTGACAAGAGGGGGGTGGGGGGTGGAGGGAGAAGACTCCCAGCAGACAGGAAATAACATGAGCCTCAGTGAAATGTAATTTCAATCAAATTTCAATCCTGGTTCCTGACAGCGAGACATCGCTCATTACAGAGGCAATTTCTGAAAGAGTCCACTAAATGTTGCCATGTGCGGATCACCATCTTTAACTTCACATTATTTCACCTGTTCTTGTTCACAGGAAATTCAGGTCACGCCTTAAAACGTGTAACTTGGAGATCAGAGACATGGTTTTCATGAACGTTTCTCAGAAGCGGAGCTGCTACAGAGACAGAAGTAATTGGACTGGTTGCAGGAAAGGTCAGTGGGTTTAGTCAGAGTATGTTTTAGCCCAGCTTGGCTAGTGTGCAAGCATGGATTGAAGCAATTAAAGTCATAAGACAACTTCGTCAAACGTCAAATTGTGAGCAGCCACTGTTGAAACTGCAGAAAAACTCTTAAATGGCTCTCTGAGTTGTCACAATTTAATTTTTAATTTAATTAAAAACACTACTAAAGGCCCCGTCACACCACAAAGTGTCACAGCAGAATATATCTGCACAGTTTCATGAAATACATGCTCATAGTGCTAGCAGTGAACCTGTGCAGCTGGCAAGCTAAATGCTAACATGCTAGGCAGTCGCAGTGGTCCTCTGCTGTGGCTGGCTCGCCGGTTTGCTCGCTGTTGATGAGCGAGAGATGAGTTTGCTCTTTAGAGCAGCTCTGCTTCTGAAAACAGTCGATATAACAAAATATCCACTTTGCATGTGACTTAAACTCCTTAAAACTTTTGATTTAAACTAAGCTACTCTCTGAAAGACAAACAAGAGCTAATAAGCAATAACCTTATTCATATTTAAGACTCACAAGAAAACAAAACAATCACTTAAATGATGCAGGATAGGTTGAGCAGGTATCTCATCGTATACAATATCTATCATACATAGTATATTCTGAGGTGTAACACCGCACAGGAGAGAGAAATGATTCTTTGGTTCAGTTGAAAAATCAAATTGACAATGACATATGTTACCAATAATGAACAGATCTTACTAACCTACAGCAACCTTTCAGATAAATACATGAATGCTTATTCTCAGAGGATTTTATGAGTAACTTGTAGGCTACGAACCTCCAAGCGAGTATTTCCAGTTCCACTCTAGCAACAACCACACTGATCATTCATCAACAACATAAAATCTTTATAGAAAATATATATACACATCTAATAAATACGGGATGAACCCATCGCACGGTAGAATACAGGTGTTTTCTCACATGCTTTTTGTCCATCAGTCTTTTGTGAAATAAGTCTCTGTATTGAAAAGGGTGGTCTGGTCTGTGGAAACCACTACATGGAACAGGGCTTCTCCTGGAGAATGGAGCTCTGGTTGGTGAAGCGGCAGAGGGGGAGATGCAGCCTGGGGGTCGATATTCATCCTCTAGCTGAGAGTCCAATTAACCTGCGGATGCAATCAATTAGTCAGACTGCAGACTGATGGTGGCTGACACAGGAAGCAAAGGAAATGGAAAAAAGTCACTTGAAACATGGACCTCAGGTTGTTTATTACAACAGTCTGGATCTTACTATGGACACCAACTCACACTGACGTTATTTAGTATTACGTATTCTTTAAAAGATATTTCCCAAAGCCTGCAAATACTGAATCCTTGACCCAACATTATTTTTCATTCAACATTAAATGCTGCACCAGGATGTTTGGAACCTGCTAATACTTGCTTCAAGACCACATTGCATTTGGTGACTTTATCACAATGACTAAATAACCCAGTGTGTCCATGTCTTTCTTGATGATTGGTCCATTCATGACTACAATCACCATGTGCCTCAGAGAGACACGTGTGTTGTGGGCATCTATTGTCAAACCCAAACACTAAAGCAGAGGAGCTGCTGGAGTTTTAAGTTGGGACTGTAAAGCAGCACACACGTGGCTCTGGTGGGACACACAAAGCTGAGGCGGCACTACAGCCCAGGTTAGAGTGTAAGAGTAAATCTGGAAGTCAGTGTGTGTGCGCACGCAGAGACTCACATGCGCCGCTTTTAATATTTTACGCGCATCGGTGCGTCTTTACGCATAATTTAGAATCACTGACACATATTTTTCAAGTTTTCAAATGCTGGAATCTAACAATGTGAACTTAAACATTGTAATATTTATTCCCTTGTGTAAATTTGGTCTTAAGTTAATTCTAAAACCACATATTCATGTTTCCATGTGATGATGCGACATGCGTAATTACAAGATATTTATCGTTTTGGATATTGAGCTCTCCTTGTGTGATATCTGATATCTGACCTGGCTGGGAATCTATATCCAGCACATTTTCATGTGGAGCTTTTCACCTCCGGGGGGGGGGGTCGTATAGGCAGGCCTACAGCAGGGGCTCCTGAACTTTTCTTTACGCCAACATAAATCCACATTTTGTACGATTCTGTCCCCGTTTGGAGAAAAGGGAGGGCTGTTACCTATGATGAAAACAGACGTCCTCACTCATGGTATAAATATCCAGGGAATAAAACAAAACAAAAACAGGTCCTAATTTGCAAGGGGATCCCCAGGTGGTCCCCGGATCTGGGGATCCCCCTTCCTTGTAGCTTTTTCTTTAGCCGTCTTACCGCTAATGGTGCACCAGTGTCCGCGGGACTCGCCGCAGGTCACGCAACATTTGGCGAGCTGCGGACCGTCTTCTGTCCGGGCATCTGCACGACGAGCAGCTGCTGCTTCTGCCGAGTGGATTTAACAGCCAGGATCGCCTGGCGGTTCTTGTACTGGACCATCTGCAAGGTGATCTCCGCGTTCCAGCCCTCGTCCTGCGGGCACCTGAAGTCGATCTCCTTCCCTTCAGTCATGACCACCGTGAAGTAGACGTATTTGCCCTTTCGTTCCACGCAGTCTACCGTTTTCATGTTAGCGAAGTGCAGCTCCTTGACTTTGCCCGTGTTCCCGCCGCCCTGGTGCGGCTGATGGTGCTGCGGGTGGTCGTGCTGCTTGGGCGGCAGCAGCAGCACGCCGTCCTCGGTCAGGACGCAGTGCTTCTTCTTCCAGAGCTGCAGCAGTCCGTCGCTCCGCTTCTCCAGCAGACCTTCCTTAAACACCTTCCTCCCGTTTTCCAGCATCTTCACCTGGACGCTTCACGCTTCCACCTCCCTGGCTGCTTGACTCGGATGATGGACTGACTGGCGGACGAGCGGCTGTCTTATCCCGGAGCAGGTGAAAGCGTGGGATGCTGCCGTAACTGCGATGATGAGTAGTGTGAGGAAGCTGTCTGTTTTTTTTTCTGCTGGTCACAGTGTGTGACAGGGGTAGGGGCGGGAGGGGTCTAGAGAGGTGCACCGCCCCCCTGAGTGGCACCAGTCTCTTAATAACCAATTTCTCCTTTTTCCGCCTTATTCCCCGATATACCTCTTAACATAATAAACTTACACTTAAAGGGTGACTTCACCCATTTTCATCCGGATACCTCTAAACATCTGCACATTAAAACATCTCTCTGCATCTGAACTGATGTCATCTGGTTGTTCATACTAGAAAAGTTGTAGTCTTGGTCGACGTCCAGATGACGTCATCTGGAGGAGTTTTTCCATCTAGATGCCGGGAAATTCAACATAGGTAAGGCAGACAGAAGTTTATTATCCCTGTACATGTACTGTCCTCAAAGTAGAACCACAGCAAGTTGAAAATTAGTAAAATCCACCTTTAGAAATATTTTGGGAATGCTTAAAGACATTTATACAGAGGTAGATATATAGGAAATAAATGAGTGGACCAATTAGTTTTTGTACCTTTAATTTTCCAGAACTGTCCTTTTATGATGCTGCTTATAACTGTTTCACTTGTATTATATTCAGCAGTGAAAACATTTAAGGCAATAAAAGTATTCCTTCTACTTATACCAATGTATTTTTACTCATCTGAATCGACGATTTAGATCTAGAGTATTTTATATTTTAACTTTCAAATACACATACACACTGTGCAGCGCTGTTACACTATATTCATGCTTTTTCATTTGTGCCAGGTCTTGAATTTACTGACGACTTAATTTGCATTTAAGGTGGATTCTTACAGACCATGATCATTTCGTGTTTGAAGCCTATTTTAATCAGTCACCTCTACAGCAATGGCGCCCTCTGCTGGTGCACAGCGTCCAGGTGTATTTTTGGAAGAACAGATGTTTACACTTGTCAATAGTTGTGGTTGTAAAACAAAAAACTAAACGCATCAAGACAATGACAAAGAAACACCATATTAAACATGTTTAACCAATTTATTCATGAACATACACGTACAGTTATTGAGTACATTAGTATTTTTGTAGCATAGCATTTTGCCTCGACAACAGCTGCTCAGAAGAACCCTAAAGAACCCTGTCATGTCCTTTTCCAATGAAAATGATCCAAATACTCCCTGCAGAAAGAGAAGTACCCTGGCTCACCACAGTGGACACGATGCTGCCTGACACAACCAACACTTGGCTGTTTCCACAACTTAAAAAGGCATTAAGAATAGACAGAGGGAGGCAGGCTACGGTTTCTTCTTGGTCCCCCTCCTGGCTTGATCCAGTATTGCTCTGACTTGCTTCTCTGTGGCCTTCTGGGTACTAAAGGAAGGAGGCTGGGTGTGGAGGGTGGTGGGTCATTGGCCACACAATGGCCTTATCACACTTCCCCTCTTTCTATCACAGTGATAGGAATGAACAAAGACCTCAGGGGCTGGACTGAGGCCCACGCGAGTCACCTGACCAGTCAAATTGGCGACACAAGAGGAAAATGTCAAACTAAAAAGGAAAAACGGGGCTTTGGGGAACCCAACAAGTCAAGACACTTCAAAACCTGGTTTGAATTTCCTCATTATCTGCTCTGCTACATCTGCCCAACCCTGATCTTAAAAAGCCACGTTTGCCTCATCCGGTAGGGTGATGCACTTAAAATCCAGACAGCACAGCTGAACTCTCCACAGAGTGGGGTTACAGCACCTCCCTGAGCCATTTTCAGTAGGGCATCAATGTGCTGCTCACAAGGACTACTTGGGACAGATAACCAAGGACAGGACACCACTAGTACACCATACGCTAGAGACAGCCATGCCACTGAGAGTCTACAAGGAGCCTGAAGCACTGGATAACTGGAGCTCAGACGCCCAAAACCCATCTTATCTTCTCTGGAATGTTCAAGAGACTCGACCAGGCTGTGCCAACCCCTGGGAGCAATGTTGCCGAAACAAACTTCAAAATTTTTTAATTTCAATAAGTCCGCTCAGTAAAAGAAGCGAACTCCTTTTGAAAAGGGTTCACTGATAGTGCCAGCCAGTCTGCTTACTGGAATGTATCAAGAGTGGAAAGTAGTCGAGCATAAGTGGCGCAGGAAGTGGACAAAGTCTCAAACTCCGGATCCTGTGCTCAGCAAGATTAGACAAACTGGAGCGGACTCCCAGGCCCCCGATCACCCACATGCCCTGGCTCTAGAGCTGGAAATGCTACAGTGCTTTTACAAGTGCTAAAGGCCCCACTAAGGATTTAAAAGATTAACCAGCAACAACCAGAAACAACCAACTGAGGAACTTTGGTAGGAGAAAGAGGAAGAAGAGAAGGAGGAGGGGATTTATAAAGTGACGTCACCGTGATGCAGTCTAAACCACAGCTGTTGTCTAAGAGCAAATACAACAAAAGACTTCACAAGAATCCAAACTAGTTTAGCAGTGAAGAAACAAGTTCATGCTTTTTAAGGGAGATTTTTTTCCTGTACTCTATTGTACAGATGAGGAAGAGGAGGAAAAAACAGGTCTAGTAAAATACTATGTATATTGAGCCACACAGCTCCCAGTATATTACCATGAGTTTTTGTAACAAAAATCTTGAAACCTTTTTTCTTCAAATTCGCTACCAAGAAAAATACAAAACATTATAAGGCGGTAAGTAACTTTTTTTTTTTTCTTTTTTAAATTATTTTTAATTTTGAGAAGCCGTTACAGTGCAGTTGATCCTCAAGGCAGCCGGGTCAGGTTTCACTGCTGCTTGCACTCAGCTGGGGGGGCTGCATCCTTCTGTAAGAAGTCAAAAAGGATGGAGAGGGGAGGGCTTGTTGAGACAAACACTACTGCAAAAAATAGACACACATACATCAGTCATACCAAAATCCAGTCTACACACAGCAAAGCTGTTTTAAGAGTTCTAGAAATATAAGCTACAAACATGATAACTGACATTCACAGGCTATGATAACTAGGTTGATTTGTTGTAGTAGAACTCTTATGAACACTTTGGCTACTGACGTGTTTTAGATCGTCCTCCTAAGTGCCTCATCAGGTAGAAATGCTACATGTTCACTGCCTGAGCAGGTGTGAAGCGTGACCCTGTGTCTTTTGAATTATATTGCCAAGCAAGAAATTCAAATCTGCAGTGACGCCTGCTGTTGGTTTTCATTTGTATTGGTGTTGCTACAGGACAGTAAATGTAATCAGCCAAAAATAAAGGCAACACGTGGTGAAGACATGAAGTGCACAGAAAGATGAGGAGCTCATGCTTGGAGCAGGGCACCCTTCCAGCCAGACATTAGACTCCTCTTAAGGTGACGGCGCACTACAGCTGTTCAGACTGCCCTGAATGGCTTGATGCCACATGGCGTAGGTGTGAGGTCACTTTGGCCATTGTGCAATATGCATTGACTGGAATTAACTTTTGAAAGTTGTGGATAAAAATTTGTACAGTTTACAATTTCTTTTTATAAGTTTGGAACCCAGCAATGGCTCTTTGTCTAACAACACTTTACATACTGTGCTAAATTTTCACCAATATATAAAAGCGGTATCTGCTTCTACTGTAGGCCAGAATGCAGCATCAGACTCATCTAGACTTTGTTGATCTTATTTCTCTGCAAGCAATCACATCTCTAATGAAAACAGAAAAAAGGACATTGCTGATGATCACACTGATGGATATAATACTGGTGTCATTTCTTTATTTTGTTAATCTGCCAACTAGTGGTTGGAGCTTATTTCAAACAAACAGCCTTCCAGGGCCATTGTCTCGGCACTAACATCAGATCTTTATAGAAAAGGCAGCTGAACAGAACTAATGTGGACCAGAAAGGAGGGGCAAACCATGGACAAATGGACCAATGATGTTTAAATGGGTACTGAAACAAAGCACTGAATTTATACCAGACAAATCCTCGTCCTGACAAAAACTCAAAACTAGTCTGTTTGTGGACAGGAAGAGTTCAACATGGTGGAGGAAAAAGAAAAGGGAGGGCTGGACTAACTTCAACATACAGAAATGATACAGGTGCAAAAGCAGAGTTCACTATGGGTTAAACATAAAAAACAACAACAAACCAGTGGGTTAGTAAATCAGGAGGGTGGAGCACGACGGCAGAGGGGAGATGGAGGGAGGTGGGGGTGCAGAGATGGATAGAAGGAAAGCCAAACCCAAAACTGAAGGAAATTGGGGGGTGATAGTAGTAAGCTGACAATTCACAAGCTGTACCTACCAGGATAGGGTTATTTTTCTACTGTCACCATTTAAACCTAGTGAGGAAAAATTTAAAGAGTAGCTGACAAAAGATGCCAAAAGTGATCGGAGATGAAGAAACATTAATGAATAGGAGAAAAACAAAAAAGCAAAAACTAGCAGAATACAGAATGTCAAAGATGTTTTTTTTTTGGTTGAGCAAAGAAGAAGCAGAGGTCATGCTGGTTTATATAGTGAAGTAGTATTAACATACACTGGTGTCCCCATCTTATGGTTTCAGGTCTTAGTAGCATGTTATTCGAATACTGACCGGTGAAAAATTGTCAAGATCTGCTGTTTTTCGCCTGTACTGGTCTGGTAGTCAAGATCAGGACAAACTAAAAGCTGGTGTAGAATGAGATGCATCTGACAGTATGTATTCTGTATGTTGAAATCTCTATTTAGGCCAGCTGTTCTCATCCCTGCATCCCAGGACCTCTGAACAGGCACTTACATGGTGTCCTGCAATTTCTCACTGCAACAACATCAAACATCACTCATGAACTGACAGAGGTTGTGAGATCACTGCAGCTATCCATAACCTCCAAGAGGAGCTGGAAAGAGCATCCTGAGCCAACAAGTTGAGAACAGCTGAGTAAGGTCTTTCTCAGGACACCAGAGATCTTTAGAGGGAGGGAGGGTGTGTGTGTGTGTGTGTGTGTGTGTGTGTGTGTCAATCTCACCTTAGGATCATAGTCAGGGTCGTTCTCCTCATCAGCCTCCTCCTCACCTTCCTGAACACAGTACACAGCAACTTCAGTCTACTGGCTTTGCCCCAACACAGTAAACAGTTACCCACATCTATCACAACACTAAGATCATATTTTCATACATTAACTTTGACTCTAAATGATGTTACCTCATCGTCTGCCTCCTCTCCCTCTTCATCGTACTGTTAAACACAAACACCAGGATCAGTCAAAACATTCAATGAGTATAATTAGACAGACTTTACATTTGCACAGTGAAGTAAGTAAAGAATGTGCTGAGAAACTGTGCAGTTGACAGTGACAATAATTAGTGGTTGATACTCACATCATCGTCATCATCCTCTATGGCCTCTCCTGTGAAGTAGAGCACAGCCCGAGGTACGATACGCTCACGGATGAAGTGGCCAATTTCAAAGTCGGCTGCCAGAACTGCCTCCGAGTCCTCATCCTTATAGAAAGACAGTTTATTCAGCATTTCTTCTCTGAAAGCTGCACTATGTAAGAAATTCCACACAACCATGAGTATTGTGTCAGTTCTAAAGGCAAGTAGGGGTGTAACGATTCTCCAAATCCACAGTTCAGTTCATACCTCGATTTTTGTTTTAGTGGGATTATGTCTCAACATGGATGAATGAAAACTACAACCACTGGTTGTGGTTAATGTCACAGCTTTTAGTTTGGAAAATAGATTGTCTCTGGGATCATTAAGGTGCAACTTAAAGATTGTAACATCCTGTGTTTAAGGCAATTTGACCTGTATTTGTTGAGATTCTGCAGAAAATTTACACATTTTAAGCCAATGTTTCCAGGTGTATAAGTAGAAGCATCCTTCTCATATTAAGTAGAACCAGCATTTGAGGGGCAGTTGACAAATTTGAAAATGTCAAAGTACAATGACTCACCAAATCTCCATTTTCCGGGACTGTAAATAAAAGAACAGATAGTTAAAGCTTGCACATAGACACTGCAGGTGACAAAGATCTAATGCATAATTTTATCAAATCAAATTCAACATCAAACCAACTTTGACATGTCATTTATCACTCATACCCTCTGGTGGGGTGAAGAAATTAAAGAAGGAGTCGTTGGGGACAGTTTTGGTGACGGTCCTGACTGTGCCGCGGCCCTTGTGCTTCTGTTTCTTCTTGATTGTTTTTAACGTTACGTTCTTGCCCTTTGTCCAGTCAATCGTGCAACTGTGATAAAACATGAGGAAGCAGCAGGAGACAGTGAGGTCAACATCCAGCATTTTAAAATGTCAAGTTAGAGATGTGTGATTTATTTTAGACGATAGAGAGAATTTGCAGCATCAGGCATTTTATTAACAGGATGCAAGTTAAGACGAGCTTTGTTCTCACCCTGTGCAGCACATGATCTCTGGCCCGTCAAACGAGAAGGGGTCGTTCTCATCAGGTTCTGACCTCATCTTGTAGGTTTTTGTCAACACTGTGTTTGTGAAGAAGTCGTTGGGCTCGAAGTGGAACTCTAACGTGAAGCTCTGAGGAAGACCGAAAGCAGTCAGGATTATATACAGTTCTCCATTTTTTTACCTTAACTGATGTATCATTTGTGTCAGTGTAACTCACCATGGGCTGTCCTGGATCTGAGAACTTGACTTTGATATCTTGTAAATGTTTAAGGATGGGCTCATCGTGTTCCTGAGGAAGAGGAAGCACCCGAACATTACAAGATCATCCAGAATAAAGAGGTAGCTTGTATTTCCATTCTATAGCTATAACAAACCATTGCTATTCAAAGCTTGGCCAGTAGGTGGAAGCAAACCCTGATTGTTTCATCACAGAGCCAATCCTCTCTGTGACCCATTTTCCCAGCCTCCCTGGCAGCAGTCTGGATGAACCTACCTGCAGCATGTCACTGAGCAGGTCGACATTTTTGAAAACCGTTAACCAGAACTCAGGGATGCCTTTAGGGTCTTCCTTCTCTTCGTCCTTCTTCTCTTCCTCTAACTTGGCCTTCTCCTTCATCTCCTCCTGGTTGAGAGACATTTCCTCTTCAAAATAAAGCTTGTTCAGCTCGTTTCATTTACACATATTACACCAAATAAATGAGAAAACCTGTCACCACCTACACCTACAAAGGCAGCACCCAGCACTGCGGATTAGCTGAAGTATTAAAAATAAAAATAAGTGTTCAGACAAGAAGCATGCAGGTGTATACGTCACCTGTACCTGCTTACTTACTGTCAGCTCTTCCTCTTCATCTGCCTTCCATTCACACTCCTCATCTGTGGGCTCATAAGCTGCTTTCACTATGTCGCTTCTCTGTGAACATCATAAGAATAAAGTTCAAGAATTAAACTTATCTAATTTTGATAAACTGATTAGTTAATGGATTAAATTTAGCAGATACATTTTAATAAATAATTGAATAAAGCCAAATTCTCTAGTTCCGACTAGAGATGTCACAATAACCGATACTTTGGTAGATGGTTGATACCAAAATTCAGACAGCTACTGAGGTAATGAAAGCACCTCAGTAGCTGTCTTTATTTCTTTGTGTGGACAAATTTTGTCTAAATACCATTCTTGTGGAGGGGTTGATTTGAAAAGCTGATCTCTTTTGTGGCGATTAAAACGCTGGTGTTATACAGAGATCGTCTCAGTGAATCCTGAGTTTGCTTCAAAGATAAGACTGTATGGGCTGTTTTGACTTGAGGTACAGCAGCACAGATCAGCTCAAAGCTACACAGCCGATGCTATGCATTAATCAATGTGTATCAACTGTTTTCTTGTACAGTCACTTACATCACAGATAAACTCTGAACACTGATGCTTCCTAACAACTAACAGATCACAAAAAACTGATGTATACACAGTTATTTTATAGCACACACAAATATACTTCCATTTAATAAACTAATAAATAGTGAAAAATGGTTCAGTATTGCTACTGTATTTCTGCAAAGTATAGATTCAAAATAAAAGTGTATAAATGACGTACTTTGTCAAAGAGGGGCTGGTAGAGGGCTGCATACTTTCTCTCCAGTTCATGTACTTCTTCGTAGAACTTGGCCTCGATGTGAGCACATTTGACCTGCAGGTTCTTGAGGGCGTTAACACGTCTCTTTACAACCTTTGGTAAACTGTGAGATGACACATGGACCGACAGAAGATGTGAGTACACTGTTGTAGATAGACAATCACTGCATTTGTGGTCAAAGATGCAAAACTATGAAATATCGAGTGGGAACAGCTGGACTGGCATTTTGTGTTGGGTTTGAGCAGCCCCATCTAAAAAGATCTATTTATCTTTTTGTAGTCACTTTTCCTGTTTTCAGCCTGATAAAGAAATAAAAACAGGACAAAATGTGCTTAATGGGGAGCAAAAGCCTCTGAAGTTAATCTGCTGAGAGCTTTAGAGGAGATACGCACTGCAGACCAGCACTCTCCTCATGATGATCTCCACGTCAGGGTGGCCTTCAAGTACACACTTTTAAAAAACTGAAGCTATGCCAAAATCTAGTTTTAAACAGCAAACTGATACAGTTGGCTTACATGATTAAGACTGTTCGGTTAATGAATGTTCCATAACTGATTTAAATCAACTTCATATGAAATAGTTTTAGAGTGGCGCAATTTACTTTTAGACTTTGCACAACCTTTTGTACATTAGTTCACTCTCACATGTTTTTACAGCTTTAGTAAGGCAGCAGAGTCAAGTTTCTCTGCAGTATGGTAAATTAAAACGCCTGCACTACCCTGGCAGGGGAAGGCGGGTTCGGTCCCAAGTGCTGGGATGTTCAAACTGGTGAAATTGTTGTTGACTGCCAAACACTTGACAAGTTGATCAAAAAGTCGCTTGCTGATACTTTTCCTGAGAAGACTAGCAGTGGGTGGCAAAACCCTTCAGCCGAGACACACACGACTACAGTCGCACAGCATGTCATCGCTCACTGTACCTCTGTACTTTGGCTGTTTTAACATTTTAGCCTTTGAGCTGCTGTATCTAGTGCTTCCAGTAGAATGATAAATTTGATTTGGAACCAAAAAAGTGTTCCTGGACTGGCTCTGTGGGCAGTACTCTCACTACAAAACGCCTTAATTAACAGTTACATGCATCAATTGTGATTAGCAGCAATGATAAAAGCTTAACCAAAGTGTTAGTATGAATCCCAGTTTTCATTTAACCCTGTACTGTAGTAAACAAGCTACCTGCTGAGCCCCACAGTAGCTTTTTGAACAGACGCATTAGTATGTATTCAATGTAAAACTGTTAATGCAGTATGTTGCACGACAGATGTGGTGCTCACCGTCATGTGAACTCCAGGAGTTCTGACACATGTTTTCTTTCCTTCAACTGAGTTAATCAAATTCTAACTCAACATTAACTGTGTATGAAACGGGCTGCCGACTCGCTGTTCTACACATGGTGATGCCTGTAACCTGTGAAGCTGGGCCAGTTTTTCCTCTTCCTTCTCTGCACTTCAGATGGTTAATAGACCCAACATAGGCTGAGGCTCGACATTCTTCTCGTGAGCAACTCGCCAGCACCACAGTGAAACCTCACAGCATGGGCTCAGCTGCTCTGTCACAGTAAACATCTGCTACTTCAGTGAATCGACACCTCTGGAGTCAGCACTTTATCTTTTCTTCTTGAGCAGGATTTGCATATAAGCGTTGCTACTCAACAAGACATAGTCGCCACTTAGAAGTAGTTAAGCTACTGAGGATGCATCTGGACAAGTAAAAACATCCACCCACCTACGACTCAAGTACCAGTAAGTACTTACAAACTGACAGCTCACAGCAACAGTATTCATCAGTGTGATTAAAAATGCATCTTCTGAGCAAGTTACTGAGAAAGTTGACATTTAGAAACAAATCATAATTTTTATACTGTATCCAACTGAACACACAAATAATATCTATGAATGTCGTGAAGTAAAGTAAAAGTAAAGTTCTGTACGGTTGTTTGAATAAACAATGGAGCCGATCTCTCACCTCTCTATATACCCTGACGGCGAGCCATTCAGACCATCCAACCTCTCCTGCAGCGCGGCCAGGATCTGTGGATTCTGCATCATCTGGACAGTCAACTGACGAGCTAAGGACACAAACATACACGGTCAGAAGTGCAACGTGAAGTCAGACAAATCAAAGTGTTTTTTGTTCATATTCTGATGTGAACTGACCTGGAGTGTGACTTCTGATTAAATTAACACTTTGTTCAAATAAGCAAACTCATGTTTGGATCAGGAATCACCAGTTTCTACTTGTCATCAGTATTATGACTTCAGACTCACTGAAGTGTATTTCATGTCTCAGGATTGTGTTTTTAAAAGCATGTGAGCAGAGAATGAGCAGAGAATGAGCAATTTCTTGTCCAAACAATTCTGTCATCTCTCCACTACCTAGGTTGTAACTTTGATCAGTTTTTTCCTGTATACTTTGCATGTTTCAAAGTTAAGAAACAGACCACATTTCATCTGTTTATTAATGTACAAACTGCCAGTGCTGCACTGACACAACAGGTGGCGATCAGCAATAAAGGGTGATCTCCTTTTGTGAATTCAGACAGGTGACAGATGGTACAATCCAAGTGTCCAACACAATGCTTGCACCTATCGAAGCTCAGTCAGATTACTGTTGGCAGGTACGATTAAAGAGACAGGAAGTCACTTTTCTCTGCTGGCACATCCCTGAGCATTTTGCTTGTAAATGCGTTACAAAGCTACAATAGATGAGCTGTCCAAAGCTCTGCACCCAGTCAAATAAATACATTCATGCTTGTCTAAATTCACACAACACAAGCTAATGGTGCGATGCTTTGATACAAAATGCTACACTTATGATAATCCCCTCTCTCCACCAAATACCACACACTTTGATTATGATTCAATATTTTGAACTGGCTCTTAGTTAAAAACCTAAAATCTTTTACTCATTTATTAAACACTTGCTTTCTGTAGGCCTGAAAGGTAACTGCTGTAAGTGTTTGTCAGAATAGAAGCTGTAAACTTCTGTCAGTCACAATACATTTTATTCTACTTCACATATGGAATCAAACTATTCAAATATCATAATTTGCAAATAGAGATTTGTGCATTACATCCATAAAAGGGCAAACCAATACAAAGAGTTATTTGTACTAGGTTACAGTATACAGAGCAGACACTGAGTGGTCGAAGCAAGCTGTGATGTGATCAATATGATATATCTTTGACAAGAAACGGGAAATTAAAGCACTGCATATTTAGGTTGCTAGTGCTGGAACCATAACTGCACAACATAAGTTTGTTTACAACCTTATTGTTAAAACCTTCTTGAAGGTAGGCGTATTGCGTCACTTCCTGTTGCCGATACTGATCGTTCTGTTACACGTTGTGTTGTTTGCCACTCGAAT
>JAUMHL010000016.1:2797421-2854494 GCA_032362345.1 Sandelia bainsii
TTACACTGTAAAGTGCCTTGAGATGACTTATGTTGTGATTTGGCGCTATATAAATAAAGTTGAATTGAATTGAATTGTTTTCAGTATTATTGTTGTGTTTTATGTTGTATTGTCCTGTATGAAGACTGTACTGTCATCTTGGTCAAGTCTCCATTGATATAGAGGTTCTATCACTGTTAACATAATGAGAAGGAAAAACATCTGGAGGTTTATTAATGTTGCATACAGCAAAGTCAAACACTGTTAACAGAGATAGATGGACTAAGTGAGGGGAAAATGATATAGTTCAAGCCTTCGCTGTCATCAAAATGATGCTACTTCCATTATAATTTCAAGACCCCTCTGTTCTTCTCTTTCTCTTTGCAAGAAGGTTTGACTGTGCTTAAAAAGAGCTCTGCAGTGAAAAAGGCCTCTGTTCCAGAGCTCTGGTTTGTGCCGTCAAGCTGCTCTCTAATCCTGTTCACCGCTGTCACTACAACACGTCGCCACACTTGCTGGGCAGTGGAATAACAGGCCTGCTTGCCTGTTAGCCAGTATCACTCCTGTAAAGCCCTGCTCCACTGACATTAATCTGTGACAGTGGACAGGGAGTGATTCTGCAACTATTAAAAACCCATTTAGGAAATGACTATTTCAAATGTAAAAGCAACTCTGTGCATTTACTTCAACAGTTAGAGACTGAAAAACTGTGAGTAAGACACATCCAATCTGGTCCATCTGTATCCGACATATTTGCAGCTGCAGACTGAACACAGGCTGCAAAATATCAAGAACAGAACATGTTCTTGGATCCTTAAAATTACGAAGGAAATGAGAATAAATGTAATTAAATCTGAAGCACAATATGTATCAGCACTGTGGAATAATAACATAATTGTCGAGTCACTTGAGTATGTTGAAGTCCTCGTGCATCAGTTTAAATAAAGAACAAAAGTAAAATAAAGCCAAGAATAAACTGCTGACGACACAAAGCAGAAAGTCATGTTGCAGGCTGCACAAACTGCTTTTAAGACATGAGTGCTTTGAAGAACTGGCTGAACGAAAATATTTCAGCTCTTGTAAAAGTCCTTGACGCTGTCTGCTTCTGAGTTTCTCGAAAAACCGAGGTTTAAGTGAAGCCTCCTCGAAGCCGGAAGTCATTTTGAATTTACCTCCATGCATTATTCATGGCCTGGCTGCTGCTGTCGGCCTGCTTGTGTGCCATGGCCTATTTACAGAGCCACTTGTGAATCCATTAGCCGTGAACAGTGCAGTGCCAGGGCTCATCTATAAGCAGCCTCACAGGCATGAATCCATTCATAAGCTCTTAGACAATAACAACAGCAGCTGGGCTTTTTTAACCTGACTGTGGCTAATACATTGATCATGTCATTACCTTTTTGATAAAGATATGAGCAAACAGAAAGGAAAATGAACATAATTAGAACATTGTATACTATATTTGATCACATGTTGGTGGCATTCATGCTCAAAACAGGATAAATCCTAATTACTTATACAATATTTAACTTCATGACTGTAATGCAGTATTTTTTAAAAGTACATATAAAGCTTTTGACCCTTTCACAACTAACTGGACACAGAACTGAACACACGTACAGGACTTTTCCACTGTTGTGTGAATATGAGTGCGTGAGCAGTTACTGCACACTGAGAACAGGCCAGGCCCCCGAGGAGAGAACAACTGGCTTCTAATCCTCAGGTTCAATGAAAAGCGCCACGTCGGCTGGTTTGGGCAGAGACGGGTCATTGTCAGCTGCAGGCGTGTGGTCGGCTGGCTCTGGACTCCAGAGAGCTCACATGCAACGTCCAGCCTCTCTGCTGAACACTGCAAACCCGGAGGCTGCTAGCTGGTTCATCAAGCTCAGTACAATTTTTGAGTTTGACAAAAAACTGAACAAAGTGCATGATAAATTGTCACTGTGGGGAAAAATGAATCACTGTTCTCACGCAGATGGCACAGCTGCCCACCAACACCTTTTGTTTTATGAAAAACATCATTTATGATTCCAGTAAAAAAAATAACTTGAGATATTAATTTCTGTTATTCTTACAATGGCATATCAAGTTTCTGACAAAACAGCTTGTAATACATGCACCGATAAACAAATTATCTCCAAATATGCACACGTAAGATGACTCGACTTTCTGTTCACCCTCCAACAGATCCGTACGAGCATGACAGACACGTACACGTTTCTGTTCGACGAAACAAGCAGCTCTGGACTGAAGCAACAGAATGAGCTCCTTCTGCTGAACAGCATGAAAATGTGACAAAAATAAAACAGTATGTGTCATGTATGAATTGGCCTTTGTGTTTTCACTGGTGTATTGAAAGAAAATGCAGAGTAAAACCATACACTAAGCATACATAGACTTACAACAGACTTTCAAACTGATAGTTTAAGCCACCCGTGGTGTGTAGCTTTCATTTTCCTTCTGCACATCCAATATAATAAAAGCCAAGCACCCACATATTCATCTGCTACATGAGGGTTTTTATTTGTGCATTCGTCACCCACTATCCTAAAAATAGTCCCTGCTATTCCAAAACAATGTGTCGTTTTTTTGAATCCCTTCCCCTTAGAGCTGCTGCTGGTACTTTTTTTTTTTTTCAAATTTCAAAATAAATGCTGTCTTGACTTTTCCTTTATTTATATGTTTTAATGCAACCCATAACCTCTTTTTGCTGTAGAGTATCTACCCATATTTGCTTAGGTAGCGGCCCTCTATAGCCTCTGTGTTCCTCAGGACCACAGAAGCATCTGGAGCTTTAGTGATGAAACCGTACAGCAGCTGATAAAGCTCTCAGCAGCATCCTCTGTTAACCTTTCCTCCTCTATGGACTTCCTCCACCTCCACTCTCACTGAGTCATCCTGCCATTGATTGGTGTTCAGCTTACAGTGTTCCATTGACAATGACAGAGATTTCTCCATCTCTCCATATCTGTTTTTACAGTACCCTCCTTCAAAAACAACGCAGATATTCTTTTTTTCTATTTTCTTCCTGGACTGTTTTAAGAGGTTCTTGATTTCTCACCTGCTCAGCTAACATCATGTCTTCCCTTACTTTTCAGGTGTTGTGCACAAGGACCAATCAGATGGCAGAGAGTCACGTGGTAAAACGCTTTATTTGAACCTACCTCCAAAAGTAATCCAAATTTTAATCTGAACTGAACAGCAGTCACCACATTATCTGGCTCTGTGCTTTCCCCACCTTCCCAACAGACACCTAGTTGTTGGAAAGTAGCTGTTGATGGAGATGTTTTCTACTAATTTCTACTGTCTGCATGTTCCTCCGTCATTTGATGACAAGAAAAAAAGCACCATTGTCCACATATTTAACCTCCACAGCCTTTTGTCTCCTTCAGTCAGTCACCAATTGTCATCATTTCAGATCCAGACAGCGGCAGTTTGTTGCTGAACGGCACAGAGAGGAGAATGGAACAAAAACCTCGGCACACGTCTGTACAAAGCTGAAAACAGAGGTTTCACAGGTTGTCAGCTTGATGAGAAAAACAATGGTGGTTCTGGTAACATTGCTCTATTAGATTCAGTGGAACCTGGGAAAAAACTTTGTACAGATGCACAGAAAATACTGTTGTTTGTGTAAATGTACCGTATTACATCTTGATGGTGCTGAGCAGGAAGCAGCGATTGATATGCTTTTGTGCCTCAATAACAGCAAAAACACTATCTAGTGATTAAAGCACAGACGAGGAGTTTGAAAGACATTGACAACTACCAGGTGTAGCATAGTTGCACTGTGGGAAATATATTAAAGTGGAAAAGTGGATGTTAGAAGTACTAAAATTATTACTGATTATTATTATTATTATTCTTTTTTAAATTTTCAAGAAATAAACTAGAACTTATCCAGTTCACTTGGATAAAACTTGTATGTAGAGATTTTCAGTCATCCAGGTCATAGTTATCTCAAAAGTGCTCTTCGGTTGCAGAGGGACCTGCTTGAAGTTCTTGAAGACATTTCCGTCTTATTCGAAATGCCTGAGGTATTTAACCTCCTTTAAGTTTGTCATGAAGTTTTTAACACGTAAAGGTGTTCCAGCGGAAACTGAATGACCATCACTTAAGAGAGAGGTTTCTTTTTCCTGTACAGCCCGGGCATCAGTTTGGGCATCGATTCCCATGGAACAATTTGCCATTGTTGGAGAGAGCACGTCTAGCTGCTTCCTCTTAGTTTTTATGCTAAGCTAAGCTAATCACCTCCTGGCTCTAACCACATGTACAGATATGAGAGTGGTATTGATCTTCTTATCTTACTCTTAGCAAACAGGTAAGAAAGAATACTCTCTAAAATGTCAAACTATTTATTTAAAAGTTGCTCTTGGGAACTTTGCACATTGGTCGATCAGTGTTGTGCATACATGTGAATGCACTGATGCATCTTGCAGGACCACTTCATGTTTAAAGATACACCAGGCTCAACTAAATGTATTTTCAATGTCGGATAAACATATAAATGCAGAATACAGTATCTCTGTATTTCTAGCAGTAGAGTTAAGACTTAAACTGGTCTAAATGCCGAGCCTCGATGCATGTTTCTGTATAGGTCAGAGAAGAGTGTAACCAAACCAAGCAGAGATCAACAGAGATGTCTGATAAGGTGGCGAGGAGGAGTCAGCAGATTGTCTGCCACACAGACAGACAGGCAGACAGGCTGGCTGGCAACCAGAGGAGGCAGCGGCGCTTCAAAATCTCTGAGTCATCGCCTGGCTTGCTTTGCTGCCCCCCAGCCCATCAACACCGCCACCACTGCTTCTCCTCCTTCTCCTCCTGTGTTGTTTCAGCCATCAGTCTCAGTGACAGCACATGCAAATAGAGCTGTTAAGAGTCAGGCAGCAGTCGCACATAGAGGCTAAGCAGGAGAAACCTTTGCACACCACAACTACAAGAGCGGAACAGTGACAGCGCAGAGGATTCAGGGAGTTTATTAGCAGCTAGAGAGTGGGCAGGAGCTGAGAGGTTTGGAAGGACACAATGCAGATTTGATAGAAGAAAGTATGGAGTGGTCTTTATGTTGGCGTTCAAATGACACATCAGCTTCCTGTAGGCTTCTCTTGTCCAAAAAACTTAATTTTTACAGTTACATATGAAAGAGAGCAGGCTGACCTTTCTGTCATCAAGCAGCTTTTTGGAAGGTTTAGATAGTTTGCTGAATGATAATAATGCAAAAGGTGAGTCCAGCGCAGGTGAGACGAAAATCCTTTCCATCAAATTAAGGGAGAAAAGAATGCCGACCTGACAAAGGGTGTCAAACAACTCAAACACAAAAGGATTCAGTTTTCACCAGTGATGTGAAAGTGATCTATTTATAGCAGCATGTTCCACTAATGCAGCCAGATTGTCAGCGAGAAGAAAGACGATAAAGGGAGAGAGACAAAAGAGAGGTTGTTTACTTGGGCTAATATTTCACATTCTAACCTAATTAAAGACGGTTTAAAGTTAGAGCAACTTCACCGAGCTCATTATGTTTGTGAGAAACCGGGTTTATTCTCGTAGTAAATCATTTACTGTAGCAAGAGAACATGTAACTCATCTTAATCACTGACCACATCCAGGATTTGTTACAGGATCATTTAGTTTAAGATTTGAGTGAACGAGATTAAAAAGAGGAACGTCATCTTACAGGCTGAGCTAGCTAGGTACTACATTCATGGAAAATAGCAACAGAGATGGTGACAAATGTTGATGGGATGGACACGGTTGTACAGATTGTTGTAAATCAATTTGCAGACAAACAAACAAACAAACAAAATAATCTCCCTTCCCAAGAGGAAACTGGCTGATGTGAATGTATGTAGCTGAAATAATAAGCAGAAATAACTTGATTGTTGTTGATGATTATTAAGAAGCTCACACTAAGAAAGCAATTTTGACCTTTTTTCACATTTAATCTCCATAACTTTATGGACTTGTGATTTATTATTACATGTGAGTACTTTTAAATCTGTAATTTTTATTTTTGACCACTTGATGGCAGCGGAGCAAACAGTTGCCTATTTACACGTGCAGCAGATATATAGGAGCGTTAGCATTCCTTTTAGCTTTGGTTTTAGTCACTAGCAAGTGAAATATCAGGCTCTGTGGCTGCTAAATGTTCAACTATGTTCAGTAAGCAGCTTATCAACCAGTCACTAACTTTGTTTGTCTGCTGTTTGGTGCTGATCAGGTTAAAGTAGTGTAGTTGTTAAAACCAAGGTTGATCAGGGTGATGAGCGCGAAATTAAGTTGTAAAAGCAGAGTTGCTAAAATGCTGTGTAGAGCTGAGGTGAAACAGTCTGGTGATAATTCTCTATGGGTTCATTATTACAACTGACATCTTTTTTCATCATTGTCATTTCTGTGTTTTTTTTATTCTCTTTATTTTATTTTAGACCACATTTCCTAGTGTAAATTCAGAGAAAGGGTCACCTTGATGAATACATATAAAAATCTTTAGGACATTTTCATGTCCATGTTCCTCACACATTGCTGGAGCATCTTTCATGCTTTCATCTTTCAAAAAAGCAGACACATGGTGCCCACACAGAATCTGTAATCTATCGATGTTAACTGGTTCAAGGGAACAAGGAAAGGACAGGTGAGAGATACAGAGCAGGATGACAAAAGAGGAGAGAGTGATTTAGTTTGACCTTCTGCATGAAATGCTTTTCACTCACCTGTATACAACAGAGACAGTATAAAAGATGCAGGTCTTAATCTCAGTCAGTGTAACCCCAGCATCCATCAGAGGTCAAAGGTCATCAAGCCAGATAAATTGCATTCTGGCTATGGACTTGCAGACCCACAGTACTCACTGTATGAAGCCTCTGTGAAAAATGCTGCAGTGATGAAACTCAATCTGGTCAAACTGCTGTTTGGATGATCTTGTCCACTAAGCCATCGTTACACCGGCTTTAGTTTTTGTGGCGATGCAAAGTTAATTGATGGAAACCTGAGACAGGACAGGGGAGTCTATTAATGAAACAGACAGGGACGATACAAATAATTTGTCTTTGGTAATGTTTCTGGATTATGAGGATAGAACGACACATGTAGTTCAACCAATAAGGACAAAGACAACATTAAAAATGTTACCAATTTTTAAACATGGAAAGATATTTTAGTCATACTAGTAAAATGGCAATGTGGGCCTGTCCAGCACTTAGATCTGGACAGAAATGTGTTGAAAACTATTCTCTGGATTGTCATATTTTCTACAGACATTCAGATCCCCTAATAGATGAATCCTATTGACTCTGGGGATCCACTGATGTTTTGTACCACCAGCCATCACCAAGTCAAAATGTAACTTACTGAGTGTAATATCTCAATATTCACTTGATGGATTAGCATAGAATTCTGTACAGAAATTCATGGTCCACAGAGAATGACTCCTACTGACTTCTCTAGATCCACCATGAGGATGACATTTGTGCAGTTGGAGTGAATTATCTAAGCAAAGATTGGATGGATTTCTATGAAATTTGGATAATAATGTTCTCGTCAGGATATACTATACATTCATTTTTAACTTAGCACTATGAGGTCAAAATTTAAACATGTCCAGCAGATTCCTATATGTTAGCCTCAGCTGCACTTCATGGTTAGTGCTAATTGATTTGCAAATGTTAGTATGTCAACAAGCAAAACTAACTAAGATTATGAGCACAGTAAATACCCAAACATAAGCATGCTGTTGTCAGCTTTTAGCTTGTGCAAGCACTGCTTCTGTGGCTGCAGGCTCTTCATTCTGGTGGATCAGTTGGTTATTAAACAACATTGTCTGTGTGTACTGGTGACTGTAAAGAATCTCTTTACCTTAAAAAAAATTCACAAACTAAAAACAGACAAAACCACCGTCACCCTGACTGCCAGTGCTCCACAACAGCTCCAGCAGTATGTCTGTCAGCAGTCTTATACCACACTAGATCACCTGCTGTCTCAGCTACAGCCACCTGCGAACAGACGGTAACGGTCAGGCAATGCATATGTTTCTCCAAACACATACCTGCTCTAGTCTGCTGTCAGTTACAATGTTTGATTCTGTTTTCAGGCTTTTCAAGAGAAAAGAGAAAACATCAAAAGGATGATATAAACTCGGAAAAACCCAGGAAGGGCTTGCTCTCAGCAGCCACATATCTGCATTTAATGCTTGTATGAGAGTGTGAGTTATGTTTGGAGAGAAGGGGGAGGCAGATAGCCAGGCAGCTGTACTTTTAGGGGTTCCCCAAGGCAATTCCTCCTTCTAAAAATAGCTGCAGCTCTGCCAACCTGGACAAGAGGGAAAAAACATCACTATCCAGGGTATGTATTTATATGAAGAGAGGTAAACAGGGAAGGAGACAGTGAAAGACCTTTCTCACTGCCAGCAATTAGGTCTTGTTTGCATAGTGTAGAATCCATCCTAAAGCTCACACAATGTAAGAGTGATAAAATGTCCAAAGAACATAGAGAGAAAAAAATAATATAAAATAAATGACATGTCACAGTTTAATGATCTCTGACCCAAATGTTAGGAAGCAAGAGAAGAGAGAGGGAAGAGCCTGTTATACAGATAGCACTGCCTTGAGAGTCAGTTAAGGCGCTCGATAGTGTGTTCGTGTCTGTTTCAGGGGCAGGCAGGATAAAAAAAGAAAATCGCAATAAAAAGACGACTAAATGCTCCACTAATCCGACTGTGAATGGGAGCGACTCGCTGCAGCAGTTCTTTTATGCTCTGTCAATTCCACAGGGTGGATAAACACAACGCTGAGCCAGCACCCGGTGCAACCTCACCAACCCCGCTGCACTGCAAGCTCCACGGATTACCTCATTTTATGTCTGTTAACCCGTTTAAGCCTACCGGCAACTAAAGCTGACCAAGTGGGCAGACGGGGTTTGGGTGACGTAACACACCCTCTGGCGGCCATAGTGGAGGTCCACTACGCCTGACGTGCAGCACTCTAACCTGTAAAGGTTGAGAAACAATAATCGTTTCCTTTGGCTGGGAAGTGATCATCAATTATCAGTTGAAACACACAGCGTCCTTTTTGTCTTTGAATAATGTTGATATGTTTAAAAAAGAAAGTGTAGATACTACACCCGCAGAGACATAATATGTCTGTAGTTGTAACCTGAAATGTTTCTATCAACTCAAAGCTGTTTCACTACAAAATATAACAATACCAAATGATTTTACTGGTAAAACTTTATGCTTACAAAACTTAATTTATACAGTAACTTCCTTTACATTGTGCACAAGTTAGCTTGTTAGCTAGCTAGCAAGTGGATTGCTAGTTGTTTTAGCATTGTTAACGTATCCAATTTGCTGACTTTACTTGACTAAAAAAAAGGATTATTAATAGCTTATATGTTAAAATTAGCTTTGAAAACAAAAACAAAACAGCCATGAACTTAAGGATAACTGGTCATTTTCTAAATTAATTATATCTAAATGATGTTTTCATTAATACAATCCCCATACAGAGACTAACACCAACAATGAACTGCTTCACATGTGATGTCCATCAGTCTGCAAACCTAGATTAGTTTATTCCTGTGTGCCACATAGGCCTCTGTTGTTGTCCACAAACTAATTTGAGGCACCATTATATCTCAATATCTCAACCAAGTGTTTTGGAATAAAGAAACGTCATCCAGTGGTTTGGTCACCTAATCGCTTTCAGACAACTGCGAGGGTCTACAGCACACACAAATAAGCTAAGCTAAGCTAAGCTAATCCACATTATGTATGAGTAGATGTGATTCATTTTTAGTGTGTATCTCCACATAGACTGATCTGTGTGTGTATGTGTGTAGGTGTACTAATAGGAACCAGCGTATGCTTATCTAATAGTACCATGGCAGCATTTTGACCTCTTCTATATGCAAAGTATTACTGACAAGTCATGTTCGACAACATTGTCTGACAGAGCGTTGTCAGGACGATGCCAAGGGGGCGGGGTCTGTGTGGAGGCTGAGCAGAGGGATGATGACAATACAGAGAGGAAGGCAGATTACATAATCATAAACACAACGTTTCAGAAATGTTTCCTCCTTTACAGCATGTACCATCTCTTCTTTCCTTTCCTTTCCTATTTGTGATTCACTTTTTCCTGCTTCCTCTCCTTGTGCCCTTTGAGACTTCAGTCACTCCTTTCACTTTGTCACTTGTCCACCTCTATTTATTCATTTTGCCTTTCCTTACTCCCTTTCTTCCTACTTATTTAATTACCTACCTCCCTCCTCCATTTCCTCCTCTATTTCCTGCCTTCTTTCTCCGTGGCTCGTCACCTCACTTTTCTTCCACCCATCATTTTTTGTTTCCTCCATTCTTCAGTTCCCTCCTCCCTTCCCTCCCAACCTTTCAGTCTTCTTTCCTTCATCACCTTCCTTTTCTTCCCTGCCACCCCCTCTGTCTGATTCTCACCTACTTTCCTTCTGCTATAGTTTTTGGCAACTGTCCTCCCTTTTTAATTCATACACTCATCCCTGTGTCCTTCCTTATTCCCTCCTCCCTCATTTTTCTCCTGCCTTAAAGAACAGCAAGCCAGTCGTCAGGATGATGTATCCTAGCAACAGTGACATCCCGTCCCATTCAGCGTCAGGAAGAACCAAATTAAATTTTTGGATTAAGAGGGAAGACACTGTGACTGGAGGGAGAGGAAGGGAGAGAGGTGGTGAGGAAGGGTACCACCTTTGAGTTGCTATCAGACATTTTTTGAAAACAGTACAGATTTGTATCTAATGCTGATTTGTTGCTTTCCACATTATTTAGGTATCTTATTATCTTTGTCTTTTTCAAGGTTCCACACTGGCTAAAAGGGGAGCATTTACAAAATGTATTTTAAAAAATGAACATTGATGGACAATCTCTTTAACACTAGAAATATTTATTCTACTATAATCGATATGTTCTATAATATAAGTTATGTGTGCATTTATGACTTGTTCTAAAATAACCAATATCATTTTACTCATCTTCAAACCGCAATACAGGAAGGAGATGTGTTTTCATCCCACAGTGCAGTCAGGAAGTATCTGTCTATTTCTCCTTTAACAAAAGGAATCATTTATCTGTACTTTCTCAACAATATAGTCTGCAACAAATACTTGTAAGTAGTATAATGTTTTCTGCATCTATAGACTCTCTATAAACCTCTTGAGCTGTTCTCGCAAGACTGACCAGATTTGTGTTTGTTGGTTCTCTGTCACGTCATAAAACACAGCATATTGTTTCTCTGAAAGATGAATATGAAGAAAACAAAGCCACACTGGGGAAGACAGGGGCTAAAAGTCAGCAGATGATCCAGGAGAGACAGCTGAAGATTCGGGAGCTAAGCAAAGAAGACGGAGACAGACAAATAACAGACAGCGTGCAGGTCTTTGCCAAAGTGATACAGTATGTGAGGGAAGATCAGGCTCCGCTCATTGACATGATTGAAAACAAGCAACTAACTGCAGATAATCGAGGTAACCGCTTCATCAAGAATATAGAAATGGAAATCTCCGAGCTGATAAGGAGAACCTCCGAGCTGGAGCAGCTCTCGCGCACAGAAGATCACCTCGAGTTCCTTCAAAGCTTCCCATCCTTCAGCGCTGTTCCACCCACCAACGAGTGGTCAGAGGTGAGAGTCCAGTCATCATCTGAAGGGGGTTGTAAGGAGAGCTGTGGCTCAGCTGCAGGAGAAATTCACTAAAGAGGCGAAGAAAATGCTTGAGGCTGGTCTAAAGAGGGTCCAGCAATTTGTGGCTCTCAATCCTGAAACAGCATATCCTAAACTCATCCTGTCTGCTGATGGCGAACGAGTACTCAGGGTGATTTAAATTTGAATCCTCCAGACAACCCAGAGAGATGTAACTGATGTTGTGCTGTTTTAGGAAACCAGAGTTTCTCTTCAGGAAGATTTTACTCTGAGGTTCGGGTTAAAGAGAAGACTGACTTGACTTTAGGAATGGCCAGAGAGTTAATAAACCGAAAGGGAGAAAATAAAGTTTGCCCCAGGAATGGCTACTGGACTGTGTGGCTGAGAAATGAAAATGTGTATCATGCTAACACTACTCCTCCTGTGTCTCTCTTTGCTGAAGTCAAAACCTCAGAAGGTGGGTGTGTTTGTGGACTATGGGGATGGTGTGGTTTCTTTTTATGATGTAGGTGCTAAAGACCTTATCTTCTCCTGTACTGGCTGTAAATTCAAAGAGAAACCATACCTAGTTTAGCAACTAGCCACAAGCATTTACGGAACCACATATTTTACTAAAGAGCCTCAGACTAAGAGCTGGTGCAGACCAAAGCAAAGCAAGAAGAATAATGAATATTGGACATAATTTTATCTAGTGACTTTGCAATTTAACAGTAGGATTCCAATGGGATTAGAATATTTCTGCCTACTGAAGGTGCAATTATTATTTGCTAATATGTTGCTCAAAACAATACTAAAAGGTAATGTTACATCAGGACAAAGGTTTAGTATGAGACGGTTTTATCTGTTACATATATATATATATATATATATATATAATAGGATGTGTAAAAAGACTAAAAAACTGTACTTAGGTGTTCCATTCAAACATGGAACATATGAAACATTACCAGTTTCTCTGGATCAGCACTGTGAGCACAGAACTGTTTCAACATCGTGTACCATAAATAAAGTGAAAGTACCTCCCATCCACAGCAGCAGGGCAGTCAAGACTTTATTACTCTATAAAGAAAAGTGAAACTTGCTCCATCAAAGACTGTTTCACGAGTATAACAAAACCCTCCTGTAACACCAGTACAGTAATACAGCAGATGAACTCAAATCAAATGTTTTATTGAGCTGTAACCAACTGGGAAGTTTTCCTCTGTTTATTTTCCACTGATACTCAAAGATTTGAAACATGTAAATTAACTGAATAATTTAACATGCTAATATTCAACAATGAAATGTTTAATATATTTAAATATATATTTTTAATTAGCTTTATTTTAATGTTATATTACGCTTTCAGTTTTCAACAAGCAAAACCAGGAAATGTTTGATGTGACATCTGCACTGAAACCAAACTGAAGGCCCTGAAGTCCTGTCTGGCCTCCTGCAATAAGAGTCACCTGGACCCTCATCAAAGAATCACAGGCCCAAGAAGACATAAACTGATTGAACCAGTGAATAATCTGGAAGGCAGGATGGGAAACAAGCATGAGAGACCTCTGGAGCTGTTCTGTAAAACTGACTGGATGTGTGAGTGTGTGGGTCTTGGTTCTGCACTGAAACAGACCACAGGAGACATCTTACTGCTCCTTTGAAATAAGAATCTGAAAGTAAGAACGCAACACTGGAGACAAAAAAAGGGCTAAAGATCCGCAGATGATCAGGGCGAGACACCTCAAGATTCAGCAGATCAAACACTCAGTGGAGCTCAGCAAAGAAGCAGATGGAGAGATACAGCAGCACCCAGTGTGCAGGTCTTCACTGGAGCCCGGTTCAACTCATTAAACTGAATGAAGTGTAAAACAACAGAGAAGCAGGCCAAAGGCGTCATCAAAGACTTGGAAGAAGAAATCTCCGAGCTGATTAAAAGAACCGCTGAGGTGGAGCAGCTCTCACCCACTGAAGACCATCTCAACTTCCTCAAAAGCTTCTCATCTGTGATCGGTCAGAGTGAGCCTATCAGCTTATCACTAAAGAAGTGAAGAAACTGTGCAGTGATGTTGAGCTGTAATTCTTGATCCTCCTCATAGAGCCAATCCACATTTCACACTGTCTGATGGGGAATTGAGTAAAGTGTGGCAATGTAAAGATGCCTACCTCCTACCTCCTTTTCTTTCCCTCCTACAACCTTCTCGGCTGTTTGCTACCTTGCTCTGAATCTTCTTCTCCTTTCTTCTCCATTCACTTACAGTACTTCCCACGTTCCTTCTCATACTCTCTCCTTCTCTTCCCCCATCCCTGCATGGACAAAGTATCAGGCAGCATTAAATATGTGTCGAAGCAAAAGTAGGAACAGGGCAGAGTGCGAATTGATATCAGATGTTTCGCTGTTATCGGAGATGGACAGGAAGGACTGTTCTGCTCTCTCAACCTTCGTCAGCGTCCTTGGCTGAGGAAATGACACTGTGGACACCTAGCCAATAGAATCACACTGCTGTTTGGATAGACCATGGCTGCTCAAGCTTACTCAAACTGTTAAAGATGTTCTAGATGTAGTTTGGAGAAATTCAAGGGCATTAGTTTAATGCCATGTCTCCTTTTCTTAAGTTAGTACTTTTAAGTAAATATACTTTATTTTTTTGCCAATACTTAATAATCAATAATAAGACATGCTATTTTCTCATCAAGCCATACATCACTTTCTATTCATCAGTATTGCTGCAGGATAATCAGTCTTTAACGTCTGGTTGCTGGTACAGGGTTAAGTGTCTTGCTCAAGGGCAACACAGCAGATGCTGCAGAGACGACGCCTGGTTCTGAAGCCACAGCAGTCGAGACTCAACCCTCCGTAACCTCCAGGCAAACCAAGGAAGTGTCAGATTATTAGAGAATGGATGAGCCAGATTTAGGGGGGTCACAGCTGGATGTAGCTGTGTGGGAGGAAATCACACTGACAAGTTGGATCGGCTTTAAACCACATAGTGCTGAGCTGGAAGGAGACTCTACATCTCCCTCTGATGGTGGCTGAGTTGTTTTACAGGACATTTGTGTCATTTTAAAGTCAAATTTGGCAAATGATATGTTCACCGTATTGCTCAAAAGGCCAACCAGTCTCAGCTTCTCCCAAAGCTTCTGAAGTCTTTTACTTAATTATATTCAGTGTATAAATACTGTGGCCAACATACTGCACATGGATCTTAATGTACATATGTGACAAATAAAATCTTAACTAAAAGCAATTAACCTTCAATGAGAGAAGAAGTTTTTGACCAACTGCATCAAAAGAGAGGAGTTGAAAAATACTTCATATTTTTCTGGTATCTAGTGTGCACGTCCACTAAATTAACCTCACCTTCACTTTTTAATGTAACTTGCAGCCGTCACCCCTTCATACAATCTCAATAAATACTGAATATTTAATAAAAGCCATATACAGTACACCAAGCACACTGAAGACCACTGGTTGTCATTTGTTTTTATTCTGTGTTATGTTACATGTGACCATAAACTTCCAGGAAGTTATAGTTGCCATGGAGATATAGTAAATATATTAAGGTATTCAGATAGGAAAAAGGACAGAGGTGTGAGTGTGTGTGTCTCTGTGTGGTGGTGGTGTTGTGCACAAGCTGAAGACAGTTGCTTGTGTATGATGTGAAGTGACACGAAATGGAATGTGTGTGTGTAACTTTAAAATCATTTTTGCAAAACGTTCAAGAACAAAACAGAACGTTGGTCTAATGCTACAAGCAGGAAACGTTAAAACATAAACCCACATACAAAAGAGGAATAAATAAAATGTTATTTTACAGACACAGCGACGACAACAGACAGCAGAGACATTTATTTCCAATCTGAATTAGGTGTGAGAGAGAGAGAGAGAGAGAGACAAGGACAATCTCTCCTGCTTTCTCCTGTGGCAGGAATCAGCATCCGGAAACCTACGGGTGCGTTACTATGGCGACGCTTCAGGAGGGCAGGCAGCAGCTGGGTGGGGTGGTGAGCTGTGGAGCTGGAGTCAGACTTGTTACTAAGGCTGTGTATGGCACTTCTGCTCTAAAACTGTACAGTGGCTGCAGCTGCAGTCAGAGTCCTAGTCCAAGTACAAGCCCGACCCCCACCCACCACCACACGCACCATCACCACGAGTCTTACAGATTATTCCCTTCATTCTCAAGACTTAGGCTCTGGCTGTATCTGTATGCTCCACATCACACCCCCTCCAAATCCCTGCTGCCCTTCTATCACCTCTGCTAAACCCCCCATCTACTCCTTTCCCAGTCTGTCAGACTCTAGAAGGCACTGGTATGAACTTATTTCTCCACATTCGAACATCTGGATTCTCTATTAAAGATGAGCGTTTGAGGCAATGAGGATACGCGAAAATACACGTACAGATACACACGGGCCAGCCGGGTAATGTGTGGGGTACAGCTGGCTCCTGAGGCTGCTACTAGTTTGTCTTTATACATTTGTTAGCATTACAAAGTTTTCATCTCTTAACAGTCTGATGATGGCGGAGGCAATCGGATATGTAAACGTCGACAAGGGTAACATCATGACAGGCCAAGAGTTATACAAAACGTTCAGATATGGTCCAGAAGTGGGTTGGATTTTTTTTTTTAACGACCTCTATTAGTAGTTATATACTTTCATTTTTACAGAAAATCTTCACAGACTGTGCGATGATAAGATCACGTATGAGCTCAAATTTGTTGCCTTCATCTTTGGTTGATAGTGAAAGACAATACATGTAAAGTTCGATTTAACTTTCCAAACTAACTAACTAGAATATATCTTTCTGGATATGAACACAGACATGAATAAACACAGACCTTAACTTGGTCACACCTCATACACCTGTATGGTTTCACCCATTTAACTGGTTCTGGACTTTGTTAACAAACTGTCTTGTTTCTGAGACTAAACGTATAAACTGTAAAGGTATTGTGTCAGCCATCTAGTTCGGGGACTTTGTTACTGTGCTACTGTTTAGGAGACTGTTTCCAAATATGAAGACAACAGATTGGAATCAAAACGTACAACGACAAAATACCTCCTGCTAAACAACAGCAGCGTTCTGAGGCCATTTAGATAAATGTGGAATCTAACTGTGTACCCCACTAAATCAGTTTCTGTGTTGTTGTTTTTGTTTTTTTTGCCTTGTCCATGTGTATCTACAGAGCAGTGGACAGAAAGACACACGAGATTGAAAAAAACTGGCTTGTGCACAGAGCGCAGGAGTGTCTGTATTGCGAACATCGGTGTTGAAACGTCACGCGCTATCCCGTTGGATATTTACACAGTGAACGGAAGGTGGGGGGTGGGGGATGACTCCTACTCTACACACTGAGGTTTGAGTTTGCCTGGTACTTGTGTACATCTGGAATGGTTTTACTATGGTGATAGCAGTAATTAGAAAAAGTCTACCTCTTCCTCCTCCTACTACTGGTTTGCTAAAGTGTCTATATTTAGTTTTCCTGTTTAACATCTGGGGCACAAAAGCACTGGAAGCAATGACTGATGCTCTGAACTTTGCTACGATGGCGCTGCAGCTATCTGGAGTGTTTTCTCATCCATGACATTTGGAGACCAAACCAGTCTTCACACCATTTTCTATTTTGTCTGTACGGTTGCACAAAAACTCACATGTAGTTCTATTCTGCTCCTTTAACAGCTCATTTAGTCTGGTGAATCCATGTTTTACCTTCTCTTTGATCATCATATCAAACATATAAATGCCTTCACCTCAAACTAGGGCAGTCGTCATTAAAGATCAAGAAAAATCTTTACAATTTAGAAATGTTCGTGTTTTCATGTCCTCTCCAAAACACACAAACATTTCCAGTGCATTTGTGCCTTAAAACAAAATACTGTACATAGGGCTCATGTCCTAAACACGCTCCCGTCTGTACATGGTACCTACAGTATACAACTACATTGGGTATAACATCTAATCTTTTTTAAAACATTGACTTTGTATGCAAATGACGACATTTTATTATACAAGAGAAATTATAGCTTCTGTTCCTTTTGACAATCTCACTTGTGTTAATTGTCTTCCTCGTCCATCAACACGTATTGAAAAGCCTTATATAAAATAAAAAAATTAAAGTCACACAGGTTTATCAGATCGATTTGGACCACTTTGTTTTGCTCTCCCTGATCAACAATTTTTTGTTCCAAGCAGACCTCATTTCACAGAGGACACACTGAGCAAAGAAACAAAACTATTTAAAAAAACATTAAAATTAAAGGTATTTCTGTGTCTGCGTAACCATCTGAGTTGTGGTATTCTTCTCCGTGATAAAAAGTTCCTTGTTGATTGAGGTGAAATGTGAAAAAAAAAAAAAAAAAACAACAACAACAAAAAGCTAAAAAAAAGGCTGCCGTTTTTGCCTCTTCATCGAGGCAAATAAACCAGCTCCAGAGTGGAAACCGAGACCTCGTAACACCAAAGTATCACCCACAACTACTTCTCCTCATCGCTGATTCTCTCCATGTTGAAATCAGTGGACCTCTCAAGAGTTTTGGAATGAACTGGTTAAAAATAAATAAGATTTTTTTTTTTTTTTTTAAAGTCTACTTTTTCATCGGAGCCTCCCATTTTCTGGACGTGTGAAGCTGAATTTAATGACACAGAAGGAGAAGAGAGCTGGAGGAGACTGCTGTAGTCACTTATAGTGACGAGATCAAAGTTCGCGTCTCCACGTCGCCTACAGTTCAGTGTGTGAGTGGGTGCGTGTAAGGGCATCGCTCTCTCAGTCGGGTATGGCTGCTACTTGAAGACATAGTTGATCAGGACCTGAAGGAGGATGAGGAAGATGATGATGACGTAGTCGCGCTGCTGGAGGAAGGAGCCGCCCTCCACCCGGCTCACTGCGCGGCTCCGCAGCACGCCGATGCTTCTACAAAACACACAGATGTTATTGTGTACTGCAGGTACTCAAAAGTAGGCGTAGTGGCACGTTCGTGGGTGCAGTGTGGCTAATCTCACCTGTTGATGTCCTCCTGCGTCTGCTTTATAGATTCAATGGCACTTTGAAGTTCACTGAGGTCTGCTCCCTTTTTCCTCAGTCGACTGTTATGCTTGTTTTTGTGTCCTGCAACAAAGTTCAGGTGACTTTTTTAATACCACATGGTATGCAATTTAATTTATTTTTCACGATCATACCAGTAGGGACTTTATTTAGTGATTTATATCACACTGGTCTGTGCATATACACTAGGTAAAGCTGACGCATTAAGGTGACATTTTAGGGATATAAACACCATATTACCTTATACTTTCTAATAGTTTTTGATTCTAATGGGGATGAAACTAAATAATGAAATACATTCACACTTCACCACCACCAGAGGGCGCTGTTTACTAAGCTTTACATAACTGGGTTGCAACTTGGATAAATTCAGTAGGAAAGTTAAAGTCTGCAGCTATCTGGGCTACATATAACTGCTGTGTCAGCATATCTTTGAGGATATTTCAGTATTTAGTAAATTTAGCGATATATGTACTGTTGAAATATATAATACATACTGTTGAAATACTATATAACAGGTTTTAACAGGTTTAGTCCAATTTTAACGCAGATGTTTCTGTATCTGTCAGAATCATAGTTTAATGGTATGTATATTATTTGGAACCTAATATTGAGTCATTTTTATTCATGTTTTTTGTTCATGTGTACATGTATGTGTTGTGTATTTGGGTGATGATGTCTCACGTTCGCTTCCAGATGAGTCTTGGCGGTCGGGTTCAGGTGAAGAGCAGCCACTCTCTGGGCTCTTGGGCTTGTCACTCTTGTGTTTCCTCTTTGGCACTGTCACCTTTACACGCACCCGCACAGATAACACACACAAACACACAAAGATAGACTGGTAAAAAAAAAAGGGCACATGCACCAGGTACAACCAAATGAAAGTGCACACATAATTAATTGATTACACACATGCACACAAACAGAACAAAATGTTGCTGCACACACACATGCTAGTTGGCGTTTTTGCAGCGGTGACAGCTGTGAAGGCATGCTGGTGCATCAGTAGGTCACATCCAGCTAAAACACTCAGTGATACACAAACACTGTCCAAAATGAATCAAACCTGCCAAGAGCTGACATTTTCAACTATTTTAGTTCAAAGGGATTAGAATCAGTCTGGATTACAGCTTTTATTCTTTGTGCTTTTAGTTAAAGTGGTGCAATTTGGTAGCTTAGAGGTCTTTGCAGGGCAAAAGAACATTTCTGATTTTGTCTGACAAACACCAGAAGGTCAAAATGGTAAACAGTTTAGGAACAGGGTTTAATCAGGGTAAGAGAAAAAAACTGTTTTCAATGATTTCCATTAAGCACTTTTTGTGAACAGATTTCCTGTAGTATGAAGAAGAGAGCAGCTAATCAGGAGCCTGTCAGAGAGAGACACTGGTTTACTCTGATCTGATGGACTTGGAGACACTTTCTGTGCTGGTGCCTGTTACAGACAGTTTATTCTAAACCAAAGCCTGACAGTACTGATAGTAGCACAGTGACACACAACTGATTTCTTCACCACTTGGCAGCTGGTTACTATCAACACACACACACTGTAGCAGCATAGTCTCTCAACAGAACACAACAGCTTAGTAAATGTTAACACTCAGAAAGTGAACTCAACATAGAAACAAATGAAATGAACATGAGGAAGGGTGAGGAGGGCATGGGCTGTTGGACAAAGCTGATGCTGAAGCTGTTCATATAGGAAATAACTATATTATAGGAAATATCTTTAAATCTTGATTTGGTTAATTATTATTAATTATATTAATTATTCTGGCTTTGGTCTCCACCAGCTGCTGAAGGAAATATCTGGCTTTTCTGTTTACTAGCTAGCTGCTCTCTGCCATTTGAAGCCAGACAGGAAGTGTGCAGTGTGCTTATTAGAACATCTCTAAGGAAAACAGTTGCCTGCCCAACCAAAACAGTAAAGATGTGTTCGGGGAAATCAAGATGCTGAGACAGTCTGCAGAGCTGAAGGGGACTGAAGAGTTGCATCACCACGAGCAAAACATTTTATACAGTGATTTGATTACTACTTTTTATAAAATTGATGATTGTACCTTCAAAGAGAGGTGCATTAATCATGGTGTCACAGTCGTTATGATATATTTGAAGAATCAATCACTGAAGTCCTCTCATCAAATGACTGTCGAAACGTTCTAACACTAGCTGCACTTTTGCTCACAAACTGACTTGTAATAATTATTCAACTTGATTGCTTTCACAGTAAATAAAAACAGGCTCCACATTAGATTATGTCTTTTTCTGTTGAACTATTATTTTCCTTCTCAAACAGCAGTTTCCACTTACTCTAGTACTTTGACATGCCCTTCCCTCCCATACAAAGATCAGCAAGTGCCAGAGCAAGAAAAGAACAACAGAAGTGAAGAGAAATAAAAGGAGCAGAGGCGCTGATGGCGGTGGCAGCAGAGCGATGACAACAACAACAGATCAAGCGACAATGAAGATGGTGCACCGGGTGCTGCGTGGAAGGTGGCTGAGGCAGCAAGGTTCTTTTCGATCGGCACAAACCTACCTGGCACTTGCAATTGTCCCTCCGCGGCCCCTGGTTACTCAGACTAATAAGACTGCCAGAACGTACCATAGGGGTGCGGTGTCGGACCTTGGTCTGGATGCAGCCATCTTTCTCAAACTGGATCAGGTCATTGAGCGGATCCCATGGCCTTGTGCTGGGGAGGGAAACGAGGAAACAGAACACATTAATCATGACCAACAGTCTGAACTCTCACTGCTGTTGCAAGACATGACCACTAGATGGCGACCTGCTACACTGGCCATTCCAAAGACTGGAAAGCAACTGGAAAAAGTTTTAAACCAAAGTATCATCTACTAGAACCAGTTGCGAGATGAAAATATTGAAATTAAATATAAAAAAGACTTGATTTGTAGGTCTTGTTGTTTTCATTGTCATTGTATATTCACTGTGTGCCTGTGATTCTGTAACCTAGTTAGAACATTAGCAGCATAACTTTTTTACACTTTTCAGTCTGTTAAAAATTTCAGTATTATTCATATTGTACAATATGGGGCAAATACAGGCTGATCTAACACTGTGAAGTTGTTTAACTAGTTCATAACAACAGCTGAACCAGTTTCCACTTGAGTTACTGTACTCACTCGGCATATCTGTAATGCCACTCTCCGGTGATAGGGTCCTGCTCGAACAGTGCAGGGAGCCACTCCTCGCATTTGACCTTCCGCTCACGGGTCGCCTTCCTCTGAGCTTCCTCCAAGATGAACTTTTCATTGGTGGCCTCCGTCTGGTCCTTGTTGTTGATGGCCCGGGTCACATGCTGCCACAATCTGATGGAGAGAGAAATGAAACAGTCAAGACAACGACAGAATGTGTAGAATAAAGATCAAAGTAACACATATTACCATGAATGTGTCTTTATTTTATTCTAATTTCGAGTTTATTTAACAGCAGAAGCTTGTTAGGAGAACAGATGAATGTACCTTTCTGATTCAAACTCTCCCTGCTCCTCTGGTGGGACAATGCAGCGGATCAGTCGACTCTGTCTCAAGTCTGGTGTCGGGTCCCAGAAAATCTCCACTGTCCCGGTCTTCTTGTCATTGATGAAGATCTCGCTGTCCTGTGAGTGGAGAGTCAAAATCTCTCTTTAAAGAAAGATTCTACCTGGCCACCACTTTTTCTTCCATCAAGATAAAGTTCAGTTTGAATGGACAATAAAGTAGTATCACATTGTATCATATTTTTGAGAACAAAAAAATCTTTTGTCACTATTTAATTGGTACATTACCTCGATAGTCAACCACAAAAATATCTCCTACCCTGCAGCCCCTACTGTAACAAGGAAGTGATCAATAACGCACAAGCAGTCACTACACAACGTGTCTTACCCAGTGTCCTTCTAACGTAGCTAACACCTCCTTTCCCAGCTTGATCTTTCCACAGATCTGATTGACACTGTCGCTGCTGCCCAAGAATGGCTGCCAGAGATGGAGGGAAGACAGACACAGGAGGGGGCAAAGAGGATGAGGAGAGCAGGACCGGGGAGAAGAGGGGGAGGAAATAAAAGAAAACGAATAGGAGGAATTTAGAGGGGAAGGGAAGGAGAGATATATACGCTTACATATAGTTTACTTGCTGCAATCACTGTGGAAGACAAAATCCTGTGTGTCACTGTGTTTCAATTATCTACATTTTAGTATGTGTGTTATGTGTTAAAACATACATAATAAATAATTTTGTTGGTTGTCTGCTAGCTCACTCCCTCATAACTGATTGTGTTAATGAGAGTCAAATACAGTCATTTTAAATATACAAAAAAATACTGAACATCATTTAAATAAAACTCTGCAATGGAGAAATGAACATAAGTCTTCAGCTGCATCTTGCAACTTTTAAAAAAACATTGTAGTGTCATCAACTATCAGTTTCAGTTGGTTAATGAACTTAATATTTTCATCACTTCACTAACTATTCTACTCTTCCAATCTCCATGGATGCTAAAGACACCACGGCAAGGGGGGAAAGAAATTAAAATGTACAGCAAATATATTTTCACGTCCATTTCAGATTAGTTTGAAATGTGTTGATTCCCCTGTTTGCATTGTCTGACATGTACCTGTCGCTAGTTCACGAATAACACGTTTGGTGATGTGAATGATGGTATGGAGGATGGGATGGGTGGAGGAGTGGAATTGGTGATGGTGTGGGAGAGTGAGACATTCAGAATAGTCATGTTAGAACCAAGAGTGTTTTCAGTTCTAGAGGTAATGTATCTGCAAAGTCTTTTTCTTTTCTACTTACATATCACTTAACTAGACATAATCATACCTTCAGTTTGAACTCAAGTTGAGCGCTGTAGCCCGTTTTCTCACATGCAATGGTGATCTGGCCCCCCAGCTCCAGGGTCATGGTGCCGTACAGGATGCCTGCAACATGAACAAGTAGCATAAGAAATTTCTTTCAGACACGTACTGAAATTGTAATCACTGCCTTGTTTGTTCATCTGTCTTTTTCCAGACAGTTCTACCCCATACAAAGTGTGGAGTAGATAATATAATGTCTAATATAATCAATAATATGTCAAAAATTGACCCAAACAACTACAAACAATAGCACTCAAGTCTTTGTCTATGGTAGATAAGCAGATTTCCAAAAGAGAAAATCTCCATTAACTGGACAGATTTGTCAGTCAAAATGATTTTGGGTTCAAACACGTATGTGACACACAATTCTCTGTTCTCTATCTCTATCTCTATATGTGGAAGCTAATGGAGTTCCTCATAAATAAATAAACAGCTACATAAAAGCACTAGTGAAGTGTGACCATGGTGTATAGGATGCACTCTGACCTTTGCAGTGGGCGTAGGGCATGTTCATCACATAGTCCTCTCCACGATTGAGAAAGTTGAGCCGAGCTTCCCCGTCTAATATGGCTGACAGGGAATTTCCTAAAGTGTGCAATGCAGTCAGAGGGTATGAGCGCTAGAACATTAAATAAATACTATCTAAAGCTTTTTAAGATGACTGAGTGTGTGTGTTTGTACCATAGAACTTGGACTTGGCGAGGATGCTGCCACTGAGGCAGAATCCGTCCTTCCTGTTGCTAACATAGAAGGCTGACACTGGAGGGTGATGAGATACCTGAAGGACACACAGTGAATCAGTTAGAATTCTGCTGAGGTAGAAATATACAGGAAGGGAACAAAATAATCATCACATTACTATTAGCCAATCTGCATTTGTTCTATTACCTTAAGTTGTCAAATCAGATGAATCTGTCTTTTTTGAAACTATTCTTTGGATGACTGACTCTTACAGAGCTGCTGGTACCTGTTCTGCGATGTAGAAGGTCTTACTGTTGGTCTTCTGGTGGAGCCACATGCAGCGGAACGTCTCTCCGAGGATGGGGTTGTATGGTTTCTTCAACCCCTGTGGATTAGAAACACAAAATATGATTTTTGATACACGTGTTGTGTATACAGTAGAGAGAAAGCCTGCTCTATGTAGCTCGTCAACATGAAGTCAGATGTACATGATTGTTCTGCTGACCTTTGGCTTCTTGTAAAACCCAGAGATGTACCACTTCACCACCTTCTTCATCCGGTTGTAGGCGTTCTCTTCAATTGCAGCCCTAGGAGTGAACAGAGTAAACTAAGAATGCAAAGAAACAACTAAATATTACTTACAAACTATTTTATTATGCTGAGTTAAGGAAATTTAAATTGTACAGTAAGAAGTTGGGCTTACTCTGACAGGAAGTCTGCGTGGTAGTAGTAGTCAGAGAGTTTGTCCAGGAATGACCTCGGCTCCAAGATGAAGGTGGGCAGCACCACCTTGGACAGGTCCATACCAGGCCGGACCTGCTTCAGCAGAGTCCAGATGAGAGATTTATTCTCCTCTGAAACCGTCTCAGTCTGAGCAGCCTCACCAGCCTGAAGGGGGAAATGCACAGTAAAGACGCACATTTTCGTGCATGTAGTCTACAATAATCTTCTTTGATATGTCTTCAAATGCTTAAAAGTTTCATGCAAACACTGTGTGTGCAAAATGAGGTTTTAATTAGCTCCTAGCTATAAACTTTTTGCCTCAGCTTCAGTAGGTGTTTAATTAGCAAGCTGTCAAACTCAGATTTCATCAGTATGGAGAATTTCACACTTGTTGTCATACCACAGCCGTGTCTTACAGACACCCACTCTCACCAACTCACACAGACTGGGATCAAATCCTGCCAGTGTTACAGCTTCTTAATCGCCTCAGCAGAGGAACATGCTAATTTCTCCTCATTATAAGAAACAAGACTCTTTACAAGAAAAAGCCCTTAAGCTAAAGTTTAGATTCAAGATCAAAATGGTTGCTAGAAATCCTGCGAGACTCTATCCTAATGAAGCAGTCAGATTTTTTAATAGCACTTGCAGCAAACTTTCCATCCCCTACCTCTCCCAGTTCCTCATGGGACTGTTCAAGGTACAGGGTTTCCCGCAGATGTTCATTAGGATCCAGGTCAATGTAGGAGTCTTCTTGGCGGTCTGACGTGTCGCTGTCGCTCTCTTCACTCTTCTCCAGCCCTTCGGGGTCTGACTCCTCGTGGTCCTGCTCTCCTTCCCTGTCTGACTTGTCTGAGTACAGGTCTGGGTCTTTCAAATGGTCACTGTCATTGAACCTGGAAAAAGAAATTGTGGACAGACAGAAAAGGTTCCAACAAAGCAAAAACTTGGTAGACAGCCAAATGGGAAATAATGTGTTTAATATTTCCACTCACTGGAAGCCTTGCATGTTGTGGGCTCGGAGGAGGCTGTAGAAATTAATGGAGTGCTCTCCGCCAGTGGTTACTGTGCTCACATCCTCCTTCCCCTCACGGATCATGGTCCTCTTCAACAGGCTGGAGCACTTTAAGGCTAGCTCTAAGGCATCCATCCAGCATCGACCTGCAAAACAAATTTAAATCCATCAACAACTGCAGAAAAACTCTTTTGGGATGTTTTAGTGTTTTCAAGTCATTTTATTCCATCATACCACAAGCTACTGCAGTTTCTCCTTTTAATATTTATATCATAACAAAGACACATCTATGTTAAAATGAAATTTTGGCATCCAGAGCAAAATATCAATTTTTACACATCTGAAGTCAGAAATATATGTGGAAACAAAACCTTGTGCACTAGTTAGATGAAGTAGAAGAAATTATTTTACACATTTTTGATTTGGCTACTGCTTGACTGTTCCAGCACCATGGAGAGAGACGGAAAGGAGAGGAAAGAGTCTGGATTGTACATTTTAGCACCATGCACAGAGACACACAGAGAGAAACCTTTTCCTCTACCACTACGTCGGGACCATGGAGAGATTTCTAGAAAAAGAATTATGATCAAACAGCTCCATCTTACTCTCACCGAGCACCTAGCTTCCCATTTTCCTCCTCTGTCATCTATGACCCCATTTAATTGTTATTCTCTTTAAACCAGATTTAGCCTTCTCTGTACATAACGAGACACATTTCAACACTTTCAGCAAGAGTATTGTTTTACTGAGATGTAAGCGTTCCAACACTTGTAGCTATGTCTTTATCCTAGCAGACTAAAACACCCACAAACAACCCCCACACACACCACACAGAAACTTCAACTTTACAGATTTTATTTCCACCCAACTTGCACATACCCTACACACAACTAATTGCAGCAATTATAGACTGAACTACAGCAACTGTCTTTCATTTTTATATTCAACCTCTGCAGAAAACCAGACAACAGCACCGCTACAAAGCTGTAACTAAAATGATTATTTAAAAAGTGTTCTTTTGTGTGGTAATGAATTGGTTTAAAAACACACATGTTGGACACACAGGACTGAACAGATATTAACACATGACACTGACACCGATGTGATGCCACTTTATGAGTTTATCTCCATCACTCGCTGTAAGCTGACACTGACGACTCAAATGACAAATAGCTCAAGTGTGAATGACAGCCTGTCTCTTACCATCAGACTCAGAGGCAGCGCGGAAGATGAGGTGGCTGCTGGGTAACGGCTGCGTGATGGAGCCCACTGCTTCTCCTTTAGGACCCTGGTAGGAATAAGAAAAAAATTAGGCAAATACAAATATACGACAAGTGTTGCATTTTGTCTTAATTGGTGCATTAGTCATTTTTATGTTTATCTTTCTCTTTTGAGATGCGTTAAAGACATTTCCTCATCTCACCCACTGTTTGTGTTTGTTTTTTCAATTATGTATCATTTTTATGTGCAAATAGAAGGAAATCACAACTTCAGAGTATGTCATTATGGAAATGAGCTATGAGACAGGACGGAAGCTGAATTAGTGAAGTGTTTATTCCAACAGTGACAAGGACGATGGGGAGAGCAGGAACGCTGTAATATAAAACACAGGCCGCTAATTGTGATTCAAGCCTCCTCACAGCATACAAAGGAAAACACTTAAAATGTGAGGTCAGTGTTGAATACCAAATCACAGTTGGAGTGGACAAGAGCACAGAACAAATGGAAATGTGCACTGCCAAATATGAAAATGGCAGCTGCATGTATAATTTTCCATGTTTGTCCTACATGAAACAAATGTGAGCTCTTCATTATGTAGCTAACATCCACAGCTGTTTAACTATTTGTTTTACAGGCAATAAAGGATTTTGGTTTTAATGGAAGATTCCCCTGATTGGCTGCTTGTGTTATCAGTTCATTCTGATAAATGATGGGATTGTAAGGTGAGACACTTTTTCCAAGGCTCTGACAGGAAATATCGAGTTTAAAGAACGAGGAATGTCAGAGTAAAGTCACTTCTCCTTTACACTGAAAGGAGCCAGTAGAGGGGGTTCCAGCATCTGAGCAGGATTTCTCCTGAACTTCTTTCACAGGAATTGCTCTGCACACGTGTAACTGGTATGACACCGCGTGGTAGAACCAGAATCTATATGTCCACTCCATACCTCTCTGTGGTCAGTGTTGCTAAGCATAAATAACATACAACTGTTACAGAGTAACAGGGGTTGCTTTTTTTTGTTTGGGGCACATATTCAGCGTCGCTCTGCTCACTGGAATCGATCATTTCCAGCTAATCTGCATTGCACACCAGAAAGTCATGGGATCACACACACCACACACTCTTCCTAAAGAGAGGCTGATTGGTCATCTCTTTGTTATAGATAAAATAGATCAAGAGCACACTGCACACAAAAAACAGATTATGGCTGCCACAGTAGTAGCAGAAGACTGCTACTACTCTACTGCACAGTAAATATGCAGCACTTAGCTGCTTCCCTTAGATTAGCCAAAGGACTGGAAATGGGGAAACAACTACTGCAACTTTGTCCAAAGTAAAAACAAATCCAAAGATAAGGTAATTTTACAACTAGTCAAGTTATCACATTTTTGTTTATGTCCCAGTTTTAAAGATAACTGCATGCAGACTACGTAGATGTCACAGTGTCAAGAAAGTGCCCTTTATTGTTACCACTAATACCGTAAAACACCAGGCGACTTGCTTCTTTTCAGCATTCACCATTTCATTTTATCCTTTAAAGCCATCGATTTATTCACATTAATAACTTTTACTTTGTTCAGTGGCAGAGAGTTATTTTATCTGCTGCTTTTACCAACTACATCTGAGACTGCTAAGAGCATTTAGATGTTTCCATTCCTTTTCATCTTCTATCATAAGTCAGACTGCTTGAGATATATGCATTATTCTTCTCTGTTAAAATATGTTAAAGTTTTCTGAACAGCTTTCTTTGAGCTAAACCATCTTAAAATTCAATAAATCCCAGAAACTCTTAAGGTATATTCTGACCTTGACGGCCCAGATGGACTGCTCGAGAGGGTGGAAGAGCTTGAAGCAGAAGCCGTCCTTCTTGGAGGGCCTCTCGATCAGCTCGCAGGCATTGAGCAGCACTGTCCCCACCCACTGTCCGTTTTTGTGGGTTTTATAAATGAGCAGGACGCCTGGTTTCAGCACACACCACAGCTTCGTCCAGCTCTTCAGAGTGCCTCGGATCTAGAGTGGAACCAAACATATGAAAACCATTCTACAGTCTTGACTTCCACCTACTACCCTCTGCACAGTCTACGAATAAGTTGAGAATAGAGAATGGAATAAAAATGTGTGGTGTGGAATGTAAAACTCTACTCTACTCTACTCTTCTAGTCTTTTATTTAGACTTTTGTATGGGGGTGAAATCAAATGATCTTGAATACAGAGGAACCAAACAGAGAAACATATTAACTCTTCTTCACCTTCAGCCAGTCGGCCATAACAATGACAGAGGGATCAGTGATGGTGCTGAGCAGCTCCTTTGTGGCCCTCTTCTTTTCCTCCCTGTAGTTCTTCTTCTGCACCTACAGGGAGCACAGACATTTCATGGAATCACCCTCTTTGTTCTCTCTGTTAAAATAACTTCTCCATATAAGGCTATTTTAAGACTCATGATGCCTGTCTTGGGAATTAGTGTCCAGATATGCCAGACTTAAGCTGGTTTAAGCTCACTTACCTTGAGGGACTCTTTCTTAGTGAGCTTTCCGCCAGATGCCGAAACATCCTTGTCTGAGCCATTGTACAGCTTCGTTTCTGACTGTGAATACACAAGGGAAATAAAGTAAGAATTCAGCAGCAGAAACAGATAACTGATTAATCAACTGCTGTGTTTTCTCTCCACTAAACACATTCAAATATTGAGGTTATATCTATAATTTGTTCATCTGCAATGATGAGCCAAAAAAAGACCCCAGGACTCATAATGACTCTGATGATCATAACCAAATCTTTTCTCCGCCAATACGCATGTTTTCTTTTTTTCTCTCCAGCTCCTTTGCCTCCATGGTAGCACAAACTTAGCTTAGTTAGTGGAATGAAGTCTATAAATACCAGTGAAGGTCTGATTTTGCCAACTTCCTTCACAAGCCAATTGGAGCGATTTAAAGCCGGTAGTCAGGCGGGGATGTGTAGGCATCCTAAAGCAGGAGCACTTAAATCCGTAAACACCCACAGGCAGTGCTGGAGAAAGACTGTATGTACATGATAACATGCACCAGAGCAAAAGTCTTCTATTCAGAGCCCCTTCACAGAGTTCACACTGATCAGGACTGAACTGATGTGTAGCTCAGTTCTGCTTCTAAACATTTTCAGGTGTTGGATGAACAATGAATAATTAGGTCCACAGGTAAGGATTCGTTAAAATCGTGTCTTGATTTTAGAAAAGATTTGCTGATACAGAGTTTTTTTAAGCAGGCATCTCCCTGAAATGATTATCCTGTCATACAGTATGTCTATGTCTACTTGCAAATCATAACACAGATTTAATAGGATCCCTGTCTGATGCAAGTGTCCCTGTTGTGACTCAGACACCCACGTTTGCACTGACAAACAGTATTTGATGTGGACCTCGACAGATAAACTAGACGGTCCTCCTTCTTGCTGAGCTCACTTGAGAAAAAAAAAGGCTGAGTTTGAATTTTAGCTGATAAATTTGTGATGTGTGCAGTGTATATGATGTGTGAGTCATCTCGGTGTAGGCTATTTGTTGCCTGAGGCAAAACTAGGAAAAGGAAAGAAGCTGTGCACCAACTCCCATATTCTCTGGTCTCATTACAACATGCACACCAAAGCATGCAATCGTTGCTACCCACCACATCACAGTACATCAGCGTGCTTCTTACCTTGCTCTTGGATATAGAATGTGAGTCCTCTTTCAAAGGCAGAGGCAGGAGGTCCTCCTTCCCTCTCTCGAAACCTGTAACAAAAAAACACAACAACCTAAGAACATGCTGAGTTTACCAGTGTGTCCCTGGAAACTGATCTCTTTCCTGTTCATGATCAAGTGCCTGTGGACTCCTTCTACATTCAGAATTTCTGCCTACGATTTTTGTGAGCCAGCGTGGAACTTGAACAGGCAGAGTGTTGTGAATGAATGAGCTGATGCAATCAAATCATGAGGCAGAGGGATTGTTTGTCAAGACATGTATAAAGACAGGTAGAAGTCTGTCACAAGGAAAATGAATAATCAGCTTTGGATTTTAGTGGTGGTGGATTAAAGAAAGAAAATTCCATTGTTTATGATTTCTATGGCAAATACTTCTTTGAAGTAGTGTAGAGCTGATACAACTGGTTGAATAATCAGTTAGTCAGTCAACAGAAAATCACCCTGTAACTGTTTTTTTTTCATAATTTCTAACAATAAATAATTATTACTAATTATTTAAGGATAAAAGATTTAGTAGATTCATTGGTAAAACAAAAATAATAAAAACAAGAAAAACTAAAACGGAATTGTCTCACAAAAAAAATCATGTTTCATCTGTTTAAATCTGGTTTTATCCACTGCTCAATCTGGATTCAGGTGCCAGAGTTGCCATGTAGTTTGCTTTAGTGCTAACAATTGTTCAGTAATCAATTAGTCAATCAACAGGTGGAACAGTGGTGTGGTGGTTAGCACTGCCACACTCATAGCTACAAGGACCTGTGTTTGAATCCAGTTTGCACGTTCTCCCAGTGTCTACGTGGGTTTTCTTCAGGTAGTCCGGCTTCCTCTCACAATCCAGGCATACATGTTAGATTAATTGGTGACTCTAAATTGCCCATAGGTGTGAGAGTGAGTGTGAGTGGTGTCTGTCTCTATAGGTCAGCCCTGCTTGCCTCTCGTCCAGTGACAGTTGGGATTGGCTCCAGCACCCCCGCAACCCACACCAGGAAAGGCAGTTAAGATAAAGGATGGATGGACAGTTAATCAACAAAACAACTAATTGTCAGCAATTCTGATAATTGATTAGAAGTCAGTTATGAAACAAAAATGCCAGCTTCTATTATTTGCTCAGATGTTTACATTTTTTTGTTGAATAAACGAAATCTCTTTGGACTCTAGGTGAAAAAGTCATATAGGTTCAAAGAAGACAAACAAACAAAAAAACACTTTTACTGATGGAAATAATTATTGTTGCAGCTCTAACCATCTCTGTACATCTTCATCCTGATTGTTAAGTGTTGCTGTCATTTCTGCTTTTGTGATTTTTCTACCCTCACTGGTTAGATCGGTGGTGACCATGCCATTGGAAATCAAATGTGTTTGAAAACACTTGCATGGCTTCAAGTTCAAATGTCTCAGAAGCCAACTGGAAACCCATTACATAATGTCAGTCACGGGAGCATGCTGTCCTTCAAAGCTACTGGAAGCAAGCCAAAGAATCTGGACGGGCTGGCGCCTGCTGCCAGTCCCTAATCTGGCTGGTGAAAGAAGATTCCCTGCATTAATCAATATGTGGCCGGAGGACACGTCCTCTGCACTTTAAATGATTTTTTATTTGTGAGTCAGTTTCTAACCAGTTGATCTAACCCAAGCAACACTGAGATGCTGGCGGTTGGTGACACTGGTGGTCTGGTGGTGACAGAGAGCCTGTAAATATTTGATGGTTTCCATTTCCTAGGACACTAGTGTTCAGCCATGATACACTGTTGAGCTTCATTCCCAAATGTATATTATTAAAATAACACTGTGTCTATGGTTGTGGCAAAACATCCATAATTTCTTATGTATTCTTACAACATCACACAAGACATCTTGGATTTTTCGTTCTCTATACAAGATTATTTATAGAAAAAAAAGTTTCAAACATTCTACAAATATCTTCTATCATATCACGTTTTTTTAATCCTGCCTTATTTGCCTCGCTACTTCATTTTCCAGTGATGTCTTTCAACAACAGCCTACAAACAAGCTTGCTTGCTGATGGTGCATTATGTGTACGCAGAGAAAGTAATCAAGATTGTGATAGTAGGCAAACTCTTAACAAAACAGACCTATTAACAGAATGTGCAATCATGCCTTTATGTTTCAGAGGGTATCAACTAATTAGCTACTAGTTAATTAGCAACTACCTATGAAAAAGGACTGCAGCAGCAGGTCAGCAACGCTTCTGTAAAACCGCTATTTAAACAAGAATCAGCTGCTTACATGCATGTACTGTACTTCAACTATTTAAAAAGCACAATTAAAATATTAAACCAAGCATTGCAACTGAAAGATCTCTTTTTTTATACATGCCAAACCTGTACACATGACATTAAAAGTAATTAAAAACTTGAACTGATTGAATCCAAGATCACACGTTAGTTTAAATTAAAGTTACATGTAATTGTCTTTCCTGCCTTATGACTTACTTTAAATGTGGATCTAGTTTCAGTGGTACATTGGATGTCCCACCAGACCATCTGTGCCCACTTGACGGATACATCTTTGTGCCAAATTCAGATGGAAAGCAACTCAATGGCAATTCAACCACTATAGCACACAAGAGGTTACAGTAACCTCAGTCTCCTTACTCCTTGCAGGCTGTGCAAATGTGGACACAGCTATACAGTTATGACTATAATATGTTCGCATCAGGTACCATTAAACCAGCAGTTATTTACGATACCACTTTTATCAACAGATGCGCCATTTTTGAAACGATTGCCTTCTTAGTATAAAACATTAGCTTCTAAAATAATTCACGTGGTTAAGAAGAATCTTTCATGTGCAATCTTAATCCTGATCACTGCACATCATCTTTTAGGGAATTTTTGGATTATGCAAATGGTTTGTAAGTGTAAGTGTAGAAAAGGGCTTTGAACTGTGGGCTGCACACAGTTTTTCAAAGCTTTTCTAATGAGCATAAAAGCCAATCAGGGCAGCAAATAAGTGTGTGAAACTGCAGATATAATGCAGAGAGCGCTTCAGCGGAGTGTATTTCAGACAGATGTGAGCACAATTGGAATGTATTTCAAGTGCATTATGAAAGCAGTATCACAAAAACAAACCAACAATAAGTATGTTGCTGTATGTATCACAGATGTGTACACTGGCCAGCAGCAACACTAAATTCACCTGGTGGTTTGTTTGTTGTGGTGGACAACATGGGAAAAATAAAATGCAGACAATGATCAACATGTGTCAGATCACACAGTGCATCAGAGTTTGTAATAAATGTTATACATTTGTTTTTTTTGACAAAACAACACATCTGATGTTATATTTAGCTGTAGAAAGTTGTGATGGAAGTTTTCCTGTGTTTTCTGATGTTTTACAGACCAAACAATTGATCAAAATCATAAAAATAACTGTTAGTTGCAGCTCAAATTGAAGGTGTTGACTTTAAAAAGGGAAGTTTCTGGAAAGGATTCAGAGCTGCAAAGATCAGCTGGCAAATATCTTCTATTTTGATGGTACCTTGTCACAAAAAAAACGGTGAGACTTCGGACAGACGCCACTGGTTCTAGTTCAAATCAGAGGCCAGTCTCCCAGACAGAGACATCAAGTTCTTCTGTCCATATCTGCTTTGTCTCTTGTTGCCCAAGAGACAAAGAGAATTTTAATAGTTACAAGAATACCTTGCAACATATACTGTTCTGTCAGATCATTAAGAAACCAAGCTTTACCTACATGTTCACTGCTGTTAATTTTGGCAACACCTCACATTTTTGGCATCTACCTGACACTCCTAATTACCACATGACTGCTGAGAAAATACATACATACCCTTTATGTGAGATGTTCCAAAATGTAGTTGCACTGTTAAAAGCTGTGCAATTGTTTTAACATACTACTCTCATCTTTGGAAATCATTAGTGTTGCACTAGGAATCTGTTTTAGTTTAAATTTCTTTTTAAGAAAATGTCTTTAACAATATATGTTTTCCTCTTACTTCACAATATCACTGGACTTTCAGTCTCCTGCTGAGCCAAATCTAACCTTTGCTTTGTGTGTGGTGTTGTTTTTGAGTGTGTATGGCTTATGTAGTAGGAGAGTCACGCCCCACTGCAGACTGATTAGAGCATTTGCCTGTAAAAACAGAGCTGCAGTGATCTCACTCTGCATCAAAGATCATGCACAGGAGAGAGATGGAGCAGTAAAGAGAAAAACACAGACGGAGGAAGAGCAGCACGCTGCTACAATAATGTCTTTCCACATTAACACAGTGTCTCACAGAATGAAAACAGTCTAGACCATAAGAAGCATTATACCGATATGCATCAGACAACAGGCACAATAACAGAGAAGAAAGTGGAAATGATGACAAAACATTTTCCTACACAAACAACATAATTTCATCAAATAACAAACCCTCTCTCATCATGCATTTAGTATTTTTACACAGAGGTGATATTCTCTCTTTCTCATGGCTGTCTATTGTTATTTATGCTACAAAATGGTGATAACTTTCTTGGCTGGGATAAACACCGCAACTGAAAAACAAAGCCAAAAACAAATCCTGAATTTCACCTAAAAACATCATTTACAAACGCCTAAAGCCTGAAACTATCTCATAACTAAGCTAAAAAGCAGTGTACAGAATTTTAATGGTGCTGCTAGATTTTGTATTAAATATGTATATGGGTAGGAATAAGGCTGCTATGGCAACAGGTGACCTGAGAACAACAAACAGAGGTAATGGCAGTCCACCCAGTTACTCACAGAATAAATCCATTTTAGGGAGCAAATGGCCTGAGTTTTTGCTGCAGCAGGAAAAAACATTTCTACTATAAATCAACGGGAAAATGTCACTGGTGCTGATTTTCTGATGTCAAGGTAAATGTAGTGGCAGCAAAAGCAAAGACACACTCGGAAATGCTCGATCTTATACATCATATAGCATAGCTTCTGAACCCAGTCAAGTGTTAAGCTCCTTCACAGAGACAGAATTTAGCATTAAACTCTTTTTACTCCTTGTTACAAGTTGACTCATCTTCATGTAAAATGAAACATCATTTCAGATACTTCAATATCCCTCTGGATCTTTTATAGCAAATTTATAACCCACATCTCTTCATTGCTACAGCGGTGCACCACTTCCTCTTAGTAATTAAAAACCCATCTTATCTTTATGGTCTGAGACTCCACTGAATGTTCCACCATGCTGTGTGCCAAATCGTGCTGACCTCAGGGTGAGCCATGAGGCCATCTAATTATGGACCACAAGACTATGGTTTATTCCAGTCTCTTATCAGCTTTATAAAAGCCCCATTTCTAACCTCAAAATCAATTTCCCTTGCAATTAGCCCGTGGCTACAAAGGAAACAAAAGTAAACAAAACAGTTGAAAGTGCACAGATAACATAAAAGTGTATATCGTCTCATTTAATGGCATATATTAGGCAGTAATTTCACAAATGAACAACAATGTTATATCACTATGTGGTATGTTTGTGGGATGACAGATGTAACAGTTCATCCATCCATTATCTTTACTGCTTATTCTGTTTAGGGCCTTGGAGCCAGTCCCAGCTGCCAGTGGGCGTGATGTAGGGTATACCATAGACAGATCAGATGGACACAGTCTATCACAGGACCACACATGAACAGAGACAATTTTAATTCACCAATTAATCTAAATGAATGTTTTGGGATGGTGGGAGGAAACAGGGTACCCAAAGGAAAACCACACAAGCATGTGCAACAACACGCAAACTCTACAAAAGAGCTACTGTAGCACAAACTGCTGAAAAAATTAATGCAGATGATGATCAACAGAGAAGCTGCATCACAGTTTGCTGAGTATGTGGATGCGTAGCCTCAGACAGAGTAGCCATGCTGACCCCTGTCCATTACCAAAAAGCTCCTACAATGGGCATGTGAGGGTCAGAACTGGACGACTGAGCAAAGAAAAAGTTGACCTGGTCTGATAAATTTGACACACATACTTTAACATGGACCACCTACCTAAACACTGCTGCAACCTCTTGACGGCAACATTACTGCCCGATTGCCTGTGTCCTCTTACAGTAGAATAACACACCTTCATGTTCAACATGTTGCCTGTTGTTCCACCAAATATAATTTGACTGATTTGGTGGAAAAAGGGGGCCCTACAGTATAAGGTAGGTTAAGGGTGAGGAATATGACGATATTGGATTATAAATTATTATAATTTAAAGAAATTATTACAAAACAAATAACTGTAGAGATGGCTTTAGAGAAAAGCACGCCGCATGACAGGACAGGGAGGTGCTGGAAAGAGGGAACTGATGCAGTGATGTTTATGATTCCTATAAAAATATAACTAAAAGATGAGGTTTCAAAATACTGCTCAAATAGTTGATCCATGCTACAAGATACCAGCTGCAAATATTTTTCCAGCGCAGTCATTCCACTGTCTGTCCTCCAGCTGCACTTCTGAACCTTAATTGAGTCTGACCATTCATATAATTCATAACTTTTCCGTTATTAGGTTTTGTTACCCTGTAAGGCTTTTTTTTTTTTTTAAATAGGGAAATTATTTTGTTAGTAACTAGGTTGTTAGTAATTAGTTCAGTTACTTACAAAATAGAAATACTAACATAAAAAAGAATTGTGATATAATTGTGATGCTGGCTGATAAAAATCGTGATATGATATAAGGCAGGTCGTTTCAATGTTGTTGCTGATTTGTTTATGCAGGGCCAAGTACAAGTATTTGTATTTACTCATACTTATACTTTTACTAGAGGCTATCGCTAACATCCAAAAAAGAACATAAAATTGAAGTTAAAGTAGCAAGTTCTCATATTTGATAAGCAAACATCAAATCGATCATCAGATATTTAACATTTCTGAACAATAGCAATAGTCTATCCATATTATCTGTTTATACACAAATAATTATATGTAACAATAATAATTTCTATCTCTAGTGGGTTTAGAGAAAAGTAGACTATATTTCTCAAATTTGATGAAAAAAAGTTTGGACAATGGTACAGAAACTGATCATACACATTACATCTGTGCAATTAATTAAAGATTTTAAAAAGATACCCAGTGCCAATCACAACAGGAAATTAAATGGCTAGAGACTATTATTACCTGGCAAGCAAAAACACAATGTAGAGTTTTTACACCACACAGGTTGGAGGCATATAAATAAAATCAACCATCATCATGAGCTGTTTTCTATGAGAGCTTCAAAGAGTACAAATGCTGAATATGTTAAAGTTACACTAGAGCAGACACAATCATTACAGCAGACTCCACTGTGGAGCATATGTGGGTGTAAAACACAGACGGATAGACACAGAAAGTCAGGGAAGGTCAAAGAGATAAAAAGTGAGTAAGTCTAGCTGTCTCCTGCAGTTTCTCTTAAAGTCAGCGCCTTTAAGCACAGATCGTCTAAAATAAGGATAACTGGAGCTAAATCTGGGAGCTGACAGAGAAAACTACCATGACTCAGACAGAGATATTTGTCTAATTAGGTTGAAGTGGTACTTTAGAGAGGAAAGAAGGGGGCTTATGGCCTAAAAGTCACCAGCCTGAATCCCAAGGCATGGAAAAAAAGACAATGGTGGCCACACTCTTCCCCCAAAAACTTGTTGAGATGCCCTTGAGCAAAACACTTCAAGTGACATAGCTGTTCAGTGGCAAGTCTGTATTGCTGCATATAAGTGTAGGAATGTGTTGCTGAAAAACAGAACTTGTGCAAAGTCAGCCTTTCCTGAATTAATAAAGGTTAAAAACAGACATCTGTGAAGGTGGAACAGGGAACATCCATGCTCTTAAAGCTCCACTGGCTGCCAGCTGTCTGCCTCTAGGTCAGTGTCCCTTTCATCAGGACAAACAAAGGGCAGATCACAGAGGCAGCAATTTTACAAATGAACACTAAACTCATTTAATCCTAGGTATTCTGTGGGATTTGGTGTGCTTCTAAAAACAAGGATTATCATTGACCTCTCACACAGGTGAGCCCTGCATCATTCATCAGTCTGCACCAACATCCATAAATGTCTCTGTTCTCATGTAGAGGGGAGAGAGAGTCACAAACAAACATCTCACAGCCATGACCAAGCAAATTTCTTTAAAGAAAAATGTGTGCTGTAGTACAGTATTTTTCACTATTTCGCCTATTATCTCTGCCAAGTGTTGGTATGTGGAACAGTGTGAAACAGACAGTAGAAATGTCTATCGTGCACGAGCCTCACTTTTTTTTACTTTCCATAACTGAAAATGAGGAAATAACACCAATTTCACACAGTGATTTTCCAGGTTTGTGGAGATGAAAAAGAAAACAGGTATAAATATCTCTATCAAGCTCTAATTTCATTTTCTGCACAACTACACAAGTATGAAGAAACAAGGCATACTATGAATGCCTCTGAGGAATGACTGCCCAAATCTTCAATCCTCATAGATTCAAGATTCAAAAGACAATTTTTAATCCCAGAGGGACATTGTTTAAAAGGACTCTGTGCAGGCCAGTCAAGTTCCTCCAAACTAAACTCCCTCATCCATGCTCATCCATCCGTATGGACCATCAGTGGGGGCCACATTCCTGATGTAATCATGGATCTTTTTTTGTTTCACTCTGGATAGTGGCTCTGACGCCCACTAGTACCAGGCCTCCTTCCTTCCACTTAGCCTACAGTCTAAGGGTGCTGGATTTGGGGTGAAACCCTCCATGCATTATAAGGAACTTCTTTGTCTTGATGTCAGTGGCTCATTTCAGACTACCTTCCCTCTCTTTGTTACCATCCAACTACACTTATCCAGTCCGAATGACATTCTAATGTTCTTGCTTGTCATGTGGATCAATGAATCGATGTCTTGTTCGCTCCTGGCATACAGCTTGATGTCATCCATGTAGAGGAGGTGGCTGGTTTATTTTATTTGGCAGACGCTTTTATCCAAAGCGACTTACAAGGAGAAGACACAAGCAGTTACTTTGGTATATGTAGCCGATCTTGTTAATGATCTGACTGAGGGGGTTAAGGCCTATGCAGAAAAGCAGTGGGGACAGAGCATCTACTTTGTAAATTCTGCACTTGATAGACTTGTGCAGTTGGTTTGAAGTTGGCCTCTAGGGTTTTTATTCCACAGCGCCACTAAATTCCTGATAAAGGCAATCGGAGTCCTGTTGATCTCGTACAGTTCTAAGCATACCAGGATCCATGTATGAGGCATTGACTTTGAAGTTTCTTGAAGTCGAACCAGGTCAGTCTGGAAGCATAGTCTACTTGCCCTGCTCATGTATTGAGCCGCTATGATGCCTGACAGGAGCTTCCATGTTGTGCAGAGGCAGCTTATTGTCAGGTAGTTAGCAGCTGGTTCATTTGTGATGCCAGGCACTCATGGAGTTAGCTTCTTGGACCAGTAGGTGTGGTCCATGTCAGGGCCTGGTATTGTCCAGCTCTTCATACCTGAAACTCTTTCTGCCTTTGTGATGAATACTGGGTCATGTTAAGAGAGGTTACTGTCACCTGCTTTTGGGACCACTAGCCACTAAGCTTTGTTGTTATGTGATGCCTCCTTCTTCCATATGCTCTTCCACTATTGCTCCGTATCCAGCTTTAGTGGTCATACTCTCATGCTGTTATCCTTTAACTGACAGTACACCTTGGATGGCTCAGTGGAGAACATGTGATTAATTATCCTGGCTTCTATATCTCTGGTGTACCTCTTTGAGCAGTTAGCCAAGGCAGTGTGTCTTTGCTTGGCAGTTTCTAAGGCCTCATGGACATCTTGTTGTCTGGATGTTTGGAACAGCTATAAACACTTTTGCCTTCAGACGTGGTTAAAGACAACACCATAATTTGAACTAGTTTGTACCCTGACCTTTCCACTGAATGACTAAACATACATACATGCATAAGACAATCCTATACCTCGATTGTGTCCATTGAAGTTATATATTCTGATCTACAGATTTATTAATCTTCCAAAACAAAATAAGCTTTTAGGTGCAAAAAGTTTGCAAGTACTGGTAAAACTTCGTTAACTTCATCTTAACCCAGACTGAGTCCATTCTCTGAAACCCTGAGCAGTTCTAAATCAAGTGAGTCCAGCATTACACTGATTGCAAAAACCCTAATTAATTTTCAGTTTAACAAAGAAATCTAATGCTAGCCACTAATAATTTATAGTGCATCAGATAAACAGTGGAAAACTATACACTACCACATATATCTTCACTCTAAACACTTGAAAAGAGAGGCCACATCTTAAAGCCACTACTACAGTGATTCTTGTCAAGCAAAGGGTAACTAACTACAAGGTATACTAACGGGACAGCAACACTTCCCAGTGTGAAGCTCCAGCAAAGGCCGCCTCCACACCATCATACACCCACCTGGCAGCGACATGGGTGACAGCTCATTATAGCCCCCAAAGGAGGCATTGCGGATGAGTTTGCGCCCATCTGGATGTGGAGGTCGAAGAGATGCTGTCCCGCCGCATGTGGAGAAACGCCGACGGCTCAGCAGGCCCTCCTCTTTCATCATCGGGCCAGTAGGAGCTCCCTCGGTAGGGGGCAGGGTTGGAGGGGTAGGGGGAGTGGTAAGGAAACTCAAAGGTAGAAGGTCGAAAGGGGCTCGGAATTGGTCCGATCTGTCCCACGCAGCTGGTGTATGAGTGAATAAACCAACCAACATACACACAGAGTAGTTCAGAGTCCAGGCATTGAACTAGAGCTGTATGCTGCTCTCCTCTACGCTTCCTTCTGCCGACTGCTCCCTTCCTCTCTCACACATACTCTCTCTCTCTCTGCTCTGTGAGTGTGTATGAAAGGAGCAGCTTGTAAGTACTTAATAACGAATAAGCTGAGCCCATCCTACTCCCTCTCCTCCAGATGGGAAGGAGAGCTGCATCTTAGCTTGAAAATAGCCCTTATGATGCACATCCCCTCTTTCTCTTCGGCTCAATCTCTCACTAAAATCATTATTATAGATTCAAAGGAACACTTCACTGCTTTTCAACATTATTTCAATGGATTAGTCACGGGGTTGACACGTCTATGACGTCTACGACTTGTTAATATTTTCTAAATATCACTCCAGCTGAATTGAGCTTCATTCATTCACTCCTCTGACATCAGAGGATAATGGAAAAAATAAATGGAGTGTCCATTTCCACGCCCACCATGCTTTAACTGTTGCATCTGAATTGTTCAAAAGTAGCTGCTGTTCAGCTGGTTTCCACGATTAAGGCAGACAGGTTATGTCTACTGTTCAAATTTGTCAGTCAAGCAGAAATAGCCTATTTAGACCACTAGTATTTAATGATATCCATATTTACAGCAGTGAAATGTCCCCTTTTGACAACCATCTGCACATCCTCTTTTCTTGTCCTTCTAACCACACTAAGTATTCCTTACAGCAGATAAATAGTGACTTCTATGCAGACATACTGTATGTCATCGCACTAACACACAAGCACGTCCAATTACAAAACATTAGCTCTACTGAGGACAGAAGGAAACACTTATCACACCAGTGCTCAGATGATCCTGCCACATTCCCCAGACAAAAACCAAGAAAAGCAGTTACAGTACTTTCAACCACCGGCAGACACTTGAATTAAAATTTTAATGTAATCCAACATCTTCATATTGCAGTATCTGTATTTAGCTTTTACAGCTAGAGAGCCAGTATTCAAATTCAGTGTCTGATTAAAAAGACCTCAGTGTGGTGGTTACAGGTCACTGAATACTGCATTGAAACACAAGCTTCTCCTGAATACAGTTAAGAAGTACAGAAACTAAAAGAACTGTCTATGACCAAGGAGGTGATGCTGGCACACTGGTGACACACTTAAGACACAGTTTCCTAAAAATGGAATTTCAATGGTGACAATCCAGCTGTATTTTCAGGGATAAATGCAGCCAAGACGAGACAAAAATCTAATTTGTTTATTTTTTTAGATCTTGCCTTAAATGCATTTCAGAAATTATGTCCTTTTGAAAATTCTAATGATCCATGTTAAGTGGTTTCTGATTTTAAAAAGTGAAAACTTATTTGGTTGTGCTAAAAGCAGGACAGATTATCAAGCTCATTAGGATGGTTCATATGGTACCAAGTGACAAGATAGTGTGCCTTGGAAGGGATTCTGCAAGGTCAACAGTGGTCACTGTATCTGTGCAAGAATGAATAGGCTTGGCATTGAGCCTTTTCTTTGAAACCCAATCTGTGAGACACATTGTCTGTTGTTTATCTTTCCACAGACCTCTGGAAGCTTCATCTTTCCTTTAGGTGACCTGCTCTATTTACTCTTTAAATTTAGCCCTTCGAAACTTACAGCATTCTGCTGGCATCATGTCACATGTTGCTGACCAAGTGCTGATGGACACATCTGACTCAAGATTTTCTGGAGAGGTAAACAGACAAACAAATGTCACTGAGCTAAGTGATGAATCTAAAACTGATACTGCACTGATCTGCACCGTAGTCAATCAAATATGCTTTAATTAATACAGGTAATTAGGATGTTCTGAATGTATTATTCAGATCCCAGACCTAATTAACCTGCTTGGGGAGGAAAGGTCATTTTCTTTCTGAATGCTTCTCAAAGAGAAGGAGAAAAAAGACAAAGCTAAGAATAGTCACCATCTGGGTCATTTTTCAAGTTATTTCTAGTTAAGTTAGGACTGCCTCTTGCTAGCTTGTTAATTGAACAAATACAATAAACTCAACTCTATCCTACTGTAAGCATTTAGTCTGCTCCCAGGCTTTCATTTTGTTCATGCTTTTTCCCTTCAGCATGTTTGGCAAATGTATGTTAGGAATAAAATGTTTTATAAACTGTAATAATAACTGTTCCAGTTTCATCCACCCTTCTCTTAAAAGCATTCCTGTCACAGAGACATGCAGTGCAATAAATGTGAGCAATCATTGATTAATGACTCGTTTATCCCACCTACCACATGTGCTTGGTCCAGTATTCTGTGTCCCTTGTGTATGAGCTGAACTGTTGTCAGGTACAGGGACTGCTGCTAGCCCAGTAAAGGACTGAATGAGGATCTTTAGTTGCCCTGTGGAACAGTAATCCAACACAGGTGCTGATTCTTACTTGAAGGGCTAGAGTTATAGTAAGATTTACAGGGTTACTCCGACTGTTATTGGACAGACTACATGTGATTTAGATGTCCGTGGTGCCCAGGTGAGGACTCTTAATAACTTTGATGATGTCCTGACTTCTAATACCTGTTCTAATACCTGTAGACACTCAATCTTATTGCTATTACCTAAATGAATTACAATAAGTTTGCCATGACTACTCATAAAAGCTACTGTCAGATACTATATGTGTAGGTTTAGAAGAAAGTTTTTTAAGATCATAACCAATTTGATTATTCTTCACAGCTGATAAGAAGAAAACTTTGTCATCAATGATAATAATCTTGCTTTGTAGTCGTTCATAAAATGTATACTGAATGAAATACTGCAGATCAGTAAAGCTTAAATAAACTGCCTTATGAGTCACATGCAAACAAACTACAACACAGCAACCCCTGAGCTGCAATCCATCTGATACCATGTGGTGCAAGTGTACATACACTTCAGATAGTAGGTCACATGCAGACAAACATCTCTAGTCTTACAGAAAGGCTACAAGGAGATCCTGTAAGTCAAGGATTAGCCTTGGAACAAAGAGGCTTTTTTAAACAGTGGCCTACAGGCAACTTCTGCTGTATTCCTCTCCTCTTAGACTGATTGAAGAACAATCAGGCACTTTGAAAAACTAAGTTTCTTGTTTCTGTCCATGTGACAACTTTGAATAAATTCCTTTTATGTTGGTGTGATCTTCCTTCTATCCTCATGAGAGCCACCTCACACAGAAAATGCACACAAAGGAAAGCACAATACAGAAAGCCATGAGACAGCACAGATCAGGAATCAGATCAGGAAATGTCAAGCTGTTGCTCTGGCTGAAACAGTAACAAGCACCACCTTGTCAACTAGTACGATTTCATACTGTACCTTTCTTCCCTTCAGGTTAAAACTTAATAAAGTGCCTCAAGGTCGAGTGCTGACAGCAGTGTATTCCCCCAAATCATGGTAAAATCACTTGTACTTTAGATCCAGATTGTGTCGATCCAGACAAGCCTTCGGCTGTCCAAGCAGGGCCTGGAGTCAACATATTCTCCATCACGTTGTCTGGTCCCCACTTACTTCCACAGACTTTTGGTGCATATCTCAGCTGTCAAGCCATGTCCCTCTCAGCACTCAGGCCTGCCAGGGCTCAGCCACTCATGGAAGAGAGCGTAGGTGGAAGAAAGAACACTGGATTGGCGCTGGCGCTGAGGGTGCAGAAAAGACCAGCCCTGACCATGCTGTTAACCCCGTCTGACAGGGCATAATCTCTGAGCCTGAGCTTAAATCCGTGCTGACTCCACCTGCTCTCTTCTTTCCATCTCTCCAGCATTCAACTCATTTCCCTTCCACTTATATATACTTCATCTCTCCATCTCCTCTTCAATGCTCTGCTTTTACTCAATATCTTATCCTCTTCATTACATCTTTTTGTCACCCTGTGTCTTTCTCCACCTCCCTCTTGAGTACCGCTACAGTATTTTCTGTTTACTCAAAAATAGGACAGCAAGTCAGCAAAAGGCATTTAAAGTGAGACCAACTTCAAAGCTGAGGTTTTGTCAAATAAAATCCTGTGTTTATTTTTACTTGCAGTGAGTCATAAAGAAGACTCACTTGGCAGTCTGCACACATCCAAGTTTGTCTGTGCATATGTGATGATGCAACAAAGTCAGATTACATAAACTTCAATAACCCGAACACTCCCACTACACTAAGTCTGATTCATAACCATAACCATAAAAAATTATGTTATGATATTTTTATTTATAAAATAAAGTGCCAGATTCTGATGTGTGCATGTAAAGAAGAAATTGGGTTCAGTTTGATTAAGAAACTCAGTTACTGGTCCATTCATTCTTAACACCTCTGCTGAGTTTCTAAAAGAGTGTGTTTGAAGTTAGACAAGTACATCAGCAGTGCTAGACTGATACTAGCTCACCACGGATAAATTGTTGATGTGTCAGCCCTAAAATTTCAGTACTGGTTGAGGTATTGTGTGTATGTACAGTATATGGAAAAGCTCAAACACAGTGCGAGTAACATTGTTCTCAATATAAACACTGACTGCGTTTGTATGCACTTGAGTGACCAGGTTACTCAGAGACACTACATTATGTAAATAATTGGAGATAAAGCCTGGTTACTAGGGGTGTAATGTTTCTGAAACAGAGATAGATGTCTAGAAGGATTAATGGTCTATCAGCTTCTGGCACATCCATGGACAATAGGTCGTCTATTTTGTGAGCCCCTCAGGGACAGTAAAGAGTGTAGGTCATCTGTGTTTTTAAAGGTCCCAAACAACGGCAAATGAGTAATCTACATTGCTCTGTGTTATGAGCTCTTGTTCATCCATACACTTCAGTCCATTCACTGTCTGCAGCCTTTTGTCATGCATATGCACTCTCTTTCAGAATTCAAGTATGCATTAGAGAAAACGGGCAGTGCTTTTTAAAAAAAAAAGTTGTGTAAATCTAGAAAGTCAGTGAGTCAAGTGACTCAACTCACTTCACTCCAGCAATGCAGTAAAAATTATCCTCTAGAAATTAGGTTTGTTGTTTACTGAGTAGCATCAACTTACTAAACTGCACAATGGAAAATAACCAGGAACAAATAACTATAGATCTTCACACTTTAGCTGGGACTTTTCACATGACTCCTACAATCTTCATCTCTAATTCAGAAATAACAGTCATCATCTTGTGAAATATACAATATACAGCTGAATCCCACATTGAACGTCATTGCAAACCGAACAAAACAAACAAATTTAAAAACCAATAAAAGGACACTCAGTCATCACTCTGACGCAAGACCAAAAGGTAGCTGAAGTAAAATAAGTTGCCATGGATACCTATTTTGGTTTGCAGGGAGATGAGGGTCAGAGAAAGCTTTCATTCTGTCTAAGTGATTCTTGCTCCACAGATGCATGAATGGTTGGAAGGTGCAGGGCAGTAGCTGGACAGTTACTCTCAGAACTATATTTGGCTTGATTATACTAATATGAAGAGAGCATGAAGTCAGACTCTATTGTTGGTGCATGTACTGTACACATACACACAGCAGTACACAGACACACACAAACCCACAAATCACACCTAAAAGTCATTAATGATCCTTGAGGAAAACCACTGCTCATTATGTACATCACACACAGTCTGTAATGAACATCATGCACTAGTGTATGTTGTGTGTTGACAAAGAGAGATGGTCACTCATTTCTCTGTTATGCTTACTCCCTCTTGTGGTAGGAAAATGTCTCACAGCTGCCAAAAAACTGAAAAAACACTTCTTGAGCTGCTACTACTACTGCACTGAATCACATTTTACACAGAACAGCAGATTTACTCAAAATATTCTCAGTGAGATGTAAAATCTCACATGATTTGCTGCTCACAGTCAGATCAGTGAATCATGCCTTTGATCCTTTATATCCAGCCTTTACCTGTGATGTTACTGATGATCATACATTTCTGTAACTGGTACAAATAAGATCCGTCCTGTCTGACCTGTCCACCACCAAAGTCTGTATTTTCTCTCTGTTGATGAAATCCCAGTCTCATGATGCTGACTGCTTGACTAATAAAAGCAGAAAATCCACAAGGGGGAGCTGTAACATAAGAAGAATGTACAAGCAGTGTGACAGGTGATGTAAGGCTCTGAGCAGATGAAGTATTAATCCTCTCTTTGATTTCTCTCCTCTATCAATACTATTAGTACTTTGTAATGAGTGTTAATAACAGATTGTGATGACTTCTTGAAAGCTCTCGGTTAGTGGTAACATTGTTCTATCGAGCAATATAAAGACTCGTGGATGAGGTGGTTAACCTGGTTTGGTATTTATGATGCGATCACATCATAGATACGTACATCACCTGATTCACAAGCAGTTGACTTGTAGGTCACACATATCCACAGCAGCTATATTAAAACCCTGGGGTGGAGTCCCCTCCCCCTAATAAGTTCCTGAACTGTGGCTGACTAAAATACATCCAACGTCCTGCAGGTTTATGGTGGTGCATCAGCAGACGGGCAGACTGAGAACAAGTCATGAAGTGAGTATGAGTCATTGTTTCTCCACCAGGGGGGTCGGGGAAAGGTAAAGACCAAACACTTCATTTACAGCTGCACTGTGGCTGCAGATGTTAAATGTCACCAGTACACTTTTAATTGTTGTTAACCTAAATCCATGAAACAAAGAAAACAAAGTCAAGGGAAGCAAGATTATAAGTGTTAAGAGGCTCAGGGTATTTGTAAGTCTGTTTAGAGTTCAGCAGTGCATACAGTGAGTAAGTCTCTTTGATAGTGTACAGTATGTTTAAATGTTAGCCATCTAGTTAGTGATATTATATGGAGCGCTGTACATTCAGTGAGGAGGTTTGAGTTTAGTGCTGAGCCCGTGCTCACTAGCATGCATGGCTGCTGCTGCTGCACTGATCCAGTTTTGTGACCTTTCTTTTATGAAACAATAAATTAATATTCATGATTTTTATCCAGCCTTTTGGTGCAGAAGAAGAAGTGGAGTTCTGGCAATGAGCCACAAAACAGGTTGTACCAGAAAACATGAGGGGGTATATAAAAGTTACATCACTGCAGATTTGGAGACAAGTTTAAAGCAGTTCTTCACAACTGAACAGGGATGATGCAATGTTAAAAGTTAAAATTAGCGTAAGAGGAGAAGAGTCAGCAAACAAACTCTGTTACACTGAGCATGCTGGTAGCCTAATGGTTGTTGCACATGCTATCTAGGGACTTTTGTTGCATGTCACACCCTCTCTCTGCCTCTCCACTGTCAAGTTGTCAAATAAACGCCAAAATGCCAAAAAAACCAACAAGTCTTTAAAATGAAATGTCCATTAACATCCATACAAAGTTTAGTAACATTAGCTGCTGTAAACTACTGGTTATAACAGACAATGAGAGTAGCAACAAAACCCCCGAACCCAGAAAACTGAGTGTTTGTTTCTTTACATGTGAGTTAAACTCTTCTTTTACAAGAGGGTGAATGTGCTGTATGACAATGTCATCTTAATGTGAAACATTCGCAGAAAGTGACTTGACACTTCCTGTCGCAATTAACAAAAACGGATGCTTAGAATCACAATACAGAAACATTTATTTAAAACAGGAAAAATACAGTGATGGCACAGTATGATTGTGGAAATGCACATTATTGCTACCGTGACATCAAGTGAAGCTTCTGTGAACAGTGAATAAAAGCAAATCAACAGGGCAAATGGGATCAGGAGAGCAAACAGGGAGCATTCTCACACAAATGTAATCAAACATACTTAGAAATCTCATGACAGACTATCTCAAATAAAGCTCTAGTTCATGAAGTTGAGGTGAATAAAGGCCTTAGTCACATTTCTGTACATTTCTCTAAACAAAATCATCTGTAAATCAGAACTATGGCTCTAAAACTCTTTGAATGTGGAGTGAGTGCATGTTGTAAAATGCTGCATTTCTGAGGTAATTGGGCTTGAACAGAGTTTAAGCTATGAGAAAATCTGAAACTACACAAATATGACACAAGTTTAAATCGGCAATCACTTCATAAACTGTGAGACTGTGTCTTACCATGGCTGTAGCTGACCCCCGGGCTCAGGCCTGAAGGGGTGGCAATATGCTCCCTGTTGGGCGTTTGGAGGCCGGCCTCCTTGTCCTTTTCCTTGTCCCGCTCCTTCACCTGGCGCTGGCTCATCCTGCCCGGGGTCAGAAGGATGGTGTCATCACCGCTCACAACAGCAGCTACAGACCAACAGAGGGAGCCAGGGGAACAATGGGCAGAGAGGTGGTGAAAGATTGGAAGAGAGACGGTAAATGATCTGCTGCTGTAGGTGCAGCCTTCAAATTCATAACACATTTTAGTAAGTTATACAATATTTGTTTTCATCAGTGGCTTATAATAGAGGTGTTTAATGAGTGCTGATAATTTTAGTATATGTGCTTAAACCTTATCACTCCACCTTGTTTACCTGGTGCTAATGAAGAAGGCACAAATGTTATTGCTTAGCAATGGGAGCTAAGAGAGAACCAAAATACATGCTTGACATTCAAACAGCAGTTTTATCTTTATTTAAAGAGACACTCCTTGATTTTGTTACACAGTAGGTCGTAACAGCACTCTATAAAACATAGACCACATTTCAGTATGAAAACACCAATAGTAAGCTGAGAAAAGATACTGGAAGCTTTTCTTTTTTTTTAAATCTGTGATGCTTAACATTTTTTGTCCAGTTTACCACCACAGCTCTCAGATGAGCTTAAGTACACCTGCATCATTAGTTAGTTATGTTTATTAGTTATAGTGATGCCTAAAGAGCGACTGCAACGATTTTCAACTTACTCCTTGTGCTTCTAGTTTAGCTGTGGCTCAGATGTTGTTTTGCAAGACACTGAAGCCCAAGGTGCTCCTGGTGTGTGCATTTTCACTTGTACATTAAGCTGCTATTGATAAAAGTGTAATTTGGAGGAGAATTTCATTTAGATGATGCCATCTGGAGGAGTTCTGGAGGAGCAGGTCAATTAAGACCACAACCTGTATGGTATGAGAAACCAGATGACATCATCTGAACTGAATAATGTCCCCACATCATTTACACGTTTGTGTGTCTTTCTTTCCTTGTGTAGACACATTTTGTTCAAATGCTATTCTTGTGAGGACATTTTGGTCTTGTGAGGACATATTAGCCGATCAAAGTTCAAAGAGCGTTTTCAGGCTAGGTTTTAGGATGAGGGTCAGACTTAGGTTTTGGTTAAGATAAAGTTTAGGTTTAATAATTTAATTGTGATTGTTTGGTTAAGGGGCAAGGAAATGAATTGTCAACAAGTGTCCTCACAAGTATAGAGTGTGTGTGTGTGTGTGTGTGTATACACAGGTACACTGTATATTCCCCAAACCAGTGAAGTCGCCCTTTAATATACTCAACAGATTAAGCACTATGGTCCAATCTTTTCCATATATACTACACCACTGAAACTGCGAAAACACTCTCTGTGCTACATACTTTGTAGCACAGATTTGGACATTAATGCTGCATTACCTGTGCTTCTATGAAAATATTTAAAAAATCAATTCATGTCCACATCATAGCCCTGGCCAATCGACAGTGCTAAAATCAGAATACAAAAATAAAATGTAGTGAACGTGTAAATGCACCTGTGTACAGCTACAGTGTGTGTGTGCTCTTCTTAGTGTGGGTAAACCACATGCTGACACACTTTTCCCAACACCAGACAGGTGATGCTAAGAGAACAGTGGTCAAGAAAAACACACACAAACAAGAACAAATGGGTAGCCACATATTCTGCACACATTTTCCCAAATACACCACTAACTCAAAATTGTCACAGTACAGTGTAAAGGTTAGAAACTCATGTGGTAAAAAGGAGCCAGCTGTGCAACAGACAACCTGAAAAACTGCAAGTACAAAGAAAGCCCAGAGCTAAATTTCTGTCAAAGTGACTGTATGCAAATCGGGCTCCATGGCAAACTGCAGGTAATGGCTTTTTAATGAGGGTGGACTGGAGAAAGTACACAATACCATGGCAAAATAATTGTGGAAAGTGCGTACATTATTATTAGCTTTTAGAAACAAACACACACCCTTATGTTCAATCTACCCCTAAATACCAGCCGTGGCTTTTCACTGACTGTGTGCACTGCCCCTAGCCCTTCCTACGAAAGGTCACTGGCTTACCGGAAGTGGCATGGTGCTCTCTCAACTCTGCATGGTGCTAGCCCGGGGAAAAGGGTGGGGACAGAAAAAGAAAAGTAAAAGAGGAAGGGTGGAGAGTGAGAGTGATTGAAAAAGTGTGTTGGATTTTGGATTAAAGTAGGGGAAGGGAAGACGAGCGTCCATCGTGTGTTGTTGACCAGATGTTGGTAGTGGTAGGTTTGCGTGCAGCAGGGTTGGTTGATAGTGGGCAGCGTCAGCAGCAGCAGCAGCAGCGGAAGAAGCCACACACGATGACAACGAATATATATTTAAAAAAAAAAGAGACAAGAGACAGAAAACAAAAGAAAAACAGACATTAGTTTAAATCAAAATGTTAACAGAGGACTTGACATAAAACTGGCAACAGATTGGGGCAGTGTGGGGAAATGAGGACACAAGACTGGATAAAAAGATGAATGATTCGTCATTACCACACAGCACACATGTAGTGTTTAATGTATTAGTATTGATATTGAAAACGCATCATTAACAGGGTAGTATGAATTTCAATTAAAAGTTTTTGTCTCATTACAGGGCCTCCTAATTATTAAACAAAGTCTGATTCACAGAGCAACCACACATGACTCCCTCCAACTGTTCCTGTGCAAAGCAGAGGGCACAAACACTTAAGAGCTGACCAACAAAATCAAGAGGGTACAATTAGGTTTGTTCACCAAGACGCACAAAATGACAACACAGTGAAGAAATTTCCTAATCTCTGCACCCTGATGAGGACATTTGGCTCTCTAAATGGATCCGCCCAGTTAAGAAAATCACAATTAACACATGATGGTAGTCCAACCGGCTGCAGCACATAGCTTGGAAAACTGACGTCACCCTCATACCTGGAACCTGGAATCCCCTAATCCTGACTCAGACGAAACACAACTACGAGCAGCTCAGTGAGGAGAAAGACAAAGAAAACAATGCCACTGATTGGATATGGCTCAGTTAATCAGGAAAGGGGAAATCGCACCATTCTGATTGGTTAGAACTCTGATAGGATAGACAGCACTAATGGCTGGTTACAACAATAAAGCAAACGGATTAGGAAGCTGTCACTGAACGTCAGAGGTCGATTAACAAGGCTTTGTGGACAGGCATCAACAGAGTGGTTTTCTAATTTAAACTTGGCAGAGCTTGTTGTCTCGCTGTGGGTAAGTACAGTTACCCTTTGGCCATTCCCTGTGTGTTGCAAAACACTGACCTACAGTCACGGGGGCACAGACAGTAGAGGAGTGTGACTGCCTAGTTGGCACAGGGATTCAAATAAACACATTTGCCTTTACACTCTCAAATCCTGAAATAAGCCATCTTTCCTCAGTTATGTTCTCCCTTTGGTTCAACAGGAGGTGAATTAATCATAGCTGTAGCCTGTTTTCTTGACTTCAAAAGTGACATGTAAACCCAGGCTCTTTATAAAAAGCTCACCTGATGATTAGTACTGCTTAAATATGCAAATTGATTCACAGGGTGGGAAGGAACTGATGTGGAAACAAAGCAAGACACTATGAATCTTCTCAAAGTGTCACTACCAAACAATATAAAGAGTGACAGGAGCCTGAGAAGAGTTTTTTTCTGGTACAGTGTAATCAGAGCACAGTTGGATCACAGTGGCAGGCTTATATTAGCATTTGAAAAGCTTTCTGGACTATAAATTGACAAGCAAAGGAGGTCTAATCCTGTTGCTGGATAGAGGAAGACTCCGAGACTCGCAGATGATGTTACCAAGCGAAAACACAGAAAGCAAGACACACTGAAGCAGGTATTGCTGCAATACACTATGGTGAGCAAACCTGCTCTGTTTGATTAAGGCGAAGTCAGATAATGTGACTCAAAGCAAACAGACTCACAATGACTGTTCACACATTTAGATCCCAAAGCAGTCTGTTCCACTACGAAAGACATAACGTAATATATGTGTAATTTAAGGCCCGTAATTCAACCTTTTCTTTGTTACAGCTACACTGAGGTGTGACTGAGTGTATCACTGCATGCATGTCAGACAACCTTTCCTGGATTGAGTTCAAATGAAAACAGACCGATGTCACTATCAATTCAAAGTGACAACATGGCTGACCTGTTTTTTGCTTCACGAGTTGAAACAGAAAAAGTTGCACTTTAAAGCAAAGTGACATTTTGATCTCTGAGTTTGGGGGTGTTTTGATCTGCCTTTCAGACCCAAAGCCAGCACCCTGTTGTGTTGATAAGACTGCATACAGCATAGTGGAGGAGATGCTCTGAACTATAACCAAAATATTTTAAGTTCTGTTTGAAGCGGAAACATAAAGCAAACGCAGAAAGAGATGTGATGGTTGCAAAGCCATCTGTTCTTCATTTTGAGAGAATTGGTTTTGTGGGCCACTAGAGGTGAACCTGCAACACATCCCAAAAAATGTTCAACTCAACAGAGTATTTGAAATACAAACCATTTGTAAAATGCTATAATTTCTTGAACTAATTATCTGACAAAAGTTCAAAGAAAAGATTGTCAGTGTTTTTCCTGAGCAATGGAGTTGGTTTTGCACAATAATTATATAGATATAATAATATATATATAATAATTTCAAAGTCTTAAATAATCTACAGTACCAAATATTGTGATAAGGTTCAGGGACTTGGGGAGAAATCTCAGCAAAGGCCGAAGGCGGAAACCACTGTACAATGTCCGTGTCCTGTGAGCCCTCAGATTGCATGAGGAACCGTCACGCTACCATGGAGTACTTTGGAAAACTGTTGTCACTAAACACAGCCTCCTGAAACTGTTATGCAAGGAGGAAGCTACAGAGCTTGGGAGCAGACATGGGAGAAAAAAAATTAATGGTTGAAAGAAAAAAAAAGAAAAAGATATACTCTTACAAAAACAATTTCCCCGACTTAAATAGAAACTGTATTTACTGCCAAGCACCGATTTAATGTCTTTATATTTGAGGCCAAGTTCAAAATAAAACTACAAATTGTTCCTACAGTTGTATACCCTCCATTGTTGTCATGTCTATGGCAACCAACTGACCCGGAAGTACTTTTACAATAAAAACATTTGCGAGATCTCGCAAAAGTATATCTTTTTTTTTTCTCCCATGTCCTCTCCTGGGCTCCGTAGGAAGTCGTACATCAATTCTATGCAGAAACGCTGCTTCCATCTAGGCTATGTCTTTTCCTGGGAAGTCAGTGGATATTTCAGGAGGACAATACCAGGCCTCATTCTCCATGTGTTACAAATGGTAAATTGTCTGCACTTATATACCTTTTCTACCTTACTCAAAGCGTTTTAAGCTGCTTCTCATTCTGACACTCATACTCACACTCACACACCGATGGCAGAGCTGCCATCCAGCTGGCCTAACCCACCGGGGGCAACTGGGAGTTCAGTGTCTTGCCCGTTCTACCTCCTGAGCCATAACTGCTCTGCTGCCGGCTATGGCTGAGGAGGTAGAGCGTAGCTTTGTAGACACACAGTCCGTGTGCTTCACTGGCCTGCCTAAAGTCCAGATCTGTCTCCTATTGAAAATTTACGGCGCATCATGCTGTGGTCAGACAACAGCAACCACGAACCACATCAGTCAAAACAATGAAAATCTTTTGTTTGTACTTTTCTCAGATAAATAAACGTTCAAGAGAAATAACACATCACAGATTCTCGTTTTTCATTCATTTTAGAAAAAGTCCCAACTTCTCTGGAAAAGAGGTTTGTTTGTCTCCATGACTAAATGTACTATATGCTATGATTCCAGTGTAATGAACTGATCAGTCTGTGATCACTTTAAATGTGGGTAACAAGGCCTTCAGACTAGATATGAAATTTAAATTTTGTAGAAAATTTGAACACAGTACACAAGAACGTTAAATTTAGCGTGTAAACAATCATTTGCAGAAGTCAATTTCAACTTTTCATTAACATTTCATTGTTTTGCTTGAATTGGTATTATATGTAGTTCATTTCAACTTAAGTTTTTCACCACTGCATCCCTCGCTCCTACAAGTTAAGTACAGTTTCTGAACAATGCATACCAATCCTTCATATTTTATGTACTGTTTACTATATGTACAACCCCCCCACACCCAAAGCTTCCAAACCTCTGCAGGAAACAATGCTTACACAGGATAAAATGTTGTGTCATATTACATAACATTCAAACATCACTCGCAGCATATTGCTGACCCAGTTTCTTTTTAGGAGCCAGAAAAAAAACATAACAACAAAAGCTTTCCCCATTTTTTCATTATCTGAAGGGCACCTTTTACCATTTACTCAACTTGAAGGCAAAACACTGTGTGGTGGTCTAAATGATGATCTACTATTGAATAGACTGTCCTGTGTATTAAAGAAACAAAAAAAAGAAAAGTAAAAAGAAAAAAAGAAAGAATAAAAAAAAAACTCCTCCAGCTCAGTCTGTGTATATGTTGTTGTAGAGGTCATGAATGGATTTGTCATGGAAAAAGATCAAAGATCATAAAACAAACTAAAGGAAGAAAATGTGGTAATAAAAGAGAAACAGAGTGACACAGAAAGAGAGCAACAACTTTCTAGGTGCTGCTCCTGCACAGCGAACTCATTACTGGTAAGTGTTTGTTTAGCTAACACTAACACAGTACATTCTTAGAAATCCAGGGACTGTGTGGTTGCAAACGTTATCGGTTTACTGGTTTGTTTCGTTTATCAGCTTGATTTATACATGTAGGAAAGTGTGAATCATGTTTTCATAGCTCTTGCATTTGCAGATGGTTGACAGGAAAATCCTGTCCTAAAAGACATAGTGTCTTAATAAGGTGTTGTCCCACCACAATCCTCCAGAACATTCACTGCTAATTGTCAGGCTATTTTAAAGCCACACAGAGAAGAACCAGGCACTCTGTCAGGAAGAAGTGGGAGTAAGTTCAACTTACTGCAACAATAATGTTTCATTCTTAACTTGTTCGTTTGTGCAGATTTACCCTGGATCATTCATCGATGTTTTTGTTAAGCAGCACAACAAGCTGGAAGCACAATTCCAACATATTAAACCAAAACAATAAGCTAAAAGATGCTAAAATGAAGTAAAACAGGGTCTAGTGATAACTCTGTGTGTTACTGAGGTTGTGCTCTGGGAATGAATGAACAGACACTTCAGTAAGAAAGTCCCCCACCTACTAGACAGTGTAATGAAGTTTCTCACAGCAGCTGTTGTGAAACTGGATTAAACAGTCATGTTTATACAATCTGACTCAAAGCTTTGTTATTTCAGAAGCTAATGTCTGCTGCATGATTTAAATGAGTTCTATGGAGGAAACATAAGAACTGTTTTACATTAATATCTAAAATTTGTGTAAAAGTAAGCACAGGTATGATATCTCCCGTCTCTGATTATGGGCAACGTGAGGTCTCTGGACAATAAGATGGACGAACTGACAGCTCTGGTAAAGATG
>JAUMHL010000016.1:2854594-2876726 GCA_032362345.1 Sandelia bainsii
TTCAGGAAATCTGGGGGTCCTGTCACTCCTCTCTCTATACGGGGGGAGGAGGTAGAGGTTGTGTCTGAGTATAAGTAATTGGGAGTACACAATAAACTTGACTGGTCAACACACACAACCGCTCTGTACAAAAAGGCCCAAAGTCGACTGTATTTTTTGAGGAGGCTCAGGTCCTTTAATGTCTGCAGCACCATGCTGCGGATGTTTTATCTGTGGTGGTGGAGTCTGTGGTGTCCAGTGTCATTTTCTTTGCTGTAGTTTGCTGGGGCAGCAGCTTGAAGGTGGCAGACACTAACACACTGGACAAATTAATCAGGAGGGCTGGTTCTGTTCTTGGTGTGGAGCTGGACCCTCTACACGCTGTATCTGAGAAGAGGATGATGTCCAAACTCCTCTCAATCCTGGACAATCCCTCCCACCCACTACACAGTGTCCTGGCTGGACAGAAGAGCACGTTCAGCCAGAGACTGATCAATGTCAAGTGCTCCACAGAGACACAGGAGATCATTTCTACCTGTGGCCATCAAACTACAACTCCTCTCCTTTAGGTTAAGGGGAGGGGTGATGACAACTATCATAATCATATTTATATCATATTTATAATCAGATAACCCACTACATTACACACAGGACTGATAATGACCGGAAATTACCTAGTTTTGATTCATTTGTATTATTTTAATTACCTATTTTTGTTCTGTAAATTTAGTATTTAGTATTTGTGTTGGTGTTAATCTTTTCTGGTTATGGGTCTTTCTTTCTGTTTTAACGGAGAGCTGCTGTAACATGCCAACATAATTTCCGTCTGGGATGAATAAAGTTTTTTGAATCCTGAATCTTGAATCTTGATATTGTACAGATCATCACTCTCATCTCATCACTATGGATGGAAAAATATATGGAAATTCGATATATGGTATTACAAAAACGTCACAAAATGTATTGTCCCCAGTTCCTTTCCTTGTAATTAATGAGAAGACAGGTCATTTTGTTCACTCTGTTCCATTGGTTACAGACTCAGTCTCTTTTTACTTGGTCATCCTTTCGGATCTTGTCCCAACAACAAGTTCTTCGAGTACGTCCAGTAAGTCGAACTTCCACCTCTATGTAGTCAGAGGGGGGATAGTATAAACGAGAAAGATGAACAACAAAGTTGGAGTAATTCCACAGTGAGCAGAGTTAAACTTCACTATCTCCACCTTCCAATAAGATACCATTGTCCCTACGCTCATCGGTAGGGGTGAGTAACTGTGTGTAAGGCACTTTCAGCTGCAGCTGCAAAAAGAAAGTACAAACAAATTCAAAGGGAACAAGAGGAACTAGTGGTTAACAGTCATGACTTGTATTGTTCTCATATTGGCAGATATCTGTAGTTTGGGTATTTAAAATCAATTAAATACCCAAAAGAATTTGATGGATCCATCCCTCACTGTATTTAACCTAAGTTATGGCGCAAACAAATACGTAAGTAAGTGATAAGACATGGACAGTGCAGCTGCAGGAGACCTCTAAAGTAGAAAAATGCACCTCCCACTGCTTTTCAATATATCAGTGCTGTCCACTGAGGACATGAACCAAACCATCCTTTTTGTAAATTTAAATACTTCACAGCTAATGGCTTTAAAATGTTTTTAAAGTAGTATTATCTAGATGAAGAGAAGATTGCAAGTGATTTTGATGAGGTTTTAAGGCAGTGATTCAGTGTTAATGTATGACATAAAGTGTCTGCTATTGCTCTACATTCTTGAGAATTAATTAAGAATTGATTAGAGCAATATAAGTTTATGGTGTGTATTCTGGATGACTTTGGTGACAACGTAGCCGCAGAGTGAGTCTGAAAAAAACACCCTTGATCGATACCACACCCCCACTTTCCTGCCGTTTTGAACTTGCTCTAGATCAGTGAATTAGATATATGCTTGAAGTGAAAAATGTAAAATGTTGAGCCTTTAACTTCTTTCATAGATTAGGGGTGTAGGAAGACAGAAAGGAAACTGGAAGCCTTGTATGGCCAGACAAGAAATCCATAAATAGATCATTCCCAGCAACCCCAATGGAATCTTGGTTTTCATCCTGTCTCACTCCATCCTTAACATTAAACCTAATAATGCTCCATCACAGCTGACAGGAACAGAAAAAAACAGCATGTTGGTTTTAGCTTCTACAGTAGTTTGTGCAACAATGTTGATCTCTCATGAGGAAGAAGCAGGGAGGTGTGTGGGGGGACTTCTGCTCAAGACACGACCTCACACAGACTGCAGAAAGCATTGCGTTAGTAACATTTCAGCCCGTCAGTTTTCAAAACAGGAGAGGTGGAGGGTAGCTGGGCGGGTCCACGAGCCTCACACAGAGTCGCGTTTCAGTTTCATCGCTGCAGGGGTGCTCAGGGCTCAGGGACAGCAGAGAGGAAACAGGGTAAATATTCTTAAGAGGAAGAGTGGTAGTAATATTGATAAACTGAAATGGTTGTGATGGAATACTAAGATTAGGTGCTAAACAGTCCTAAAGTAAAAAAATGAAGAAACAATAACCCAAAGTGGGAATGAGCTAGCTATCATAATACTAATAGAATACAAAACTACTAATTTCAGCATGGCAGCATTGGCAGTTTGGCTATAGCCATCCAAACTTTGAAACATTGTAGCAACATCTAAGATTGGCTTTTGAGGTTTTGAGTTGTGATATTCATACAGACTCCAAACACCAAATGTGCTATATGTCCTCATACGCTACTGGAGAAAGGATAAAATTAGAAAAACTGCTAAATCAATCAGATTTGTAGGCAGAATGAAGAATGCAGATGTCAGCCTGCTTCTGTGTAAACTCTAATGCCAAGTCCAGACTACATGATGTTTATGTCTGATAAGATATATCAGATTAAACAATTATAAAGTCATAAATTCTTGTGGTAGGCAAGAGATATGACAGACTAAATATTAATACCCAAACTATCACAGCTCTCTGTTTAGAGGAAATAATAAATGGTGATATGCTATCTTAATGCTAATGTACAATACACATCGTGGAAGTTAAAAAAAAAACTCCTGACATGCCAGTCTTTGTGTTGGTGTGCTGTTGTGTTACAGGCTTATATACCAGCATATCGGAGTATTAAAATTATTTAACCAAGTGCAGCAGAAAATGCTGCTTAGACATTATTTCATTACTAATGACAAATAGTGTGTAATACAGTTTAAATGCATGTTATTAAAAAAAGATTCATTGTAGGAAGCAGCATCAAGTCAATCCCCAGACTCTAGCAGCTGTTCAGAATGAACCAACACAGGCTTCTACTACACCATCAATCTGACTACACTCTTTTCAGTTTAGCTGCCTGCACACCTGAGCTCCAGGCAAGACTCCTGCAGAGCCTCTTCAGTGGGGAAGAAGGAAAAAACAAAAACACTACCATTTCTGGAAAACTACTGCTAAGTAACAGCATTCCAGCGAACAGATAATTGGTCTCATTCAAATGAGAAACTGATGTGGTCTATCAATTAAACAGCCATTAGGAATCTTAATTATCATTTTGCTGTTCATTTTTCTGATAATATAAGCAATTACTACAAAGAAAATAAAAGCACTTCAGAGTGTTTTTGTTGTAAGCCCCATTGGGACTTAATTGGACGTGAGCCTTGCATTAAGGAGCGATCATGTTTCCATAATGTACTTGATGCTGCTCATTCCTCCGTAGCAAGCAACCAGAGTCAGAGCTCCCCTCTCTGTCATTACACTCAATCAGATCCATGCTTTCAGTATCAGCCCGCAACAGCCCTCACAAAAACATGCAAGAAGCTCTGTGAAGACACTGAATTCAAGTCTCTCTACCAAGCTAAGCAGCTTGATGTGTGTTAGTTGTACACAAAGCTCTTGAGCAAAGTGTGGCTGTGAGTGTTGGCCTTCATTCAGTGACAACATACTGTGCAAACAGCGAGCTCAAGTGGAAACAACACAGCAGACTATTAAAGTGTGAACTCTTATTGCAAACACAAACTTTTACGGCAACACCACGACAACAAATTTGTTTTAAAAATGTCCACATCTTGCTGAAGAGCAAACAAAAATCTTCAAATGCGACTTTAGTACTGACACGTAGCAGGACAGACATTTCAAGTCAGTCTAATCTGCCCACCTCTTCTTCCCATACTGCAACTTTGACAGCGCCATGGTTTGCTTACAGAAAGAGAGGAAATGCGTACCGTGTGTCAGTCAGTCGAGGGAGGTGAGCTCCTTGCTGGTGCCGCTTCTTAGTGGGACTAAACGTGGTATGACAAGCCACTGAGCTCAGCCCCGAGAATTCGAGCCTCTCTCTCTGATGAGTGCCCCTTCCTCTTTATTCCTGCTCTTTTTCTTCTTGTCTCCTCACTGGGAGCCCTCGGTCATTTTCTCAATGTCCTATTCTGTAGATTTTGTTACATCACCAGCATTTGCTCTTGCTCTGCTTTTATCTGGTCTCTGTCCATTCGTCCATCTCATTTGTTATTTTCCTCCATCGTTTTTTTCTCTATTGAGCATTTCAACTGCAACATGTTTGTCAGACAAATCTCATTCAACACACAAACCAGCAAAGCACCACACAACCACAAAAACAAGGAAGTAGGCTGGTCCTGTTAATAAAGAGGTGAACTTAAAGCTATAGTCAAAATCTTGTGTATTGTAGCAGCTATAAGGACAAGTCAGAGTCGTGTATACAACCTTGAGAATACAGTAGCTACTGTACACCACATGGCTCTTTCTCATGTTCTCATCTAAACCAAAGCCACAGAGCCAATCTCCCCAGACATCATGGAAAATCACTCTAGATGAGGACAAATGCACCATGCAGCAGCCCTGTCCTGTGCTACTGTTTCCATTTACCTGCTTTAATGTTCTCCGCACGCCACAGGACGCACGACCATTTGAAGACACAATGCAGGGTGCAGATGTAAACATGCTGAAGAGTTGGTCAGTGGCTGCCGCAACTAAAAGTCGTTTGTAGAGGCGAGAGTAGAATTAGATTCTAGTCTCGTCTTCCAAAAGAACAAATTATTTACAAAGGGGAGTTTCATCAACAAACATTTAGTCTCCTGAGGCAAGGTGAAGCCGAGCTTTGTTTACTTTTTACTATGCTGGCACAACATCGTTGTTGCTACTGAGCAGTTAAGATAAAAAGGATGGGTGAGGGTAAAGCACGGTGTACGACAGTGACTAGCCGCTCTCAGAAATAGTACTACATATCACAGCAGCCTGCTGTGATCCTCATCATTAGATAGTTCCCCAGATTAAAATGTTGATGACAAAGCTGGTTTAAATGATAATTGGAGCTGTTGTCATGGCAACAAGTCCTTAAGACTAAACCTGTAAATGAGCAGGTTTATTTAGAGTTAGCTCAATCAGGACTAGTGCTGCATGATTTATTTAATCGCAACTGCAATGTCAGCCTGTGCTATTATGTAACTGCAAATGTCTGCGATTTAATTAAATAAACGTACACGTGTGAACATATTCTGTTTGTGTACATGTGCTCATTATCTCTGCCTATGATAAAGAGATGACCAATCAGTCTCTGTTTAGGCAGTGGAGCATGTGGCATGTACTCGTGTGTAGTCACATGACTTTCCGGTGTGCAGTCTTTATAATTCAGCTGTATCACTAGATTTAGCATGTTTTTTGAACCCTTCAGCTACTTAAAAAAGTGACTAGTGACAAATGTAGTGACTTTTTTTGTTAAATTTACTTGAGGTGAGTCACTAAAATTGGTCAGTTTCCTGTCCTGTGGCTGTCCCTGTCTGTGTTCAGCGTGTGTGAGGGAGTGTAGCCGCATGTTCAGTTGACCAATCAGCAACTAGAAATCATTATTAGTGAGCTATAAACAGGCCATTGTTTGTCCCCGTCAATTATTTCTCCTGTGTTGTTGTTAAACTTAAAATAAAGTTAAATTTAACTTGACTATAAGGCTTCATCTTTGGATTGACTCTATTCAACATAGTTCTATCTGTACAAAATGAAACCAGAAGTAGTAGTAGTACAAGATTCAATGAGGTATCAATAGCTGGCAGACCACGGGCTGGACTTTCGTTATGGCCCCAGATGAACCTCACATTATTTTCAGATACAAATATCTCACTTCCTTAGATAAAGATAAAGAGAAACAATCTGCTGATCTAATGATCACAGTTTAATTTCATCTTCTCATATATGACTAAATATAAAACAGAATGAAAGTTTGCACACTAAAAATTAATAAATCTCAATTTTGAAATACTGGGAGAGAAAAAAACAAAAAGATTATGAATGTTACAGGACCAATAGAGTCAGAACACATGCATTTAACATGTATTGTAACATGTTGCATTGTAACATTTTAAAATTTATAACAGGCTGGTTGCATATAGAAATCACTAGGAACTCTATGGTAAAGAACCTCACCATTCTTTTCACCAAAATCACACGTGGCCTCAACACATTCACTGTCAACATGATGTAACACAATGTGAAACAATGCAACAGTAAATGCACAACCACACACACAATCAAACTGCTTTCTAAGAACTAAATCAGCTGGGTGGGAATTAAAAGGATTCATTTTAGCCCAATATCAGCATGTTAGAGCCCAGCTTGCCACCATCTGCCTTAACACACTGTTTGTTTAATATTAATTATATGAATGTATCTGTTGCCAGGTAAATCATTTCAAGGCTGGTTCAACATCTAGTGAAATCAATTAAGTGCCAGACTATTTCCTGGAATCTTCACATCCCTGTGAGGTTGCCAGACAACCAGAACAGAGTTCAGGGATGGACAGCACCACGCCAAGAAATTATGTGTCTCAAATTGAATACAAGTTACATAAAAACATAGCATGTTAACTCAAGGTGTTCCCTTTTTAACCCTTTTCCCTGTCAGTTTATGCTAAGCTAACCAGCTGCAACTTTATATAGAATCGACACTGTGCATCTGTGCGGGTTCTCGTGTGCACTAGTGGAACATGAGGCACAATCAACAAAAGAGCTCTGCTCATCAAAATACTTCAAATTCTACTAACTTCTCTGAATCCATTAGTCAAATAGTGTACACCACTCTGCTCGCTCTGCACAAAATGCAATGCTCTGTCCTGATAGACAAAACTGACTAAATGCTTCTTAATAGGCCTACAAAAGAACAGTTGTGATGGAGCAATCTACATCTAGTCTGCTGAGAGAGATGACCGTGATTCACATCATGGGGTAAAATGTGAAGTTATTTTTATCTTGACAAAAAAAGGCCTGTTATTCACACTGCAGTGTGGTGGCAGAGATAGTAAAACAACACTTCAAGGAGAATGAAAAAAGTAGAATCCAACAAACAAAGAGCATTGACAAATGTAAAGCTCATTTCCAGTGGAACACTGGCCATTTAAGTTACACTTAAGAACCCAGCTGCAAGCAGGAAACTCCTGCTGAGTGTGATTCAGTCTGTGACTGACAGTGTTTGTGTCAAAGAATGACAAAGTACCCATTTATAGTACTAACTGTGGCAGCAGCACAAAAATTCTGTTGTAAGTGTAGTAAATTTGGTTTTATGTTTTATTTCTACAGAAAAATAGATACATTGAGTGATTAAAAAAGAAAATGGAGGAGGACTGTTTGTAAAAACTATATTCAAAGTTTTTATGCAAAATGACTCACAACTTCCAAAACTATTTGTGCAAAACTGTTCATACACACCCACATCAGTTATGTGGGGAATTCTATTCTATCTTTATTTGTTTGTATGTAAATTGCATTATGCTTTAGAGTACAGAATTCTACAGAAGAAGGCCACTCTGACTTTATCATGGCACAAAAGTACATCTCCTTTGGCTACTTAAAGCCCTGTTTGGCCACAAATTGGATGAGACAGCCTGAAACCGTGCTAGACTTCTTAAAGCTAACTAAGCCAAAAACCTGTGACAGCAAAGACAGTAAACACCACCAACAGAAAATAAACTGCTGAAGCACTGAAGTCCAAAAAAGTACACAGAGTGCAAGCACTTACACTCTCCCCAGCAATTAGACACATTCCTGGTCATTAAGTAGTGAGGAACTTAGAGAAACACCCCCCTAAAATAAACTGTAACATTTGCCCATGTTACCAAATTTAGAATTAGACATTTCAACTGATGAACGTAACTGAGATATAAGCTCATAAGTTTGTAAGGATTTCACCTTCCCTAAGACACATTTGTAGATGTGGACATGCAATTGTTGCAACTGTATGACTGTGAGGTCGTCTGCCACTGGTCTCACCTCTCAGCACTTCTTCAACTACTACTACTTTCCAGTCTATGTGATGCTTCATACCCTTGGCTCTTCATTTGCAGTGTCAATAAACCCATACTCCCTTGATTACTGCCCAGCAGCAGCCCACCACCATCTCCAAGCTAAAAGACAGATTCTTCTGTCAAGCAAGGACTGAAAAAATCTTGGCAGGACATTCAACACTGCACTAAGTTAAATCCTGAATACTAAAACCTGAAACTTCCCCCATATCATCTGAAAGTTCACTTTGTGATATGTTAAACTACTGAGCATTTTCTGCCTTTGAGGCCAAGATAAAGCCATGAAGGATAAGTGTACTTTTCCTGTTTACTTTAACTCATTTACTTTAGGGATGTGAATGTGTCTCATCAGCCCAGTCCTGTCAACAGCACCCAGAGTCTGACCACTAATGTACATAAGCTGATGTAACCTGAACTTCTCACTCCCTAAGAGAAGCCTGACACCAATTTTCACCTCTGGACTCTTGCAGCTTATTCCTCTCACATTATGTGGCATTGAAAGACTGAGAACCACGGAGCTTGTAGAGTGTTGTTATTTTTTTAACAGAAGAATCATACTGAGAAAGCTAACATGCTGATGTTCAGTAGGTGTAATGGTCACAGTGGTCCCTTCAATTTACCACGTTAACATACTAACGTAATCTAATTAGCATTAACCCTGAAGTACAAGTGAGGTTGATGGGAATATTCTTATTTTTGCAAATACAGTATTTAGACATAAACCAAAATATAGGCGTAACTGAAATGTTACCTGATGGTTCAGTTGGATGAAATTAATCACCAAAGTCATCAGCAAACATCATCTGGGCGTTACACACGTCTTTAGCAAATTCTGCACCCATCTAGTAGTTATTTCATTGTTGGTGGAAACTTTGAGCTGCTGGTGAAGCTGAATGAAATCTCTTCTCACTCAGCAATCTTTCATCTCGAGTTAGACTTTCATGTTAATGATGTATCGAATAGCAGAGTGCCGCCAGTCACGCATGAAAAGAGTCAAATGAGTCACACCATTTGTCGATTTTTATTATCCAAATAATTCTGGCTTCCACAGATTGTCAATACAGGTATTTATGTGCAGTAAACACGGAGTGATGCCCGTTTGGGCCAGAATCATCTACTTTTTTCTAATGTATCTAAGTTTTTCAAAGTTCTAACACTGTACTACTGTCTTGTACTACATTTCTGGTACTAGAATGTCAAGTTGCTTAAGATGCAGAGTAGTGGTCATGTGTAGAGGACTGATAAGTGTTGGAAGAAGAACTGGTGGAGGAAGGATCTGGGACATGAAGCTTCAATCGTGAGCTATCTGGATGCCAGCCTAATTATGTTGATGGCATGCAGTATAGCTGCACCAGATGGCAATGGTTAACCATCTTGTTCCTGAGAAAGTGCAATGACTACATTTTCAAAACTTTTGAGGGGAGAGAAATGAGCTAATCTCTTACCCCATCAATATCCTGTGTTGTATTCACACCAGGGAGCTTCCTAGGACTGTTGGCTGCTCTGGAACAAATGGGGGGTGAAATGTCTTGCGAAAAGGCAGTTCAACAGTCAGTGAAGATACAAGTTTTTGTCATTCATTTCAGCTGCTCTAATCCCCTCAGGTCAGTGACCTCCTAGTTACAAATCCTCTTTTCTTACCTCTAAGCTACTTCAGAGCTATTGTTCAATTGTATAATGGTTGTCTATTGTGTCTTTTCACTGCTGCCTATTCTGAACAGCAGGTCACTAGCACTTTCATTACAGTATGTACAATAGACTGAATGGTGGTGGTAGGGGATGGCTGCCATACACCTTCCCGAAGGGTCTCCTGACTGTGAGGATGTCAGAGCGAGCAGAGAAGCAGCAGACACCTGGCATGCTTCCCAGAGCCTTTCATCTCGTGTTTGGAGCCAACCACTCTACCAATGGGCCCTTTCAGTAAACAGCAGGATTTGCCAGCAACACAATATGTCCCAGAGTCTAAGTCTCACACCTAATTGGCACTGTAGTTCCTTTTAAGATGTGATCGAGTGATAACACACAGAACCTCTACGAAGGAGGGTGACTGCTAATCTGCAAGGGAGGTACACATTCATCAAATTCAATTCAATCCAAAAGAAGCATTCAAAGCATTCAAAAGAAATTGTAAATACTTCAAAGTGGCTTTCAAATCAATTTATGCATAAGCAGTTTAATTATGCAGCCACTAAAGTCGAGTCCGGAGAAGGCGGGGTGAGAAAATGAGCTTGCACTAATAACAGAGATTGAGTGGTACTAAGACTCACTCCCACTCTAAGACTCAAAAAAGCAGGAAAGGGCTTTTAGCTCTGCTTTGTGTGTCATTGTGTAGAGGCCTGTGGGAGGAATGGCCAAGACAGTTATCATCCTAGGTGTCTGTAATTATAATTGCTCTCCTGTTCACTGCAAAAATGGCTACTGAGGATTATGATTAAGGTGAAATGAAAGGGCAGAATGACAATCCTGGGAGCAGAGAGACTGGACATGGCATTTCACGTGTGGTTGTTTCAGTGTGTGTGTGCACCCTGAACAAGTGGCAACTACTTCAGCTGAAGGCTGATGCCATTACAGAGGTATCAGAGTAAAATGTCACTGAAGGCCACTAGATGTTGGCTCAACCAAATCCAGACTCTAATTCAGAGATGGCTAACCCTGGATCTTGAGAGCCACAGCCCTGCTTGTCTTCCAACCATCCCAAAACTTATAGCTTTGGGTAGGGCAGGGATAGGTGGAAAATAAGCAGGACAGTGACTATCGAGGACCAGGGTTAGCCACCCCTGCTCTAATTCTTCTCTCTAGAGATAGCAAGAAGGGATTTGAACCTTGTTGACCAACACAAACACAAACTAAAGAATCTATCTATGGACGGTGATTACGTTCAACACGCTTTCATTCTCGTTAACACTGAACGTGGGACACTAATGTTAGCTTTACCCTTTAGCTATCTACCGAGCATCAACTATGCTGGTATCAAACACACAGCAGTTAGACAGTTAGAAATAATACAATTATTTTTATCTTAACAACAAAGCTTAATTTGGTCTTCTTGGTCACAGTAATCCAGCCTCCAACCCCTCATACAAACAGTTCTTGGTTCTAGACCAGCAAAGAGTTGGTGCCACTCTGTAACTAGTTTTCCTGGCCAAGAGCTAGGTCTCTGGCACAGGATCCAAACCAACCCTTGACCTGACTTGATGGAAAAAGGGTAATTGTGGGGTTGTTTTATTTTAATCCTCTAATAAGAACACTGGTTATAATTTTTGATATCATTGCATCATTAGTGAGATTTCAGCAGCAGAATGGGCTTCACACATTCTAAATGTCAATATAGTTGCTCTCACATCACAGCTGTTAGATTATCATCTATCTTTAACACTCCTCAGACATTTCTGAAGAAACTTGTGTCACAGTGCAGGTTATTTTGGGGTTGTTTCTACACCAAACAGGAAGTTGCAACAACTTTTTGATTCCCATAACAAAGAACAAGAACTGTAAATGACTATGTCCTTTAGAATTTTCAGTGGCCTGTTTCAAAACCATTTCTGTTCCTAGGAAAGAGGACATAAAACAACACAGCCATTGACCTTTATCATTTGCAGTCAAAGTGACTACAGCTGTCTTGTCTATCTGCTGACAAATGTCCTAACACTAGTTCAGTTACATGCAGCAAAGTGCACGGTCTGCCACAGAGAGCCTGACAAGACTGCTGCTGTACATGGAGGTTGACTGACCAATTATTACCAACAACTTAAGAGGCAATGAGACAGGGTAGGTTGATTTAAGATCACTTGCTTGATCTTAAGGGGGATCAGCATGTACAGCATATATAGTTTCATTCCAAAATGTGATACCAATGTTACCTTGAGCTCATCAATCAAAATCTGTAAAATTATAGCACATATAAGGCTGTCTTAGCCACCTTTTATGCTTTAAAAGCAGAATAACATTTTTCCCATTTTGGAATAGTAAACACTTGTCTTGGAATGAATATGTTCATGTGGGACTGTAGAGGCATATGCCAGTGTGTTGACTCACCAAAGTTTTTTCGGGCTCCTGCTGAGACTCTGAGGAGGACTCCATGGTCGTGTTAAACCAGTGTCAGGCCAGTCAGCGTTGTTCTAATGACGGCATATCTGTCAGGATGAGCAAGCAATTTGTTACCACAACAGGACAATATCACAGCACGGTGTACAGTTTCTTTCACTGAACATGGAGGTTGTGAGGGTACAATGTGTTGAAAATTCGGTTCTTGAGGCCTTGAATTTGTTTTGAAAGCAGTTATCATGTGGTTCAGAATAGCACTGAATTTTTTAAAGTGCCATTTAAACTCATGTGGGATGACTAGTTTGCTCAATTGGACTTTGCAACATCATGCCTCCTCATCTATCAAATTACAGAACAAACCAGCTGAACTGGCTATTTACCATACAGAAGCACAATGAAGGGTTTCCCTTATTTTTGTCATTGTATACTAATGCAGCAGAAGCCTGCTCACCTCCCCCACTGCCTTTTTTCACCCAAACAAAGGTGACACAGCTTGCTTCCCCAAAGTCCTGAAAAAAAAAAATCATTCTTTCTATCCATCTTTTTCTGTCTGCTCTCAGCGTGTTTTCCCTATAGAAATGTTGGAGCATGACACTGCTTATAATGTTTATCTTTCCAGGGAGCGTTCCTTCTGGCTGCCACTTAGCCGCTCCAGTGGACCAGACGGAGAGTTACTCAAGGGTACATCGGTGAGCCTACCTATTGTAGGTTACTTTTAGAATCCACATAAATTTGACTTTCCATGCATACACATGGTGGATGTTGCAGGAAAAGAAAGACAAAGGGATAAAGGTCTTCGACCACACACAGACAACCAATATTAATAAAAATTGTTTGATGATGAATCATTTAAGTGTGGCAAATATGCAAAGAAATAAAAATAAAACAAATACCTTTTCACAGCACTATATATCCTACTACATCCCAAATTTCAATGCCTCTCTCTAACTCTTCTCACTTTGTGTAAAACACCAGCACCAGCCTCGCTGTCTACTACATGCTTACATGTAATTGCTGGATATGGATCATCCTCACCCAGTGTTGATGAGGGGCAGGACAAGCTGATCCAAGGATTGGACTGGCAATCTTCTGGTCACAAGCTCACTTCTCTAACATTTAGGCCACCACTGCTCCAAATCAGGGCAAATGCAACAGGGATTGACAAAATCCTTTGTAGCCAGTGTGACTGTTATGGCTTTTTTCTCACTTTTGTGTGTCAGTTCAGATGTTTAGGTCTTAGAAGATAAGAAGCATTACAATTATAAGGACTTTCAAGAACTGTACAGTTTGTTTGCTACTGTTTAGTTCCACTTTTGTGAAAATCTTGACCATTCACGTCTTCACTAATAGGGATGTTAAGAATTAAGATACACAGTCTTTCTCAAAAACACTGAGATGCAACAGCTTCTGATAGGAATTCACCTAGTACAGTACTTTCTGGTTACGGAGTGCTATCTGTAGAAACTAGTCCACCATGCTACATATTTTCATTGTTCTATAATCATGATATTTTCATACATTTTCATACCGTTTCATTGCTAATACATATGTATTGTTTGTTTTCAAATTTTAAAGAAATCAAATTTTGAGAAATGGAGTTAAAACAGGCCACGGTGAGAGTCACACTTTGTGGTGTCTGCCTTCCCACATCAGCTGCCCCACCCACCCATCTGTTAACCACCTGCTATAAACAGACTCAAACCTCATTACTTACTTGTTCATCTATTCATTAGAGTAGCTCTACCTGCGCATAACAAAATGCAGCCTTTTCTCCACTGTCTGCAGAAGTAATACCACTGTCAGCTAAATCCTCAAACATTAGTTCATGAATAAGTGGCACCATCTGTTAATTATACTCTACACTTTCGGGAAGATTATTTTGGGTGGAGCAGCTGCCTTCCAACACGTGGTTGTCCTAAAAATGCTTTCAAGATTATGGCAGGCAGCCTCTTACACTGATTGCTGTGGATATTTTAAGGGTATGAAGTGCAGATTGACGCTGCAGATCTAAGGGTTGTTTGAAGAAAAACGCTACTTCATTGAACAGCTACACAGCTAAAACACTACACCAAAGGCAGCACTGCTCTCAAGGTGAGAGCTGATATAGCCTTACTATTTGGGGTATAATGGTTCTGTAACAAGACTGAAAGCAGAGTTTTGGCAGACGGCACCACAACACAAACCCCCCTTTGCCACTCAATCCTCTACCAGCCTGTGGAAACATCTCTTGCGGTGGAGTCACCTGCATATTAATACTCCCTGATGCCCTAAATTTTAAACAATAGCCCAGAAATCAGATATTTCTCAGGGTCTATCATTGGCCTTTGAGTGTGGGCTTTTTGCTACGAAAGTAACATTGTGTCCAGACTATTATTAGACGTCTACTCGCTGCTGTTCTGGTGGGCCAGTACAGAGTGTAGGTCCTTGTTTCAAGAGGCACCAGCCACCCAAAAAAACAAAAAACAAAACAAAATCCAACGTATGAACTGAACCATGGCTCAGAAATCAAGGTCTGAAAAGAACCGCAGATTTGGAGGATCTTTACACCATGAAACAGGATTTTTAATTGGTACCAACCAATAACAACACAAACTACTAAATGGCCTTAATGAAGATTTAATGGGCACTTTGTGAGACAAAGCTCTGGTAACAAAAAAAATAGAGTAAGTTAAGTCACCCTCCTGGATAGATAAATGATAAAAACATATTAATTAAAATACAGGATTCGATTTACTCCTGCTTACCTTTATCCACTGTGCTGAGACCAGTAATTTGATCATGAAAAAGGGCAGCCTCACAATTGAAGCACTGAAACAGTGCCATAAATGCCTTATGGGAACATAGAGAGGCTGTTTCAAGGTCACAGCATGAAAGACAGATTAGTGGTAAAAGAAATGGGATATAGGGATTCAGATAATACTAGGACTCAAGAGAAGGCTGAGGTTGTATTGTACTGGGAACTAGCACTAAATAAGCAGGATTCTACAGGACAGGTAGACAGCCTGCAAATATTAGCACATTTCCCTAGAAAGGTGCCAAGAAAGGCAGTAGAGGGAAGGTAGCAGAAAGGAAGCAGCTTTAGGAGAGACAAACAGTGGCTAATATCAGGCAGAGGAAAGGGGGACATCCTAGCAATGAGATGGTCACTAAATCCCACCACCAGTCATTCTGCTAATGTAATGCCCCCACGGCCTCTTGGCTATAACCAGCACACACACACACACTTTGTCTAGACTCGACTCTCATAGGACCTGTCATGTTGAGACAGATGTTTTCCACTCTCCCAAACCCAGCTTCAGCAATCAGCCCTGAACTCAGCCTGGAGCAGCAGCCACACAGCTGAGGTGTGACAATAACAGAGAAATCAATGCCTGCGTAGTAGGAAAGGATGTTTTTATATGATTTTTTAAAAATATGCTCATTATAAACTGTCTGAAATCTGCAGCGATGACAATTGAATTTCGCAGATCAAGTGCCACCATACGTGGCCCAAGTTAGCTCTTCATCATTATCTTACAGTTTAATGCAGAGAAAGATAGAAAATATAAAGTGTATTTAGTGGTCAGTTTTTAAAATTACAATTAAATCCTTCATTAAAGCAAGGATACAAAAATGTTGGTGTATGCCATCAATCACATTTCTTAGAAAGGAAATCAGAACTGTCCACAATTAGAATCGGCAGATTGTACTCATCTCATCGTCATATTATTAAAAAAATCGGAATCAGCCGAGACAATTGCAATAATTTAATCTCTGCTAATGAATACATACCTGCATTGTGGATTTTGAGGGAAACGTCTCAATTATTATTATTATATATTACAATCGGTACAAGCATTGTTCGTCAGGTTGCAACTTTTTCACCAGTCTAAAACGTGTCCAAAATAGAGGTGTGAACCTTCACTGGTCTCACGATTCGATTCGATTACGATTATCATGTCAACGATTTGATTTGATTCGATATCTTGATCCATTGCGATGCATCACGATGCAGGCCATCAATTTTTCTACCTCACTTCATATTATCCTTAACAGGTGCTGAAACCTGGTGTTGTCCGCAATGAAAGATGGCCGTAATTCTTTGGCTATAAAGGCTGCCACATCCTGGGTTATTTTCTTCCCTTTCTTTGAGTTGGGCGGTATTGTGTACAGAGTCACGTAAATTCTTGGCTGTGCTAGGTTTGGGATTTCTCTGGCCGGTGATGTTGTTAGCATCTCAGGGTGGAAACGGCTAATGCGATTTCTTAAGTTAGTAGTGTTCCCAACATATACGATTTTTGTGTGACATATAACATTTTTACACACCGCATCCGACTTGTCCAGTTCATGCTTCCCAATCTGTTCGTAAAATCCTAAATGAGTCCAGATATCAGCTTTTAAAATGTTTGGAGCGGTTTTAATCTCTCGGCCTCCCTCCGCCATGCTCTACCGGCGCGTATGCAGCGAGTGAGATGAGTTACTTCTACACGGAGCAGCGCAGTCACTATGTCATTATGATATAATCAATTATGTTCTGCCACTGCATCGATGCAGAATCTTCCACGTCTGCATCGCGATGCATTATGTGATTAATTTCAACACCCCTAGTGCAAAACCTCATCAGTCCTGACTTTACTTTGTGTTTCATGCTCATTAGCAGATGTTAGGCTAATGTCCTACAGTGAAATAGTCAGATAGTAAACATACGTGCTAAATATCAGTGTCACAGTAACATTGTTCATTGATCATGACTTTACTGACACTCAGCTCCTTTCATATAAGCTGGCATATCACAGTCTGTTTCAGTCTACCGCAGCTAAAGACTATGAATCATTGCCAAAGACAGAGGGCAGACGCACAGGGAATCCTAAACTTGAGGCTTGGCAGCGGCCCCGAAACAAAGCTGGAGGCACTGGCAGGGGGATTTCTTGTTGGAGCCAAAAGACAGCAGGGAACATCTGGGAACCTCCAAGAATTATTTCCCCCATCAACAAATGACAAATCAACAGAATAATGTTTTAAGTTGAAAAATCTAAATACAAGATACATGAATATGCATCAGTGGCTTTCCAGTAATTATTGGATTCACAGATGGACAGATCACACTGTGTAAAGCAAGACACCAGCAAGCACAGTGATAACTGCTGCATCACACTATGTTTTAGCTATGATCCAAAGTTTTATGTATGATAATATTCAATAGACATAACTAATAAATTCCAAGCCTTTTTTACCATTCCTTGTGCAGTGTATTTTGAGAGACAGAGACTGTAATAGCTAACAGGTGGTTTTAGGAGGATAAACCAGTACAACCAGAAGATTCTGTTAAAAACGAACACACAAAATCACTTCCACTAAATACCACTGGTTCTACTCAAATTACTTTTAAGCCAAGCTATGTTATTCTGAATCTTAAGTATCAAATACCACAAAAACAGTTTTTAAAAGCAGGGTGTTTTACAAAAAGCATACGTCACAGAAATTTATAGTTTTAAAGATAATGAAAGCAGATCCATTGGATTGGTTGTCACTATTCTTCTATGTGCTGCAGTGTATAGTATGACTATGACTGTTTTAGATTAACAGTGGAGCTCTACTTAAGGGCAGGCAAGGACAACAATCATTTCAGGATCCTAAGCTGATTGTAGTGATGTTTCTGCTCACTCTTGAAAGGGAGGCAGCTCTCTGGTAGCCCGACAAGCTGATCTATGAGTCCTGTCACTGCTGTCACTGCTGAGTGTTTCCAAAATGATTACCACTGGTTATGTGAGACATACAGGGCTACCATGCTAAATAAACTAACAGCAAAAGATGAAGTTGTAACAATGTTAGATGTTGGTCCCTAATATTTTTCCCTACTTCAGAAGTGTAATTCAAACTCCAAACTACTGCACAGATATCTGCATTTTTATGATTCTGTCTAAGGATTTGATCTCTAATTCATCACCGCTCCTTCAGGGAACTGCCAGCCACTCCTGCTCAGTGATGACAGAGCTTTTACGATTATCTCCACCAATAATCTCTCACCGCAAAGGAGTTTTTTTATAAAAAGAAAAAAGATGCTCTACAGCTTTTTGTAACAGGCAATTTTGTAAATCAGCAATGTTTTTTTCCACTTCTCTGACACCTATGCTGGCTTCGACCTCAGACTAGATTTTGTCAAAACTCATTAAAATGACTGGTGCTGGGGCTTAAACTAGTTGAACGAGGATGCAGAGCAAGACTAACCACATATGTAGCGTGCCTCAAGTGGCTGAAAACTATAACTTAACAACAGCCATACTAGCAGCTCTGTGAGACTCCAGTTAATGACACTGATCCTGTGAGTTGAATCCTGCCATCAGCACACTAACATGCATATAATGACAATGTTGATGATGATGAAGATGCTAATGTTCAGCATGTTGTCCACCTATAACACTTTCACTTTGCGCTGACATTTGCTGTTTAGTACTAAATCACTGAAGATAACAGGAATCGTATTAGGTATCTGTACTTTACATAAAGCCGTTTGGATCTGATGATGGTTCTAATTGTGAGGAGACAAAAAGTTCAAGTAATTAATCCTGAGGTGCCTCACTAGTAAGGGCATGCTTCTTGCAGATGTCTGTGTTCTCCTGCAAAATCTGGAATTACAACGCAGTCTGTGAGTCTCCATGCTGATGATTGGCTCATTGGTTGGAGGGAATCCTGACTCAACCAAGAACATAAAAGCAAGTAGATCCTAGCACAAACAATGTACATTTACCAACAGAAACTGAAAAATAACTGCCACGTTCTATGTCACCTACTTTCGGCTTTTACAGAAGCGTTCCCGTGTGCTGCTGCAGACCGGTTCACAGCCCTCACTACAGCGACTGACAGCTTGTGGGAGTACAACCACACTGTTTGTTGCACATATCCTCAGAGAAGGTTGCACATACCAGCACCACCCTTTGCATTATTTTTGATACAGGAGTGTTTTCAGGCTAAATACCCACAAGGACAACTTGAATAAAAAAATGCACACTTAGTACTGCTTTAATGTACTGTACAAAGACAACTGGCATCTTTCACCTAGAGCTTTATATCCCCTATAACACTATAGTTACAGCAACATTATCACATCACCACTGTGAGCTCATTCATACACATAAATGCCGACATCTAGAGCTATGAAATCCACTTATCATGAGCAGCTTGTCAGGAATGAGGCTTTGATGGTCAATCTATGTTTTAAGCAGTGCTCTCTATGGAAATGAAAACAAGACAGAGAGAGAGTTTAGAGGGGAAACCTAAGTCAGTTCATCCAATGTAATCTTCCGCATGTCCCAGTTTGGTGCTGCGCTCCGGGAGAGACATCTTCTCTAAACAGAACTAATCCATGTGGGTCAGGGAGTGAAGAATATTAATCGGCATGTGAGCAGAGGCAGAGGATTGCCCTGCTAGATCTCAGAGAAGCCAGCACTGCTTCAGGAGAATAAGAGTCACTTTTCATTCCCCCTGACAAATACAGAAATGTACAAATGTCAGTGACATTTTACAGTACGTGTAGAAATACAGACACTTAAACGTAGACAGGAGGACCGTTTTCAGTGTTACTGAGTGTTATGACCCTAGGTCAATATATATTATTGTTAGCTTTGAGTTGTGTTGATGTCTCTCTCTCCCCTGCGTTTATTTGAGTGACTGTGTGTTTGTGTGTTGGTGTTTGTGTGTATGGGTGGAGCAGCAGGTGATGTCCCGTGGCTGCGTCGTGATTGGCCCGTTCAAACTAATGACGTCCCAGCTGATTGGAGGAGGTGGAGCCTCTGTTTTTTTTAAGCACCAGTGGACAGCAGCCTTGCTCTCTCTCTCTGCCCCTCCCAACCAAACTAGCTGTGATGTGTGTTCGTAAGATGTCTGTGTATAGATGTGACAATGTTAGGTAACTAGAGATACCGATAGATTGTAATTTAATAGATAGCTCTGAGAGCCAGTCGGTTTTGTTAGTTTTTCCTGTTTGATTTTATTTTCATTCTATGTATTTGTAAATCGTCACTGTAAATATTGAGTACGTAGTAGCCACCATAGGAGTGAGAAGCCCTTTATGTTCTGCTTGTTTTCTCCTGTTTTTGGTTTAGGAGTTTTAGGTCAGAGAACCTGTATTTTGTTTGTTTTATTTTTGGTTTAGGTAAGCCAAGGGCTGTATTAGTTGTTTTGTTTGTTGTTTTGGGCATTGCTCAACTCCGAAGCCATTAAAAGCTACTTTGATTTTGCAAGTGAATTTGCTGACTTTGCTTGGGAGTGGGAAGAGGGGGCAGCCACATGTTATGTCCAGCTCAGCCCTAGACCAGGGGCATAACACTGAGACAATGATGGACAGAACCAATGCATATGATTCTGTGGTTTAGAAAATAATCATCTTTCAGATCTCTGACAGATTTTTCTGTAGCACAGATTAAATCTCATCTCTGTGTAGATTCTGTTTTCATTACACAAACAATTTCTGTCCCATTAGCATCCTGGAGGTTGGACTGGAGAGGGTACATATATATACCCATCTAATAAAACTGAAATTACATTAAAACAGAGACATGCTTTGTAAAATGAAGCAGGAGCTTTCTGACTCTTTCTCAGACTTCACTGGTATCAGTAATAAGTAGGAGATAATTCAAGCAGCTCATGCTGACCAATCACAGTTCTCGCTCTTCTCACACCACATCACCACTGCCCTGATGTGATGTTACATTTCAGATGAGGCCCAAATCAGCTACAGAGTAGCTATGGTGGAGCCTACACACCACAGTGGGGAGACACCTGAAGACTAGCTAAGACCATACAGTTCACACTAAACTGCCACAGACTGCCTGGCAACAACTTTCTCTTAACACTAAACAGCAGCATTTTCACATAGCATACACTAATTGATTTAGTCTTTTTTGACTCTGAGCACCGACTGAGGCAGACTAGAACACGCTCAGTCCAACTAGGTCCAACCAGTCGTTAATACCAAATCAGTGCCGACACTTGTGCAGCTGTTCAGTGTGTGCCTGCCTTGAGCTGCCACAAGTTCAAAACCACCTAAAATTGTACGTGTAAGTGCTTCACACGAACAAGGATGTTGAAATAACACCTTGAATGTCTGCAATGAGCAGCCAGTCGTACATCCACATCTTTATTTATTTTATTAAATTTAATACATTTTATTTAATAAAATATCGCACAGGTGACAGATGACTATTTTCAGCTGCAACATGGTGGGTAGTAAATATTTCTAGCAGTGGGACGGTGTATGTTGGACTGAGCTCAAATAAACTACAGCGTGTGTCTTCATGGTAATAAAGGAACATGTTACCCAGTCTAAGGGTGTGGCTCACTCATGTGTTTTATGACCAGACCTGTCTTCATGTTTGTTTCCCTTGATGATATTTGCCTGTTTCTAGTTCTCCTCAGTACAGATCATACTCAACAGTAGCTGTTACGCCAACATGTGCTGCCACACTTCCTGCCACTATTTGCTCATCAGCTGATGAATTGCATATAGTATCCAGTGGCGGCTCATCAATAGAGGGTGCTGGGCCGCCGCCCCACCTGTCTCACATGAAGAAGAAGAAGATAGGTATAACATAAAATAATTTTACAAAAACGTAAATTTAAATAAACAATCTATACATTATACAGTCCGTAAGTATTGTGTATAATCCGCTTTAAAGTGTAGTTTAAAAATGTTCTCTCACTCGTTTACCGTGACTGAACCGTCGTGTGACGTATTTCCTGTTCCTTTGGGACGAAAAAAAATCTTTACCATAGACCTACGCTATAACTGGTGCATGCACACTGGAACCCCCTCCAATACAAAGTATAGGAGAA
>JAUMHL010000016.1:2879429-2890138 GCA_032362345.1 Sandelia bainsii
CATGGGAAAAAATACCGTTGAATACCGTGAAACCGTCATAATTTTGAAAAATACCGTGATATAGAATTTTGGTCATAACGCCCAGCTCTAGTGTGACCCCATTCTCTTACAGACACGCTACATTCCCAGGTCACAGAATGTACCTGCTTCAAGCTATCCACAACATTCCCATGCTGAGAGAAGTACCAGACTGCCATGTGCTATGCTACCAGAAATCCTTCCATTGCAGCTGCAGTTTTGTAATGTGCCATTTGCACCACAACCCTGAACACAGAAACTACTTCTTCAAAACAAACCAGTGACCTGACCAAAAGCCATATTAACAACAAGACTATGATAATATATGATGATATATGAAGAAATGCTGGTGTTGGCAAGTTGTGCTGCATCTTAATGGGCACAAATGTGCTGCCACAGAAATGTTCTGGCTTTCACTATTATCTTTTAAATGTCTTCACAAGGTAAATTCTTTAAAGTTTTTAAAGTTTAAAATTATCTTGTGTTCCTATTTTTTTTATGTATTACTTTTATGACTTTTTGTGAAGCACTCTATGCAAAAAATAATTTAGTTTTAATTACTATGCTACTTTATTACTAAGTTTGTATGTATAGTGTGCAGGTATATTTTTATGAACAAGCAGCTTTGTGAGGGGCCTAAAGGCTTAATTATCCATAATCAATTTAGAAATGAGGAAAAATGCACCAACTAACTTCAGAACCTGCCTGATAATTTGCATTTTCTTTCAGTATCAAGGTAATCTAGTTATAGATGTCAGTACATCCATGGTTACACTCCAAACATAAACCGCTAATAGCTACAATAATTCAGCATATCTTTAATGTCACCAATTAGCCAAAATGTGCACAAATATACATCAACTTCAACTGCATATTCTCAAAGTGTTTGTATGCATTTTTAGTTTGTCTTGGCTTTGTTTTAACTAGACAGAGACAGGAAGCAGTGATGGACAAATACAATATATAGATATATCATTTATATGTAACTAACAATTATTCAGAATCATTATTCAAATCAATCCACTGTTGTTTTTTTTTCAAATTCTGTAAAATGATGACATCTCATAATATCAAAATAAATCCTCGTTTCTACACCAGTTTCCTGTATTACTGTGGTGCTTTATAGGAGGGAAACATAATCGTGTTCTGACCCGCTCCCAGTAGTTGCTGTTAATCCTACGAACTAGCAGTTGAAGCTTTTGGGGCATTAAGTGTAACTGAGATGAAAGTTGCACTTGAGAGTTTTGCAGGAATATGTTGAACATGGGGAAAAGTAATCTTTGATTTGTTTTATACTTTGGTATCATGAGTATAAGGCAACAATGGACATTTGAATAGTCTTAAGATAACATTTGATAAAACATGGAGCCGTTGAATTCAGGAGGAAGGATGGTCAAACAAACATATGAAGCTTGAAGGCTGGTTTTCTCTAACGCACCTTACATCATTCTGTGTGCATCAAGTATTTTTTGTAAGTGCAGCTCCTCACCCTTTCTGACATCTCACCCAGCAACAAAAATGTTCTATGATTGTTCAGTGAATTTCCATAATTGAATGAGAGCACCTCCATGACCTAAAACCTTTATTGGTTTGAGTGTTGTTGCCCTGAAGGGGAAAACAGTGTGGTTTCTTGCAGCTTGGCAACGAAAACACAGGATCAATTGTTCTATATTTCTGTACAACATAACTAAATTCCCTAAGCATAATATCCTCAGTAGACTAAACGACATTATGACTCTTACATTATTCATCCATATTTAGATGCATTGCATTAAACTGAATAGCAGCGAGGCATCAGGACACCATGTGCCTGCTCGCACAAGAAAGGAAGGGTGCAACAAATTGGATAATCTAACATGGTTGTGGGTGGTCACACAATCTGTAATATAATCTGAAATACAGGAACTAGGGTTGTGAAATGTGCTCACTTAGCCAAAAACCCATAATTTAGGCTAAATAGGCATAACTTCAGTTAAAGTATAACTAAACCAAACAAACAGAAGTCTGGAGCACTCAAATGTTTGCTTTGTTTAACTGTAGGTCTTTTTCAGAGTCAAGCATAAGGGCCATACTAGAAAAGCATCTCACAAACTCAGGTTGAGCTCATTCAAAAAATACAATACGCTTGTCAGGCTTGGGGCAGGTCGGCATCAGACAGAAACATTCAGCCTGAGCCACGCTCTATGAGTAATGGTGACTACTGTATATTAAGAGTAGGATTTCAGAAATAAAGTATACAGTAACTACAACATATGAGGTATTGGTTATTGCAAATTCTGATCATCAGGACCAGTACCTTGATCTGCTACACCTGCTTGTAAGATTAATTGCTTGCTTTTGTTCATTTATTTATTCAGTGACACGTCATTGAGAGCCAAGCGTTCTATTGCACAGCAGCCGACAACATCCACAGTTTCACATCAGTCTGTTCTGCCGCCCACCTCAGCGGCTCCACCGGAGGAGCTGAAGATTAAGAGTCTTGCTCAAGGACACTTCAGAGGTGGTAATTTTTCCTACCCCATTAGTCAATGCAGCTATCAGATCTTGTGGGCCCAGCTCCACTTCTCTAATCTTTTGTTTAGGAATTAAAGCTCACAAACCACCAGCATTTAAAACAGCAACATTTTGTTTACTCTTGATCCCTAAATTTGTGCAGCTCACCAAGAGAAAGTTGTCGTGACGGCGCTGAACACCTGAGAGGACAGAGAGCAAGTGTATCACTACCCACTTTTCTTTAACGTCCCCTGTCACAACTGTTCGCAGGCAGCTATGAGACTCTTTCTTGAATAAACTGAGGTCTTTGTCCTGCTAGCAACTAATCTGCACTAGTGAGCTACTGAGTTCACTCTACTACTGTTTTCCCCCCTTGAATTACTATTTACTGAACAGAAAGGTGTACAATGGTGGGGGTGTTTGAGAAATTAATTACAGTGCTGTAAAAAAGTCATTTCCTGCCTTCCAGATTTGTTTGGTTTTTTTTTGCAAATTTTGGTAATTAATTAACTGTTGAGTTATTTCCAAGAAAGAATCACCAAATTCATCCTCTGGCTCCAGCTTCTCCCATGTGTTTATTTGCTAATTTCCTAATTACTAAGTTGAATGGAAATGAAGTGAATGTCTTTTGGTTTTGAGCTGCTGACCAGACAAAATAAGACATCTGAAGGGTTAGAAGAAGAAGTCGCATTGGGTTTTTGGAAATTATGAGCATTTCCACTATTTGTTACTATTTTACATTGTAAAGGCCAAACTAATTATTTAATTAAGAAAATAAGCAATAGATTAACCACCAATGAAGTTTTTTGAATCCACCTAAACTTACCTGCCCCAGCATTTTCCTAATTGTAACAAAATATAGCTGAATGGTGCCACGATCAAGTACCATTTCAATAAAAAGTCATTTTAAGTAGGATTAATGAGAACAAAGAAAGTTAAAATAGAACAAAAATGTGTGGAGTCAATTTTGCTGTACATGTGACAGCACTTGAGGTTAAGGTGAGCTGGAGGGCAGAACACAGCCAAAGGCTTAATTCTCCAACAATACCTAAAAAGCTCTCCTCCACTTAACTCCACAAACAACTGCAATTATCAGCCTGAATCCTTATTCAAAGACTCTGTAAATCCTGTCCAACCTGAAGAGAAGGAGGGGAGATGGGCCAACAAAGATAACTTATCTACACAGTAATAGAACAAAAGCTAAAGGAATTTTGAAGTGTTGATAAGAACTGCACAAAAGGGGGAAAAAAGATAAAAGGAAAACAGCTAATCCCAAAAAAATGTTTTTAAATTCATGTGCAGCCAAGAAAATACACATTTTGATGGACGTAAAGATGTAGAAACTTTATTAACTTGTCCTTAAGGTGTGTTTTGGTTTGCTAATGTAGCACTTCACAGGAATCAGTATTCTCTCCATTACGGCTGCCTGTAATACTGGGGATATCAGAGATGGATCATAAATAAATTATATCTAATCATTCATCTTCCTCCTTCCTTGCTGATCTGCCATCATTGTTTCCAATCGTACATCTTAAGAAGTTACGTAGAAAGACCTGCAAGTTCAGAGATATGATGATCTCAGGGCTCAGTTCAGCCTGAACAGATTATTACAGCCAGACCTGTGGTACAGTACAGAAAAGATGCACAGCAGCACGGAGGCTGAAATAAATACCTGTCAAACACTAAAAGCTGTCACTTTTGTTGACGCCAACACTCTGCTAATCAGTGTTCAAAGTATGCCGATATTCTCTGCTGCACTTGCGCATTGACACATCTCACAAGCTTACTAAGAGACATTAACTATATTCATAACTAAATCATGTCAAGAGTAATCTACTAATCTACTACAACTACTAATTCAGTCACTGAGAATCTCAAGTCACATAAAACTGCAAAATCCCGAAGCAACTGATTACCAGAGCTGCAGTGATTGATGCATTAAGACACGAGAACAGGCCCTTTCACCAAAAGCAACAGGTATTCAAAGCAGCAAGTGCTTGAGGTTTAAATGCACTAGTGGATTGTTGTCATTCTACTGCAGTGTCTGTCTTACAAAAACATGGTTCACTTTTAATTATTTGGCTCAAATGTTTTACCCAAGATGCTTGTTTTTCTTCACTTTTTGACATTGTGTTGCACCGTTGAAATGTCCTCAGTACAATGCACTAGATGTGGTCAATGACTATGCATGGAGTCCAACAAACTGACACAAAGGTCTATTTGGGGTGAATCAAGACTGTTGAGCTACACCTGCAAGTCTGAAAGCTGGCAGTGATGATTATGTAGCAAAAGATTCCTCTGTGAAGTCCAAGGTCTGACTTACATAACAAAAATCTGTCCAATAATGATTCAACTAAATTGCAAAGACACTCATTCTGCTTCTCAAGGTTTTTCACATTTAAAGGGCTGAATAAAGCTAAAACACTTACTTTAAACACTTAACATTAGTCATTATAACACATCTTCACTGTTGTGTACTAGATGAAACCCTGATTTCACACCAAAAACACAAGTGTGATGTGGTGTCATTATTTCCATTGGATTGCAGTGACACAGCTGGCACTGCAATCTCTCGGACAGTTGCAACAGCCGTAGTCGTGCACACAGTCTTGTTTGTACAAGGTTTTGGAGAAAAAGTCAAACTAAAATGAACTTTTGATGCTAAATACAGCTAATATCTAATGTTAATCTTACTCGGAATTTATCATATTCAGAAGTGAAAGTTTTGACAGCAATCACTTTAGAGGAATGGACTTTAAGGAAGTTAACTTTTTGTGTCTCTGAATTTCTCTCTGTTCACCACCAATATGCGACCTCAGGGTTTCCAGCACCGTTTAATAGCGGAGGCTCAGGTGGGCAAGAACAAGGTCCCCCTACCTCTGATGCGGGGGTGGACACTGAAGTTAATAGGCTGAGACACTCATAAAGGCCTTGTCGTGCCCACGCTCCTTTATCAAATAACAAATCCAGCTCAGCAGTGGAACTGGTGCAAAGCCGAAACAAGAAACCACACTTAACTAAAGCTTTTCATCGTCTCATCGCTAGAGACAAGGTGTATTTGTTCAGTTTTGTTTGAAATATGAGAGTTAAAGCAGTCAAGCTCCTCTCAATAATGAAGGCTGAGACAATGAAATAAAAGGTACACAATAATATGGTTTCAATTGAATAAAAACAGCTGTTGTAATTGGTATGCCTCAGCTAACTCTTTCCCATATGGTAATAAAAGCTGAATTGGGCCAAAATGTAACCTGATTTGTGGGCCTCTGTGAGATAAATCCACGCTGACAGGAAGTGAGACGCAGCTATCTCACTTGAAACACATCTGGCATTTGTCAGAGCAAATGCATCCAATCAGCCAAACCACAGCCAGTTACATCGCTGCTGGGAAGATTAGGCTCCACTGATGCACTGGCCTTAGAATTTAAATAACGTCATGAGCTACACAACATTTGTTATGGCTCCTAAGAATGCTGTGGAGGCTGTGTGGGCCTTGTGCGTTGTTAACAGAATATTCGTTCAGCGAGGGGCTCGCTTTAGTGTTTCATACTGCGAAACTGTAAAGCCCATTAAGGACTGTGACTGTGATTTAGGACTATATACTGATGCTTAACTTCACAAATCATAGCTCCTTCTCTCCATTGATGCCAGAGATATGTACACTACTGTATGTCTGTGTATCTATACTAAAAGTAAAAAATAACCCACTCCCAACAGCCTCTCAGAAATTCAATTTTCACAGAACAAACATAAACACTATTTCTCATCACAATATGAAATTCTTCACTTTCATAAACCAATTGCTTAGATAGTAGACACAGGCTTCATAAAACACCAAATTTCATTAGAGTGCGGTTTCCAGTATATGACATTTTTGCAAGGGTTGTAAATACAACTTGCTGTGAGTCAGTCATACACTCCTGATTCATTTTTTATTGGAAAGCAATACTCCATTGACAAACTTCCTTAATATTTCTAACGACAGAACAGAATCAGCTGAAATGCATTTGAAGTGTTTCAATTTCAGTGCAGTGGCCTATTCTGTCAGAAATCACAGTACAATGTAAGTACCATGAAAGGAGCCAGTATAGTACAATGATGTATTATATTTCTGTTTATTTTTCATATCAGGAAGAGGGTAGGGATTGTGTATGTTTAACAAAAACATGGGGTTGACAAAGAGCTGAGATGCTCAGCAAAAAATTACAAGAAAATAAGTCTTTAAAAGGAACCTGCTCACCACATGCTGTCGAACTTAAGATCTTACTCACATTATCTGATTTCTCCTGCATGTGCAAACACATACAACAATAAAAGGCAAATCAAACCTCTTCCTTATGAGGACACAAGACTACACCCTTAAGCTCTGTAAAAACAGGCCTGTAGACTAATGTGGACATACAGCATGCTGCATCCTGCCCTTAGGATATCATGCATGAAACTAATTTACCTAATGTATTGTAGGAATGATAATTCCTGCCAAGCAAGAATATAGCAAATGCTCAAAATAGTTCCTATAAACAAAGTCCTGTTAAATGGCTAATTTACAAACAACCTCTTCACCAATATAACGTCCTATTTTTCATGGCCATAAATCTCCATAAATATTTTTTAAGTAACAATAATTGGAAATTGCAAATATGCCAGTTTCAGCAAACGAAACATTTTAATATATAAAATGGCAAGTTGTGGCTGAAGATACATAACTTAAAAAGCAATCAAAGCGCATTTGTATTTTGTGGCATTTAAGCTATGCTTTAGAATCCATAAAACATGCTCCTAGGCAGAGACCACATGACATGACTCTTGGAAATTTCTCTATTTATATTGAAAATTCTCACTTTCATCAGCCCAGTTAAAGCTGAAATGATAGGTCAAATAATCGATTAGTTGGGGTGATTTGATATTTCTTTTTGTAAGAGGACCTAACACTTGCCTTTGTGCTCAAGCTTTAGGCTAACAAAGTAACACTGGATCTATAAAGAAGGATAGATTGAGATGTCAGCTGCTGTTGCATTCAGGAACAGCACAAAGTGCGGGTCATCTGTGTTGTGAGGTGTTCAGGAATGCAACCAAAAAAATAAAAAACAAACAAAATCTAACCAAACTCTGTGTAGAGCTCATCATGGACTCAGTTATCTGACAATTTATAGAGAAAACAAATTAATTAAGAAAATTATTAGCAAATTCATCCATGAAGGGAATCCATATTTAGAAACAAATACTTGCATTGCTCCGTGGGAAACAATTTCAGTTTGCTTTTACAGTTCCCAGTGTTTTTCCTCCCATTACTGCACAAACAAACCGCACACTTCTGTTTTCCTTTGCATTACAATTGTGATGTTCCCCAATAGACTCAATAGATTCAAATTTAAAGCTTTGTGCATCTAACCAGAGCAGCGCGTAGGCAACAAGTTGTGGTTCAAGAAGGTCTGAATGGAAACTCCATTTGACTGGCAAATGAGTTGGTCGCTCTTGTGACCCTGAATTGCGCGCCTCACCTCAACAAAAGTCTGGCATGGAAAGTCTGGGATTACCCTTCATTTATATGCAAATATGCAGAGGATGGAAAACATGAAAATACAATATGTGACTGGAACAGGTACATAAAATAAAATGACACATTTCCATCAATAACTCAAATCACATGTCAATTACAAATCTGAAAGTCATTTATTCAGTAATCATTTTCATGCCAAGAAACACAGCACTTACTTAGTGCTTCCACTATAATTTTTCACCATACTTATTGAAGGGTATGAGAACTGATATTCAAGGCCTTTAAATGTACAATTAGCTTCCTATCTATAAACCTAATTTAGGGTTTACGGTGGAGGACTCGTTGACATAACTACACAACCTTGGCAGAAAGTCGTGAAATGCAGTTGGTTAACATGACAGACACGCTGGATGCATCCGATTGTCTGACACAGCTGGGAACAGTTTATAAGGCCGGCCAGTCTCCTGTTTCTGCTCCTGGCTCGTGTCAGGTGAAAGTGGTAACAGAGCACCAGGGCTGAGGAGGCTGCAGACATGCAACACTGCAGCAGGATCATATGTTTGTGGATGTTGCAGAGAGTGATATGTGATAGCAAGTGAAGTAAGGAGAAAACAGCGGGGGAAGGCACCATTCTTTAAAGCTAACAATTAGCCGACAATAAATACACAGCTTCTTCTATAGATATTTAGATTCAGTGTGGCTGCAGGAAATTAAAATTTAGCATGCTTGACCACTCATCACTTAGCTGTATGGCACATCACGTCCTGGCTGCACCGCTGTAAACGGGCTAACGACAACCATTTCTAACTAGGCTAAACACAGACTATTCCTCCAAATGTTCACGCTACAGTGTGAGTTGGGACAGCCTGCAGAGACGGGGGGGGGGGGCATATGGAGACAGAGAAGCTGCTAGACATTTCAGCTACCACTAACCCTGGTTTATTACATAATAATACGCATTGCTCGACTGCAGAGTCACAGCTATAAACTCCAGACAAACACACACAGCGAATTAGCAATTAAGCTAGCTGCGTTTAATCAAAATTAGCAGGTGGCGGAAAGCAGCGTTTACTCTGCGTTATCTTTTCTTTTTTTTGTTAGTTTAGTTTGCTGTGGCACTCACCTTCGCTTCCTCACGGCGTGTCCGAACTGGCTCAAAGAAGGACAACGCCAGCTGTAAATATTCAGCCAGTCCTCAGGGACGTGTGTCCTCCTGCTAACTGTTAGCTGACGACGTTTGAGCGTTTATTACTAGGTAGTCACCGTTTCCCCTGGTGATGCTCACACCCTCCTCAGTCCAACCGCGTCACGTAGGTCTAATATTAAAGTCTGAACAGTTAAATGTTAACAACGTGATTCCTGGTATGTTTTCTCACTGTCTGTTTACCATGGTTATTTAAGCAACTTGTTAGCCACTAGCCCGCCTTCACATTCTGTGATATTCAGTTCATGGTTTGAGTCGACGGTTAAAGTAACTGAAAACTGAAATGACTTCCGGTTGTACATTTCAAAATAAAGGCCAGGCTATATCAAAGGCAGCTAAATGTTTTGTTCATCTAATGACCTACACTACATTTGATTTCAACACGATAGTGTGTAATGCATTTCCTTGTTATTTCACTAAATAAACATTTGCTTATGTAGATTTGTTGCGTAAATGTAATGCCTGTTGTTGCACAATCCACAGACCAGTTCCTCACCTGTGTCAACACCCAGAATTGTTCATGCCACACCAAGACTCTGCACCCATGAAAAACAAATATAACACGCATATGTGAAATATAACTCGTTTTTGCTGTATATTTTAACACAATGTGAGTTTTATAACATCACAGTTTGAAGCTGATTTATCTCTTTTAAATACACATTGTTTATATTTGATTTATTGTTTTTTTTCTCTTTTTTTTGCTTTCTTCTCTTGATTTTGTGGTTTATTGTACTGGGAATTTATGTTCTGGTTTTGTGTCTCTGTGGTCGTTTTTTAAACCAACGCTCTGGACTTTATTTTGAAGGACACCACTCAATATCCTGTTTGTGTTTTATAACGGGGTAACTTGACTCGACAAAAGGCGAGACTTACTCGTTTCTGCTCGGTAATCATCTGGTTTTCCTGTGTGTGCAGGACGTGATCAGTTCACTCCACTTTCACTTTAAAATGAACACTTCGGGCGTTTGACAGAGATCATTTAGTAAAGTATCTCACGACATACATAATCACCTTAAAAGGGTCTCTTATCATATATTATCTTATCTTTTATTTAGTTAAAATTATAGCATATGTATGTATTGGGTGTGGGAGTAGGAATATTATCCTTGTAACATTACAAATATACCATCTCTAGTATGCTTCTAGCACACTGCAAAGATTTTAGGTTAATAATTTGCACATGTAATATCAGTACAATTGTTTTCTGTCAGGTAGATTGATGCATGAATGTGGCATGTGGGTAAAGCCTGACATCTAGTGGCTAATAGAGGTTTAGGATGAGAAGAGAGACGTGCGATGGGGCATGGAGAGCATCTAGACCAGAGCACTGTCGCCACACAGCTAGAAGGACGCGGGTTCGATCCCCGGGTCGGCCGGGTGCCTTTCTGTGTGGAGTTTGCATGTTCTCCCCGTGTCAGCGTGGGTTCTCTCCGGGTACTCTGGCTTCCTCCCACCATCCAAAGACATGCATGTTAGGTTAATTGGTGACTCTAA
>JAUMHL010000016.1:2899788-2919241 GCA_032362345.1 Sandelia bainsii
TATGAAATCTGCTTTTCTTTCACAAACATGGTCATTTCTATGTGTGTCCAAACTTTTGACTGGTAGTGTATGTCTGTGAGGAGATGTTAATCCCTCTCTGCCACCTCTTTCTCAGGTATGGAATCTTCGAGCGCTGCAGGGAGTTGGTGGAGGCTGGCTTCGATGTTCGGCAGCCAGACAAAGAAAATGTAACGCTTCTCCACTGGGCTGCCATCAACAACCGGATAGACTTGGTCAAGTAAGTCTCTTCAATCATGTATGAACCTGAGGATGGCGGTAGCTGGCCCTGCTAAAGTCCAGACCTAAGCTCTGCCACACATCTGTGTAGAGACCTGAAGATGGCAGTTCAGATACTTCCCATCCAATCTGACAGAGCTTGATAGGGTCTTCCAGGAAGAATGGGATAGTTGGATTGTTTGGTGTAAAATATTTGTTGCTTTTAATCACACACTGTATATTCAGTGTGGATCTAACAAACTTTCTCTTATAGCAGATCATGTCACCAGGTTTCAGCTTGTGCTTCATTTCCTTATCAAAAAATAAACATTAAACAACTGGCCTATTATGTATACCAGTTTTACAACCCACACATGGGTTAGGTTAAGTGAAAGGGATCAGATTTGTGGGTTGGTCTGTTATAAGGTTTCACCTGATATTTGTGTTTTATGTGCAGGTACTACATATCAAAGGGAGCCATAGTCGACCAGCTAGGAGGAGACCTCAACTCCACACCTCTTCACTGGGCCACCAGGTAACACACACCCACCACAGATAACATACACTGGCAAGAGAAAGTATGGAAACACCTACAAACTCATATTTTCCCATTATGTTGGGTTGTTTTTTTTAGTTAGGTGATTGTAAATGCATCACAAAACACACAAAAATAGACCAACAATTTACTTTAAGCACTTTTCCATGTATGAAAAACTGTCCAGTTTCCCTCAGTGTCGTATTTAAAAGCGTTCCCACAGTTTATGAGCTTAGTCCCAGCCTGTTCACCGTTATCTTCTGCTTTATTGCTATTTTATCACTCACTGCTTGTCACCCACTGTAAACTAGTGGGAGGGATCGGGTCACATGAGATACTTCCCTTTCCCATGCAGACAGGGGCGCTATGAAGCCCTCTCTTTCTGAATTATTGATAGGTTTGACACCATCGTTGCTATGCTACAGACTCTGGAGTCCTGTGTCACCTGCCGTCTCCACCTCAAACCACATCTCAAACCATCTCCACCTGCTTTTGACCTTTAAAAACCACTTGCCTCTTGTCTGTATGACCTCATCCATTCAGGCTTTGTCTGCTCAGATTTACACACAGAAAATTGCAGACTTTGTGTGGTGTAGGTGACATGCCCACCAATTTCATTTAAAATCTTTATTGTTCTCTGGGGGTAGTTTACACTGCAGACAGGGTTGTTGTAGTAAAAATGTTATAAAACACCAACTATACAACAAAGACAGACATGAGAGCAGACAGGGAACCAGTCTCCCAGTATCTAGTAAACTGCTGGTTTAATAGTAGTGAGAACATATGAGATTTGAACTTTGAATATTGAGGTTAGACTGATCTGCCACTCAGTGTCTGACCAAATGAAAGAAGTTTTGACTGTCTTGACCTCGTCATGTTACTGGCAATTTTAATTCATGTGTAAGTAAGTAAGACATCATGGACAGTTTCTGCATAAACTTTTGTAAATTATAATTTGTTGGTTATCTCCTCCCAGACAAGGCCATCTATCCATGGTGGTGCAGCTCATGAAATACGGCGCGGACCCCTCCTTGATCGACGGCGAGGGCTGCAGCTGCGTCCATCTGGCCGCCCAGTTCGGCCACACCTCCATCGTGGCCTACCTTATAGCCAAAGGACAGGTAGGACATGCAAACATTGGATGGCAAATGTGCGTATGTGACAGAACAGATTTTCTGCATTTGTTTGGTCCACAGGGAGCTTGTTAAAAACTGTGGTGGTAATTGCTGAAAAGAAAAAAACACCACAATTCCCTCAGTTGCTTTATGATCTTTTGTTCCTGTTTGTGTCATTTGGGTTTCGTCAGCCACCTGGGAACAAGTCTGTGTTTTGATAGTAGTGTATTTTGTACCAGTGCTCTCCATCAGGGGGAGCCATATTACCTCTCTACCTCTGCCATATCTCACTGATTTTATGAGCTCTTTCTGTTTCTCATTGTTCCTCTCCTCCACGACAGGATGTGGACATGATGGATCAGAATGGCATGACTCCCCTGATGTGGGCGGCTTACAGGACACACAGGTATGTACGTTACAGTTTTCGGAGAAGATTGTCAGTCACCCAGTTGAGGTTATCTGGAAGTTGAATCTCCAACCTGGAGGATAAATTTGAGGTCTCCTACCAACTTTCCTCAGACTGAAGAAGCTACTTGGATGAGTAGTGGAACATTTCGACCTAAGTTGCCATGACTCAACTTCTAGATACAAACATTGAGATTATGTAATTCACTGAAACACACTTGTAAAAACCTGTTTCTGCTGACTGCTGTAACACAAAGACTGTTCTCGTGTAATAACAGTAGAAGACTTAATTCATCAGACAAACCTTTATATGAATATTCAGGAATACAGGAATTAGAAGAAAAAAATTTACGTTTAGCATAGTTTTCCTATAATGTGTCATGACGACACCATTTGTCAGGTGAGTTGAGAACTAATGCGACTCAGCTTAACTTTATTTCCGTCTCCGTGTGATAGTGTGGATCCCACCCGTCTGCTACTGACATTCAACGTGTCCATCAACCTTGGTGACAAATATCATAAGAACACTGCGCTGCACTGGGCCGTGCTGGCTGGAAACACCACTGTCATCAGCCTGCTGTTGGACGCCAACGCTAACGTTGATGCACAGAACATCAAGGTAGTGGCAGTTTCATGATCCACTGTGTACCAGTGATGCCATATTCATACACGCACAAATGAGTGCATCCATAATCAAAGTGCTTTCTTGTTTATTATGGATGTAACAGACTTGTTTTCTGTTGTTTTTCAAGGGTGAAACACCGTTAGATCTCGCCAAGCAAAGGAAGAATGTTTGGATGATCAATCACTTACAGGAAGCGCGGCAGGCCAAAGGCTACGACAGCCCGTCATACCTAAAGAGACTGAAGATGGACAAGGTGTGTGCACGCAAAACACACATACAGTAACATTACATTATACATTAAAAGAGAAGCAGAGGAAGTCATAACAGTCTCTCAGTGTGATTTATGGACAGCTGCTCAAACTAGCAACGTTAGGAGACAGGAACTTTTTGTGTAAACTCGTCACTTTGTTGCCATTGACTTATTTTCACAGTGCACCCACCACACAGTCTGACAGGAAGGAAGGGGTTCTTAAATGTACTGTGCTGAACAATACAACCACCGGAAATTCTGTCTAGCCTGACCACGGAGTGTGGTTGTAGTGCATCCTAATAAAGATCATCTTCTGTTTAGAACCTCGTGAACATAAACCTGTTTTAACTTGGCATTGTCTTCCCACTTTGCTGAGACACTATTGGTTAATTTAACACTTGCATACAATGGAAAAAATTCTCTATATTAAAATGCTTTATTGTGTTTATAGATGTGAGTCTTTATTTTAATGCAGATTCTTTTCATATCTCTATCCACCTGCCTCCTTTCGTCATTTGTCCCGCCGCCTTCTCCTTCTGCAGGAGTTCAGGCAGAAGGTGATGCTGGGAACGCCCTTCATGGTCATCTGGCTCATCGGTTTCATCGCCGACCTGGATATCGACTCCTGGCTGATCAAGGGCATCATGTACGCCGGCGTCTGGGTCGCCGTGCAGTTCCTCTCCAAGTGCGTCTCAATCACATACTCACTCATTCTCTTCCTGCATCTCCCTCAGACACGCACACAGTAGCATGACTTCATTGCTTAAACCCCATTCCCACAGACATCTGCTCCTGCTGGTACAGTTTGTTGTACCTCTCATTACTCTTAGCTGTGTGACTACAATAACATATGGGAACCAGTGTGTTAGTCTATTATTTTCTTACATTCTTTGAATACTTGCTTAGTGAAAAAACTATTGATAATACGAGTGCTGCTGAGTTCAGCTGCAGTGGGTCATCTGGTTATTTTGGGGTTTATTTTTGCTGCAGTCTGGCTGCAGTGTTCAAAGCCTCAGGTTTGCATTTGTCCATACATGCTATAGAAGAATGCTTTGAGGTAGTGAATGCACTAGTTAGAAACTGAACTGTATGTAGTGTAAATGATACACGTTAATGCCAGTTTCTGGCTCACAGTCTGTCCATTCTTCTCTCTCTGTACAGGGCTTTCTTTGACCACTCCATGCACAGCGCTCTCCCTCTGGGAATCTACCTGGCCACCAAGTTCTGGATGTACACCACCTGGTTCTACTGGTTCTGGAATGATATCCTTTTTCTGTCTTACTGCCTTCAGTAGCACGTAAGCCCTACTGAAGTGAAATAAAATAGACTTGAAGCATTAAAAAAGCGGGTGTTCCAGGAGTGACATGCATCTTGGAGTTGATAGATTTAAAATATATAAAGTAGTCCTTAAACTAGAGCCATAGATCCAAGTTGAAAATTTGTTAAGTTGGTCTTTAAAGGAATAATTTGACATTTTGGGAAATGAAATGATTTGCTATCATTCCTATGTTCTGAAATGTACAAACGTACAAATACTCCACTAAGAAAACATAGTATTTTCAACCGTATTTAATTTGATGCTGTTGATAACATGAATGTTCAGATTAGTTTGACAGACTTTCAAAGCTGAAAACATTGGCAAAGCAAACATAATAATGAGTTACAAATAAGAAACTTACTCAAGAAACACAGCAGCTGGTAAAGGTGGAGCAGATGTGTACCACTACTACGTGGCTTACATCACAGTGTACTAGCTGATAATGTTCTGCAAAAGAAACTAGTAACTAAAAGTGTAAAATAATTGTAATGGAGCAAAAAGTATAACTTTTCCCTCTGAATTGTAGTTTGGGAAAAGTAACATAAATTAGAAGTACTCCAGTAAAGTACAAGTACCTAAAAATTGTATGTAAATGCACTTAGTTGCTTCACCTCTGCTACCATCTACCACCTACATTTTAGACAATACCAGAGTCTTTGTGAGATGATTTTAAACAGTAAACGTTTTGTGTAAGTACTAAATGACATTTTCCAGTTTAAATAGTAAATAATTGTGCTCCTAATCCCCGTGCTGGTAAACGCTACACTCGAGTCTTTGTGATGGATGAATTACATTGAATCAAGCCATTCATAGTTTTGGCATTTGGCTGTTATTTGTCGAGTCTTATCCGGAGGGACGTGCAGTATGAGACACGTTAACGATTCAGTATTTTGCTCGAGAACCTAGAAACACTTTCTGTTTCTGGGATCAAGCGCAAACTTTCTGATTATTAATAATAGCCTGTAAATCCCAAATAATACTGAGGCTTTCACTGAACAATAACTGTTGGAACCATCAAATGCAACATGTAACACACATTGCACTTATGCTCCATTCATTCCCTGTTCTTTTCCTCTTGGCTCATTACAATGTGATGTCATAACAGGGAGGATCGCAGTAACATCTGGGCCTGTAAACTAGATATTTTAATGCTTCCTGCTGCTTGAATTGTGTTTTTCCAGGAGAAAACAAAGCAAGTATTTGTGTTGGCAGACTGGAACATTAGTGAGATTTGAGTGGGAATGAAGAAAGGTTTAAGAGCAGAATGAGTTGGTGGAAATTTTGTTATGCTGCTATGTTAAATAATGTCATGTTTGCCCCGGGCTGTTGGACATTATTGTGATGTGGAAGTAAAAATGCACAATATGTCATATGTCTAAATGAACATGCTGTTTAGGTGTTGCTGTGTTTAAAGTATGAACAGGTTGTCTAGTTTGGAACAGTTGCTGGGAGAAACCGAACAGAGCGACAGAGTTTCTGTGTGCCCCAGCGTGGCTGCTCTCACGTTTTGTGTTTTTTGTGTGTTCAGAAGCTGCTAATTGCAGAATACGAGAGGGGAGCTCTTGTTTGTAGACGGCATTTAATTTTATGCCTCATTGCTCCAGTAATGGGAAGGGAGAGTGAGACGAGTTTATTGAGAAAGGAAGCTGTGATCTAAGGGTCTTTTGTAGTGTTTTGAAATTCTGCTGTAGATGTGTTTCTGAGCATGTTTTTACCTGGATGCATGTTGTGTCCACTCAGTATTAAATTGATGAATGAGACTTAGTCAGGAGTCTATGGCAGCATGTGCATTTATCTTCACAGGGCAAAGATACGGTGACGTTACATCCTGTACAGTGGTAGACGTTTCTCCAGAAAAGGATCGTTTACCACATGGGAAGTTGACTTTGACTTCAGACAGGTCTTTTCTTGTGTGAAGAAATAGTGAAAAATGAGTTGTTTCTCTTTTGCCCTGCAGTCATCAAGGTTGGCGTTAAGTCGCTGTATCCATTAATGGTGGAAGAGACACTGTTTCATGTTCCTGACAGAACAGAGTTTATTTTCCTTCCTATCTGACATATGGTCATTCAGGCACGTTATGAGACAAAGCTGGTCTGTATTTATACAAATTAGTGCACGGTGCTGGCAGCTTGTTTTATATATATATATATATATATACTGTATTATATATTTATGGAAATTAAGTGATAGCCAAATCTAAAGCACAGTTAGACTGCATGATCTGTGCTGGTTTTAAATAGAAGTTAATAATAAATGTAACCAGGTTTTCCAGGTGCTCAGTGGCTCCATAATTCATGTCACAGTATGCTGTAAATGAACTAGTTCATAATGTCATCTGACGCCACATCGGAAGGCACATATCTTAATAGCTCTTCTAAATGGTCACAAGGAAACCTTGAATAAAAGTCTACTGTCATCAGCGATATGGGGAAAACAGCAAAGACTTCTCAGACTGTCTTTTATGCAAGGATTTTACAGTCAGGGTTTGTGTAGCCATCATTTTTTATCATTATTTTCTGAATCAGTTATTCATTGAGTCTGTGAAATGTCAAAAAGTTGTTAACACCTTAAGGTGTGGTGCCTTCAAATGACATGATACGTCCGTCCATCATAGATGTTTTAGCTGCCATTCTGCCGACAGAAATTGAATGCAGCTATGTTTCATCCTTCAGACATATACAGCACTTTGGTTGAAGCTCTGATGCTTTTAACCTCCTCTCATGTCCTGTTTTCTTTTAATCTGCACTCTGTGGAGTCGAGGGAGGCATCAGTTTACTCTCTTGACCATTCAGAACCTGGTTACATAAACTGTAGGCTGAGGTCCAGCGCGGGTTGCTGGTTGACTCCCTCATTTTCTACCAGGACTGCAGGTCTAGTGAACTTCTACTGAACTTGGATTTGAAGATGAGAGTATGAACCAACCGACTTCTGTTGGTTGTTTCTGAGCATTTCTGATCAACTCTCTGTTAATTAATAAAGTGTTACACTCAGTATTTTGCACACATTCATTCTGCTTTCCAGGTTAAACTGTCTGCCAGTTCTGACTCACTTTCTTCCATTGTGAGCTCATTATTGTCCTCAGGCCTGTGGTTGAAATCAGATCAAATGACAAGGAGGGAACTGCGTTACAGTGCTTTCTGTCTTTTCTGAGCCCAGATCATATTTTCCTTCGGCACTCAGGAGGAAAAGGGAAGACTTTGCTCATAAATGCATTTCCAGCAGGTGAACATTTAAAAATAACAGAATGAAGATGTTTGGATTAAGTAAGAGTCAGGCCAAAGCTGACGAAAGAAGACTTTACTACTTATTACTGTATATTTGCGCTGTTTTCTTCAAACAACAAATCTATGACAAATCTATCTTTAGTCCTTATTATACAGAAGACTTGTTATATTGGTGTTGATCTGGCCTTTGCCTTTTACACTGAACTGAAAAAAAGCTGCCTGAAAGACGCTCTAGTGTTCATGTTACATTAGTGCTGGCACCCCAATGTTAGAGTGACGATTAGCATGACATCCAACATGACACATAATACACATGTCAAAAATACTACAGTTTAAAAACAATACAGGTGGATGAACTGAGAATCAGCGGGTGGGAGTGTAACTGCTCTCTAAATCCACGGTTCAGTTCACACCTCGATCTTTGTTTTGTTTTTTATTTTTGAGGGGTTGGAGCCTTTCAGAGCACTGATGACCTACACTCTGTACTGTCCCTGAATGCCTCACAACACAGATGACCCACACTATGCTAGTTTGGCATCGGCACCGCTATTGATGAGCTTTTGCTAGTTTTGCATGCTAACTGTAGGGCTGGAGTATGACAGTTTAAGTATCATAACATAAAACCAAAGAACTGACCTTACACTTTAGCTGGCTTCATCCAACCACTTGCACGTCATGGCTGTCCTTCGAGCGTACACTACTTTCGACCACATTTTCACACACAGCAGTTTGTTGTTTTAGATAGAATAGGCTCCATTTATTTTAGGTCCCTGAGATCTGTCATGGTGATACAGTCATAGTTTTGTTTTCCAGATCAAACATTTGAGTCACTCGTTAGCACCGAGTGTTGACGCTTTCGCCTCTCAGACTTTTCAGTGTCACTTGCCTGCTTTCCTCTGGGATTCAGCTGACTCATGCACACCTGGAACAGTGTTCACTAGGCCGGTTCACAGCTGTCACAGCACACACACTCATCTCTGCACAGTTAAACTCACAAGTGTTGAACTTAAAGCTTTTTTTTTTGGTGTTGCGATAGCTTTATATGACTAGTCCTCAGCAGGTCGAGTGAAAGTCAGACAGAGCTGCTCGAAAACGTCTGACTGGTACAGGAAATGGTTTTCTAGACATTTAGGAAGGTATGCTTTGGTGCAGCTGAGGTGTCATGGATTGATGCCGTCCATCCTTTAGCTTTGTTGTTGAAACTGCAAATAGATTGCAGATACGGCTGTTTCACTATCTTCCTTAACCTCGCTGCACATCTGCCTTTTGCCACTGTCCATGTCCCCTTCCTGATAAACAGTCTGGCTCTGTTCTACAACTTTGGGAAATCTTGGAAGTCTGACCCAGGAATCATCAAAGCATCCGAGGAGCAGAAGAAAAAGGTTTTAAAGATGTTGTCTACACACTTTTCGACTCATGTCGCTTATCTCTGTGCCATATTTTAATACAATGAATTATAGTAAACATTCTATTCTAAAATCATGCATGTGGTGAACTTCAGCTGCAGGCGTTTCAGTGGCTGACTCTCTAGCCTGTTGCCCAGAGTCGTCATTGGTCCACTCTCCACTCAGCCTCTCTGTGCCTCATTATCACACTCTGATTATAGGACAAAAGGGGCTCTACTCCTTATCGGGCCCTGACTCATCCTGTGATTGATGAGCTAAATTTACCCTGCATTGTTAGCACAGCGCAGGATCCTCTTCAGCCACCTCACGAAAAAAAGACTTGAAAGCATTCCCTTCTCTTAAGAGGATCTCCACCTCTTGTTTTCCTCTGTTGGCTCTGTAGATTCCTGTGTCTTTAGTTTATTTGCACAGGTAGAAGCTGTAAAAGCAAGCTGATACAGGCATATAATAATAAAATAGTACCTGTTCTTCATCTGTGCAGATTAGATAAAAGCCAAGCCCCTTTTAAAAACTCAGTTTATCATGAGCCGAGCTTCCAGTGTGATCATTCAGCTGGAAATCCCAGTCTCAGCTCTGTCAGTTGGTCTTTTGTTGCAGCGCTGAATAGACCTCAGCAAGATGAATTTCTCATTATTTTTTTTTTGTTTGCCTTTTTTTAAAATCCTGCTTTGTTTCCTGTTTCCTTCCTCCAGACAATTGTAGAGCTGGCAGAGACAGGCAGCCTGGATCTGAGCATATTCTGCAGCACCTGCTTGGTAAAGCCTGGCTCTTTTCTTCAAGCTTAACTAGTGATGAATACAGAGATTAATGTCAACGTAACATTCATAACATTTTTTTTCCCCCATAACGTTTTCTGACAGATACGGAAGCCCATCAGGTCCAAACACTGCGCCGTGTGCAACCGTTGCATTGCCAAGTTTGACCACCACTGTCCCTGGGTGGGGAACTGCGTTGGTAGGTCAACAACAGAGCAGATTTATGAGCATCTCAACAACCAGCTGCTCATAGTTTTCCAACTGTGACTGAAAATTGTGGCTTTTTATTGTTTAAGAAGCAGCACGTGTCCTCGCTGAAGACAGCTGGTACACAGCAAGAGACTCATTGAGGGAAAACAGGGAGTTGAGGGAATAAAACATCATGACCTCACACAGAGGAGGTAGTAGCTAATATCTGGATGACTGTAAAATAAAACCTTTGGGATGTGAAAAGTTAAAGTGGTGTATCAAACTTGGGAAAATGAGGAACAGTCTAGAGGAAAGTGAACCAGCCTTGAGAAGATTATGAGTATAGATGGTGTGTGTGTGTTTTTGTGTGTCAGAGCTTGTCTGTGAAGCAGACTGGAGACAGTGGGGAAGGAAAGAGGGGAGGGAGTTTTAACAGTTAAATGTAAGAGCAAGTGGGTCAGGATCGAGCTTTAAAATGGAGGAAACGGTCTGAAAAAACAGCAAACCGGCCACATGACTGTTGGGACCAAGAGTCTGTAAAAATATTGCAAAAGTTCTTAATAAGCTAACACATTGAAAACACCGTTGTTTATGATGCAGGCTTTCTTAGTCATGTAGTATCTGTTGTGTTTTGTATTTTCTTTCAGAAAGGTTTGTTGTTTGGCTTTTATTTAAACAGGAATTTTTACTGGGATCAGTGATCTCTGAAGTAATTCAGTATTGAGATGTAGCCTAAACTCAATCGAGGATGTCAAACACAGCCATTTAGATGCCAAGGCCTTGGAATACAAGTATGATGCCTTGTATAAGCCCATATAGACCATCTGACCTTTGATATAAAGCAAGCAAATAGCACTGTGATAGATGGCATTCAATCGTTTAAGACTTATTCCATATTCCAAAGCAGACAGTACGGTGGCTTGAATAACTATTTTCTTGTTTTCAGAAGATAAACAGGTTCTGTTTCAACATAGGAACCTGATTGTTGAGCAACACGTTTGATGTGAGTCATATAGGACAAACCACGGTCAAATTCCTAGATATTTATAATGCTAGACAGTGTAACGGTGTAGGACCAGCTTTTGCTTAAACAGAGATGTTTGAAATCATCAAAAGCAGTTAGGAATATGGTTGGTGGTGATTTTAGACACTGCTGTTTTGGTGAAATAGCATTAACACCTCTCCCATCCTTGTTCACGGACTCATCTAAATCTCTCGTGGATTTGTCCATATTCTCATCTTACCTTTTGTTGAATTTCCTGAGGCAACCAGAGCAGTAAACTGACGTGATGAGAATATGACATAACATGTTTCTTTTCTCCTACAGGAAGTGGCAATCATCGTTACTTCATGGGTTATCTGTTCTTCCTGCTTTGTATGATCTGCTGGATGATGTATGGCTGCATCTCATGTGAGTAAAAGCTTTTGTCCTGGATCCACATTTAAATATTTCTTTCATTATTAACTCCTTTACTTGATTTTCTTTGTCCTCAGACTGGAGGATCCACTGTGCCACCAGTTATGCCAAGGATGGTTTCTGGCTCTACCTGACCCAGATCGCCTCCTGCTCTCCCTGGATGTTCTGGATGTTCCTCAACAGCATCTTCCATTTCATGTGGGTGGCCGTTCTCATCATGTGTCAGCTCTACCAGGTTTGTACAGGTTTTAAAGAAACAATTTCATCTGGTTGTGTCTAGTTCCCCGATATTAGTGATAATAGATAAGATCCATTTGAATGTCATTATGTATTAACACCTGTGGTTGACCTCTTTGTTTCGGTCTCGCACAGATCGCTGCTCTGGGAATCACCACCAACGAGAGGATGAACGCTCGGAGATACAAGCACTTTAAAGTCACAGCCACGTCCATCGAAAGTCCATTCAAGTAAATCATGTTCTCTTCTTGCTGGCAGCAGTTTTCTTTCTTTAACTACTGTCTACAAAGGAAATGGTCCCTATGACATACTTACTGTTTATTTGACTCAGCTAGGGCTATTAGAAGTGCACAATAGTTTTTAGTAAATAATTAATTATTTTGTATTGTGCAATGTTGTCCTTTCTTTGCTAGCTTTATGCTAATAAGCTAATGATGCAAACAAACTGGGGACCCACTTGTAAAAACATTGCTCCACAGCGCTACTAGTGGTCACGAAACTGAACAGAGTGCCTTTAATCTCAGATAATTTTCTTCTCGTTTGTGTGTGTTTGTTTTTTTTGTCATACAACCAACACAAAATACAGGTGCTTAATAGTGCTATCAGTACTTTTTAGGCAATATGAAAATGTATAATTCATTATTTCGTCACCCTTCCAGCGCTGTCGTGTAACTGTTCGTGTAGATTTATGGCACTCAGGTTCTTCTGTCTTTGTCTCTCTTCAGCCACGGCTGCATCCGGAACCTCATAGATTTCTTCGAGATCCGCTGCTGCGGCCTGATTCGGCCAGTTACAGTGGACTGGACCACGCAGTACACAATAGAATACGACCAGACGTCTGGCTCAGGCTACCAGCTGGTGTAGCGCAGGAAGTGGAGGAGGACGAAGAGGAAGGGGGGGTCGAGCGCCGCTGGGTGGAAGAAGAGTTTAGGATTACCCTCCCCGCACCCCCTGGCGTTCATATCGGAGCGATGCTGTTCTCGGGAACGCTTTCTTTTTTTGGACCATCTCTCCCTCACTGATCAAAAGACTTAGAAAAAAAAATCAGCCAGGACTAGCATGCTGTTACAGGGCAACACCACACCCCTGACTCTCCGCCCACACCACCACCGTTACTGCTATTACTGCTACTACTCTTCTACAACATCAGACTTCATTACTATGCCTTCACTGCAATCTAACCCCTCCACCTCGTCTCTTCTCCTGAGTCCGTTGGACGGTGAGTTGCTGCCAGGCACGAACAGAGAGGAGAGAGGCCGACAGACGAGAGGATTTTCAAAATAAAAGCTCTTCTGATACTGGAGATGTGACGCTGCAGAAAACAGCAGCACCACAAAGTTCTTTCTCCTTCCTGTTTTATACCCTTATTTATGGTGTCCCTGTTGATGTGCTCTGTATGTATTTTTTTTGTTTTGGTTCAGGAACTTGGCTGTTCCTGTGATTATTAACTGTGGTGGACATGGAGGCTGAAGGAAGATTATTTGTTGTTTTTTTGTTTATAAACCACAAATTTGTTTCTAAGTACGATAGAGATAAGGGAATGTCTTTTTAAAGTCTTGATTTTGCACCATGATGAATTTTGCGTCGAGCTCATGAGAATTTGCCAATGTTGTTGAACTTATAAGAGGAAAGGTGTTGGGTTACAGGTGGAGCTGCCAGAGGAGTCCCACTTCTCACCTGCTAGAGTAAAGCTGCATCCACTGAAGGTGAAATTTAAGTGTTTGCAAATTCATAACCTGAAAACAGTTCTGCAGTATTAATGCAGGGTTAAGTGCATGAACTGGGACTCCTTCAGCTGCAAACCACGTGTCAACCTAACAGTAAATATCCTACAGACAATGTGATACAGGTATATTTATTTTAAATCTATTTATAGATAATGTAACTATGTTCTAGCGCCATCATTTTTACATTTGACATCATTTTAGCTGAGTAGGTTTTTATAAGAAAAAATTATTTAGTACCTGTAGCTGTCCAACATGGAAGCTTGGGAATTTTACCGTAATACTCTGTATAGACAGGTACAGCGAGTGTATTTATTAACAGCAGAGAAGAAAATAAGAAAAAAAAGAACGTTGAAGAAGGACGGACAAGTTTACAAGAACGGTTCATTCCATGTGTTTTTCTCAAGAAGCTGTAAAGTCTTATTTGTTTTGTCTTTTGTCTGCCTACAACATTGCACTGATTTTTTTTTTTGGGGTAGTTTTTTATTTTTTTGTTTTGGCTGTTACTGAACAAAAGGGCCCAGCAGCGCCGCTTCACGCCGACGCTTCCATTGTTTACAGAGAGGAAGAGGCGGGGCCCATGAGACATGGCCACCTCCCATCACTTCCTGTCTGGACCCCGGCACAGCAGCAGCAGATTAGATTGACTGATGTGTAAAGAATGTGCATCTGTACATAAATGATATCCTTCTCTGTAACTTTTTTTTTGTTTTGTTTATTCTCGTCAGTGTTAGTCGAAGGTGCTCTTGGAATTATTTTTTTTTTAAGTTTGGGGAATTTCTTCCAACCAGACGGAGAAAGAAGAAAATCAAGTGACTATTCCAAGTGTATGACTGTAGCTTTTAGTAATGTCTGACACTGCTGTCTATAGGCATTTTAACCCTGAAATACCCTCAATTTCCCCAGACAACAAACTCCACTGCATGTACGATGCTTGGGACAGCTGAGCTCTAACCGCCTCCATGCCCGGTTCAACTCAATCACCATGGTGACAGCCCGGCGAGCCACGTGTCTGTATATAGTGAATGTTAAGTATTTGCAAGTACTTTTCTGCATTATGTTCATTTGTCAGTTTTTTTATTAGTTCCTTTTCTCTCAAATCCAGTGTGTTTAGTGGAAGTTGTCGTTCAGGTCGCCAGATTTCCAGTCGGGCCCTCCTGTGCAAGTGTGTAATATATTTGAATGTTCCATGCTTGTGGAATCTGTAGTCATCCTAAAGGTTGTTTTTTTTTCTTTATTTCTATGTCATATATCGCTGGGTTTGGTATACCACTGGATGTACAAATTGTAAAGCAAAGACACTAGAAAACTAAGGCAGATGCCATTTTTTTGTTTTCTAAAAGCTGAAATGTGATAATGTAATAGTTTTACGGATAGAGGGAGGTTATATTATATAAAGGCCTCCGAAAACTTTGGGCCTCATGTTTGCATCATCAGAAGGGGGACGGTTATGTCATCATTCTGCGTTTCACTCTCACCACTGATGTCACCACTGCCCTTGGAAGACACACAAAGCATCTACTTTTTGTGGTCTTTAAAGGTTAAATATGAGTCGGTTGTTAGATTTCATATCAGTAAAACAAGCTGCCGGTAACTTGTGTTCCTTTGAAGTGACAGGAGGTAAATGTGGGACTTCTGTTTTTCCAGGGTGAAGTTCAACACTCCCTGTTCATGAACATGAATTCAAAGCTGTGTCAGTCCTCTAGTTCTTCCAGCAGTCTCTGTTCTGTCTCCCCTCACTGTGTGGTATAATAAAAATGAGAAAATCAAAAAAAGATAAAGCACATAATCATCTCCAGTGCCTCTGCCCACCTTCAGACATCACTGTAACTCCGCTTCAGATGTAAACATATGGGCATGGTTCAGTTTTAATGGCTTTAATAATAAAATACAGTCAAATGTCAACAGTAGTTTGGTTTGTTAATGTTTTTATTTGTATCACGAGCACTTAGTACAACATCAAAGCAACACAAGGAAGTAGTCTGAAATGGAACAGGATTGTAGAAAGGTGAGATGAGTCTTAGTGATCCTGCTGAGCCATCACTGAGCGTGGACCAGAGCACCGGCTCCTTGGCCATAACCAAATCCTTTGGGTCCAAAGTTCTTGGCGTAACACGCTGCAGAGGGAGAGAGCCACAGATTTTATTTTTCCAAAAATACATTTTGGAACTTTCTGCTTTAATGATGACAAACATCTCCTTCACATATAGAGGAGCTAGCTTTGGAACTAAAAGTTGGTGAGAGTTTCTCAAACGTTGAATTTGATTTTAGATCATGGGGCATCTCAGACTAAAAACCACTGATGTCTAGTGTGATGAGGTGGGCTACAGCTGGTATGTTCTGTGCATGCATAACCACTATCACCTTTCTCACAGCAGTGTGCCTTGTTTGCATTTGTCTGCTTAATCAGCCAGAGTAGAAAATACCTGTGTGTGCACTCTGAGCTGTTGTTCTCACACCAACGTGTTGAGTTTTAAAGAAGCTCACAGCTTAGGTTATGGTCAAACGGTGAAGTGCAGTATTTCTGACTTCTTGTAGATTTCTTTACACAAAATTTCCAGTGTTTGGAAAAGGCCTCATCTCACGTCTGCTGTCCGCAAGTGTTTATGATGAGAGTAACAACATCCAGCTGTTGCTCAGACAGCATCAGGATGGGCCAGCTTGTACAAAAAAAGCTGATTGCTGATTAAAAGCAGCAGAGTTTGGGTTTTGAGCCAAGATGCAACATTCCTGCTCATCAGTGCAAAGTGTCATCATGACATTCAGCTAACGCCCATCTGCTGACTGTGTGTGTGTGTGTGTGTGTGTGATTGTGCTGATGAAGATAGAAGGATCATTGTAGGGGTTGGACTCTCAGCAACTCTGGTAGCTTGAGAAATCTGTTATCGTCCAGCTGAACAACAACAACACACTGAGGTTCAGATAACACTCAGCAGTATCAGTGTTTGGATTGTTTAAGTAGGAACAATCACTTCATGAACAGGTGTCAGTTTGTAACAATCCACAAATCTTCAGCTGAGACAAGGCCCATAAATTACTTACTGTTGTTTTAACAACACAGCCCCGAATTTAGGAAACTTGGTGAAACTAGCATACTCACATTGACTATGCTAACATGGTGATGTTATAGTATTAGCTTACTGTGGCAGTATGATAACATGTGCTAACATTTACTAAATTGCACAAAACTCTAAGTGCAGTTTTGCAGGTATTTGATTTTCCATTTCTGATCATGTGTAATGTAACTTTTTCCTGTGTCAATCCTGGAAGAAGGATCCTTCCCCTGTTGCTTTTCCTGAGGTTTCTTCCATTTTTTCTCCCCATTAAAAGCAGCAGTTTTTCCTCATTTGATTTGAGGCTGCTGTACAGACTGTGAACCTTGATTTGTATAAATCAAATCTGATGGTGAAAGCTGTGCATCACTAAAACATCAAAGAAAAACTTGCTTTGTGTTTGTGCTGTTTTTGCTCAACTCACATGTCAGACAACAACTGTCCTCTTTCAACAATTTTTCCTACTGTTGCTTCTAATCAGTGTGATTCAAATGTTCACTAAGTATACGTGACCTTAGTACCGTTATGGAAGCGATTACACAGTTTCATCTCACCTTTGCAGTAGATTTCTCCGTCTTTCTCAGTCTGGGTGGTCGACTCCAGGCTCTTGCCACATTTTGCACACCGGAAACAGTTCTTATGCCACGGCTATGAGGAGAAAGAGAAAGAAATTCAATGCTAAATGTACTTTAAAGTGCAGCCTTAAAACAAAACTACAACAAGATTTAGCTTCCATTTTTTCCGATATTTTGTAGGGAATATATTGAATGTCTTCATCATTCAGCGTGAGCCAGCGTCACACCATGAAAACACAGGAAACACATGAAAAGCTCTCTGCTCAGTGACATCACCTGCTGTAAATCTGCTTTTGTGTGAATCCACATGCGATCAGAGACAGGAAACAGCCCACTCCCATGTTTGGAGGAAGCAGGAATCCTCAGAACACAAATCTCTGCTCTCTTCATGTCAACAACTCTTCTGAGACTCAATGACTTCGTTTTCTTCAAGCTTAAGCGTCTTGCGAGTGTGAGCCGCATGACTTCATCTACTGTAAATCTGCCAGAACCCCGGCGTCCACGCAGCCTCACATGACTGCTGCCAGCTGTTAGAGAGCTCCCATCCAATGGCTTCAATAGGGAAAAACAAGATTTGTGTTCTCTCATTAGAAGAGACTACACCAAACATCCTGCATGTGCTTCAGCACTGTAACAACCCAGTCAAACCAGTTTCACCCCTGTGGTATGTGATGTAGATTGTGGTGCTCTGGGAGAGTTTCTTTCTAACACCATTAGGTTCACTGGAACACACTCAGTTAGTCTGTGGTATAAGACCACATTCCCGGGTGCACAGCTAATTCGTGGACTCTCGGTATCAGTGTTGTCATGACAACATGTGAATCCTCACCTGAGCCAACAGTCGTACATTTCTGCAACTTGGCTGAACTGGTCAAAGCCAAATGGTGGACAGGTTAATATCAAGGCAGGTGTTTATATTTCTCAAAATGTCTTTTTTTTCAGACACATGCAGTTGATGCTGGATTATTTATAATGTTGTAGAATAAAGAAATGTGAAATTACAATCAAACACATAGGTGGAAAACGTGTAAAAAAACACTTAATAAACAATACATTATTGCTCATCTGAAGCTGTGTTTTAGGCCACCTGCCGAATTTTTCAGTGGTGTTGAATGAATTTCAACTTGATTCATAGTTAATATAAAAAAATGATAATGAAGATGCTTTAGATAAACGTCTCACCTTGCCTGCTCCCATGATCTTCTCAGCTGCATAGACAGAGTCTCCACACCGGGCACATTTCTCTGAACCTCCAAACTTCTGGGCAAATTTAGACGGGTTGGGGTTGGTGGTGGGTCTGTGAGTCTGTGTCCTAGGAAAAAAAAGTAAGTATATGACAAACACTTTCCATAAAAAAAAGATTAGATCATTTTTTACAAACTACTGAAAGTCACGTGAAGTAGGTGAATTTTGGGTTCAATTAAATAAACTTTGAAAACACCTGGAACCTCGCTGTGTCAGAACCTCCTCAAAGGCTCAGAGGTTTAGTGTCTTAGTTAAGTGTCAGTTACACATTAATTCATGCTTAACTAATATCTGTTGATGCTGCATTCTTTATTCATTATTACCAGAGACAAACCAGACCACAAATAAACCTGGCACATCAAGCTACTCTCACTGGGCGAGCGAGCAGGGCACCCTGAGGCCCTGGAGCAGTGCTTATCAAAGGGTGACTGCCAGCCTCAGTGGCCCCTCAATGAAGCCCTTTGTGGTGGACACAGAGGAGGGGGGACTGGACCCCGCTGGTTACATAATAAACTCTTTCATAACAATAATCACCTGATGTCTGAGGCAGGAATATTCATTCTGAGGAGTGAGGCCAAAGTTACAGATGTCTAATGCTCTCTTTAAGTCCCTGATGTCAGCTCTCACAAGTGACAGAGGTGCTAAGTAACTAAGTACATTTACTCAAGTACTGTACTTAAGTACAATTTTATGTTACTTATACTTACTTACTCCACTACATTCATTTTAACATCATTAGTTACTAGTTCTGTTTTGCAGGATTGGATTGTTAAAATCATTACATATTAATAAAACACTTATGTATCATTTATAGATTAACTTCCTGTCACTATATAAGGTGTTAAAATCAGCTCCACCTTTACCGACTGCTGTTTTTGATGCAGTCTGTAGGTAACTAGTCATAATTTTCACCTTTGAGAATTTATCAAACAAATCTAGATTAAACTTCTACATTCATGTTTTCACCAGCATCAAATTCTGTTTAGTTTAAAATACAGTTTTTTTGTTACTTTTAGTAACCTTTACAGGTTGCACTTTAATTCAATTCAATTCAACTTTATTTATATAGTGCCAAATCACAACATAGGTCATCTCAAGGCACTTTACAGTGTAAGGTTTAAGACCTTACACATTACATAAATATATACAGAATAATGTAGAAAA
>JAUMHL010000016.1:2919341-2941656 GCA_032362345.1 Sandelia bainsii
AAGTTAGGATCACTGCTCTCCTCAGTGTAGGTACATGTCACTGGATTAAGAGATAATGGAATAATTTCCTTAAATTTAGTGACAGTATTTTCAGTTAAGCATCTACTGTAGTGGATTTTTTTTCTTATGTGATGTAGTCTCCATTATAGTAAATTCAAATGTTATTAAGAAATGGTCAGACAGCAAAGGGTTTTTGGGAAAAACTATTAAATGATCAATTTCTACTCCATAAGTCGGAACAAGATCGAGGGTGTGATTAAAACTGTGAGTGGGTTTACTTTAGTACTTTTAGTAGAAAAATTGAAGGGTATTTCTACTTCTGGGCAAGTACTTGAACTTTTACGTGAGTATTGAGGTGGCGTACTTCTGCACCTCTGCAGAAGTGGGTGTATTTTTGCAATGCGAGTGCCCAACATATGTGCCAGTCCAGGACCTCTACAGCAGACTGGACGCGTGTAGGAAACCTTGATCGACTAGATGATGACGACAACTCTTAAATCACTGCTTAGATCATTCAGACTTGAGCTTTGACATTTCTCCTCATGGATCTTCGCTGTTCACTAAAAACCAGCTGGGGACTGTTGCAGCCAGGCTGGATTTGATCAAGAGGTGGACTGTTTGCCAGCGTTTCCATCAAGGTTTCTTTCTTCTCTTACAGCTTTGTGGTGCAGGCAGGGAGAAACAGAAAAGGATGCAGGGAGCAGCTGGAGCTGATCTTTAAACTGGGGAATTCAAGACTTGCGAATTTGTCCAACAGCATTCCTGATGTTTACTGAAACTGACATCTTACTTGTGTGCAAGCATAAGTATTATGAGTAGTATGATTATTTTATTACTAGTACCTGTAGACATTTACATTATTTACAGTCTTACTCCAGCCAAACCCTGTAAGCGTTTAGTTATTGGGCAATCTCTCCAATCATTATGCTGCAGCAGTGGCTGCCATTCATCTAGTCATCATGATATGTCCACTGATGCTTATTTGTAAGCTGCTATACGACACAGCCTGCACTCACCTCATGTGCTAAATCATCTTGCAGTGCCTCTGTATAAGCTGATAACATTTGCAGTTGCCTATTTGTAACATAAGAGCTTCCATGAACTACATATGATAATTTAGAGTTGATGTATTTGGGCTCTAGCTTCAAGTTCAGCAGCATAACTATGTAGTGTTTGAAGATATCAGCAGTCAGTCAGCAGCCACAACGTAAAAACATTATGCAGTACATCATGTGCCACTGAACTCACCGACCTTGTCAAACTCGCTGCAGTCACTTATGTAATTAAGTGTGTTGAATGATCCTTTCTTTAAACATACAGCTTATAACAATCACATCTTCATGGTATCCACTGTGTTTGTGAAACTCTCTGCATGTCCCTGATCCAGATGATGATTTAATATCATGCAAATCTGTGCACATCAGTACTTTAAACAATCATCTTGCAGCCTTGCAAAACATAATGCAACAACCAACAAAGACATCGATCCACCTTACTCTTCAGGTTTGATTCCGAGACGCTCTCCTCGGTCCATGTTGAGTGTTCCCGCTCCCTGTCCGTAGCCGTAGCCTTTGGGGCCGTACTTCTTTCCGTAGCACGACTTGCAGTAGATCTCCTGGTCGTGACTAGCCAGTGTGGTGCTGTCTAAGCCCTTCCTGCAGACCACTGACAACACAGAGAGAGGGGGCTGCAGTAATCTTTTGAGTTAACAACAGGTACAGTCCTCTTGTGATAAGAATTTATAAAAAATATTATAGAAGAAGAAGAAAAAAGTGGTGTTTACTGTTAAGTTTCAGGAAGAAACAGGAGAAGAAATTAGAAACTCCTGTCTCAGTTTAACACTGACAAGTATTTTAAATGTTTCAACGTTCTCCTTCAGCAGTTCTCTTCACAAAGTTTAGGCTTTTACATTCCCATCTGGTTAATGTGAACTGTCTCGCTAATCAGAGGTAAGAAATTTAATCCTATGACAGAAACATCATCTTTTTATGTGTGTTATCTACATGTTCTCTCTTTGTTTTACTCAGTGAGTTTTTGACAAGCCTTCTTTGTTTGATTTCTTTGTTGAACTCCTTTTGTTCTAAATGCATGTGCAAGTGATTTAAGCCTATAAAATAAAAAATGAGAAGAAAAGGAATTCAGCAGGGGGACTAAGCTTTCTTTCTGCCATTTTTTTCCAGATTTGCATCACTGTAACAGTTTTTTCTAACATTGGTATTGGATTTATTAAAGTTTGAACCTAACTTGAGGTTTGTACAAACTGAAGAATGTATAATCTTTAAAAAACAAGTCATCCACAGTGGGTTAACACTGTGCACTTGTGCACATGCTGACTGTAGAGATCAGCGGAATTCTTCACACGCTGCTCTGCACTGTCTGAAACCGGTGCAGGATTTCACACGACTGGCTGGAAAAATGTCTCGTCTCTCTGATCGCGTGGCCAGCACCTTCAAAACAAAAGCTTCTGGGAGTTTGTTGCAACATTTCTGTATGCTCGGTCTTGTTGTGACACTTACATCATTAAAAATGACAAAGACAAACCACTGTAGGTAGAGTCATGCAAAGCTCTGTGTGAGTTTTCTGTCTGTAGCCGTGGTTCACACGCAGAAATGAACAGTTGTGAATCTGAGAAACTGGAAAAAAGAGCATAAGGGAGCCAAGGACACTTGCTCATCATCTGGTCAGTTTAGCGTGTAAGACAATGCTTCCTTTGTAACACAACTACTGGAAAAAATAAACTAATCTTTCGTGACTCAAATTTCTTTGTTCTCTTGATATCAGATAAATGAAGGCATCTTTCTGATCTTTTTCCCTGTGCAAATTCCTCACTGGAATATCTTCACTGACATTTAGAAGACAGTTCAGGCGCGGGACAGGCCGCCCACTTGTCCAACAAACTGACAACGATGAAGCATGAACTCAACAACCGATGACCAGTGAGAGAAATGTCAGTATGGTGGAGAGGTGACACACAGTTCACCAAGCTTTCATCTAACTCATCCCTGTGTGGATTTCTATAAATGATCTTTCGTGGCTCCCAGCAGCTTGACACAATGACTCAACATAGAAATTACAGTCTAAGATAGTCCAAGATAGATAGATAACAGCACTTTGAGGTAACAGTGGTATCTGAACCAAAAGTCAGTGCTAAAAGGAAAACGTATTTCAATAAGAGTTTTCCAAACCGTATTAGTTTGCAATATCACATGACAGGAAAGTCAGGATGCACTGATCCAACGTTCTCCTCTCCTGATGTCCATTCATTTACCCTAATCTGTGGGGAATTGCCAATACCAAGTACTGATCCAATACCAGTGTTCTCTTTAGTGCTTTTCAGGCTTGTGCATATGTTGAATATTTTATTCTAGAGCTAAAACACAGATTTGATCTGTTTAAAAAAGTAGATTCAACACAGATCAGATTCTGGTCCAGTGTATGTACAGTAATTCTTACTGTAAAGCTGTGAGAGGAAAATAATAAGCCAAACTGATCCAGCAGATGTTGAGATATTTGGACTTTTAGTCCCCATTATAAGGTAGATATGAAATCCAAAGCTGGGTCCTTCGTTTGCCATAATGTGTCTTAATATGTGGGGTTTCCACTGCAGCAGCTTAGTGAGCCAGAACTGAACTTTATCCTGAGTTGTGATTTTGTTTCTACTGCCCTCAGCCTGCTTTGCAGCTCTGGGAGCTAAATTCAGCACCACTCAGGAATATTTTTGTCTCTGTCCGAGCTGTCAATGCCCAAGCAGTAGTTTCAACAATAAGCACAAAAAAGCACTGATCACTTACTGCAGAGGAAACAGCATTTGTGGAAACTCTTCCCATCACACTGCACCTCCTCAGCGTGGTAAACCATCCCACGGCACGCTGCACATTTGTTGCCTCCTCCCCAGTTTGGCATTGTGTGTGATCCTAACAGGAAGCAGAGAGAACAAATGGTGAGGTGAAGCATCTGATGCAAACTTACTCTGTATCCTGCTCTGCTACTTGCTCTCTCATTTAAACTCTGGAAAACAAAGATTTTTGTAGACAAAAAGAAAAGATGCCTGTGAGAATGAGCATTAATGTTTTTACAAGCATCCTTCTTAAATCATATTCACACATTTCTCGCAGCATAGTCACAGCACCTACAGCAAAAAGCTCTAGTGAACGCAGAGGTAAATGCCATGCTCAAAGGCACATTCCCATAAAGTTTGATCTGCTGTGCTAAGAAGTTTCCTATGAAAGCTGTGAGTTCTTGTCAGATTTATGTACTTTATGCGTGATTTAAAGCTTACAGACAGGTCCATGCTGTAATATCTGCACCAACCTTTGAGAATCTGTGTTGGTGGATACTTGATTAAAAATTGATTTGAAAATAATTGCTCTAGGCAACAACTGCCAAAATGCACACAAGGTCAGCCTAAACAACAGGGGAGACTAATACCCAGAGGAATGTTTTGAGGACGCAGTGCCTTAGAGCTTTTGTAGCCGGGCTGTGGCTGCAGCACACAAGCAGAAGAGAAGAAATGTGATTGTGAAGTAAACACTGTTTAGCCCACATGATGCACCAGGTCACACCCTGACACACATGTGCATCAGTCTGTAATTAGAAATTCACTCCCCCCTCTCAAGAGGGCGTCAATAAGCTCCCATAAGAGTCAAATTTAACATTTAAGACGCTGGGCCTTTCTTACGCATCACCGCAAAGAAAGCCTGTTGTGATATCACCCTGTACTCTGGAGATTAAAATTAAAAATGCTGTGATTCATAATTAAGTGAAAAGAAAACACAAAGTGGTTTAAACTATTAGGCTTGTCAGTCACTACGTCCTCCTCCTAGCTGGATTAGAGACTGTGGAATAGGCCCAAACATGACAGGGGATCAAAAGAGCACTAATAATACCCTTAAGGTTCCCTCAGGGGTTGGGTGTGATGAGAAAGTTTGTGGTGAAGTTTACAGATCGCACTGCTGATGTGTGCTCTGATAGAAATGTCATTTAGTTTGTGGAGCATGTGTAGATGACCACAGTCTATTTAAAGTTTTATGGAGGTCTGTGGTAATAGTTTTACTGTGACTAAGGACGAAGACACAATATGTGGTTTTGATTCATTCATGATATTTTGGCACATTATTCAGTGTTTGTTCCCAAACAGCTTTGAGATCATCACTGGACACTAAAGCCACTGAACCAAGACTAATAAAAGTGTATTTTTGGCTGATTTACTGACTGACTTTACTTTTAATGTGAAAACTGTGGTATATATTAACTGCCTTAAAAAGAGCTTATATATGGTGAGGGATTTAACTTAATTTCAATGAAAATGTCTTTACTCCTTTCAGTAGTTTTCCTTGCACTGGTTGTATAAGACTTTTGTAGACTTTTGTGACCTCTCTTTCCCTCGACAACCTATTTAAAACAAATACATCACAATTAGCTGAATACTGATGATGGCTAATTAAAGTTAGTTAACTGGACGTTGACAGATCATTTTTATTCTTACATTGCAAGCTGCGACCTGAAGATATGAAGTCACATTTTAACACAAAGCAGTGTGAACCTGTGTTATTACAAATTTAAAACGGTGTGAATACTTTGTGTAGCACACTGCATGATTTGTTGTGCATGTGTGGTTTGTTCATTTACCTCTGAGTGCTTGTAATTAGCTAACGTTAGCTAATAAAAACTAAGAATATTGTCTAAGTTTGACTTTTGAATAGCACTGCCCTTTTCAGCTTACTTTTCTTCGACTGTAACTTACAATACATGCTGAAAAATAACCAATACTGTATCTGAATTAAGTGAAAAAGTAAATATATTAATTTTCAACCTGCGACAACTTGACTGCGCAAAAGTAGCTATTAAGCTAGTTAGCTAAACGTACATAAAAACACTGCATTCAATAACTAACATCAATTACACAAGTCCTCAGACATTAAACCTGTTTAAGCTAGCTTCACTAAACCACTCTGAAATACAAACCCTCTTCAATGTGCAGCTGAAAACAAATAATTTACCTTCACGTAAATGTGTAAAGCGCAGTAAATGTCCAGGTGTGATGAAAAAGCTGGTAACAGTAATATCCAGACGGTGAAGCTCGGACCTCATACACTGACGCTGTGACGCCACATACTCCACACACTTACTCTGAGAGGAGGGCTTTACAGGGCGTGAACTCAACACGCTGCCTTCACGTGCTGTCGGAAAACAAACAATGAAACACAGCTGAACTCCCACACACCTGTGGAAATATGAAGGGGTGAGACAACTGTTTTTCTCTGATACTGAATAACTCTGCATTGATGAACATTTATTTTAAATTTATTAAACATTTGTAAAAATACATTTCAAATACACCCACATTCTTATTAAATCAGTTGGTTATAAAAGGGTTATGAAATAGTTCACAGATCATTAAACACATACTAGCCACCTTTGATATGATTCCTACCTGATGATCCACATGGGAAGAAAATGTGAAGAATGTTTAATTAGCTGTCTGCTCAAACTCTGTGGAGGTGTAATATTGGTAGCAGAAACTTATAATGACGTTATGAATTATGCCTGCACCCAGGAGGACACGCCTTGTTGTTTTAAATGAGTTTGGACTGGTGTAATGACAGCTTTTAAGAGGACTGCATTTAGAGTACTTTTAGCACTTTAGATTTTTGGCAAGGCAGTAAATGACTGCTCCAAAATCAAAGAGTACAGAGGATACATTCTGCTGACATCTGTGATTAGATATATCACTGCAGGAGCTGATGAGGAAGATCTATCTAATATCTACAGTGAACTTATCTAACTCTATTACATATACTGTAAATGTTTAAAACAGTCCTGTCAGTCTGTCCAAATGTGAAGTTATTCTTCCCCCTGCTGGACAGACAAATACATGGGTGCAGCACATACTTAGAGCCTTATAAATAATATCACAATGCAGACACATCACATTTGACAGTTACAGGGACGAACAATGAGAGACAAAAGATTCAGCACAGTTCGACGAGACACAGATCACACATACTCGGCTGATTAGGATTTCTGTGACCTTTAGTTTCGTGACCTTTCTTATGGCACCACAACTCTCACCACAGTGAAACTACATGGCAACACTGGGAGCAGACTAACATGAATAATTATACGTAATTAAAAGTTTAAACTGTCAAAGTAACCCCTTGTAAGCAGGTTACCTAAATCATAGTGTCGTATGCACACAGAGGTGCAGTAAATCTGGTTTTCAGTTAAACCAACTTGCTTTATTCCTCCCACTCTTAGTGACTGGATTGCAGAAGAACAACAGTCAGTGGCTCAGCTTCATTATTTTCCAGTTATGCTATTTGTTTTAATGTGACTCTAACAATGGAGGGCTCGGTGGAATGATATTAATCATCGTGTTTGGAACAATACTCTCAGACATTGCGTATTTCAAATTGATCGCTACTTTGAGCATTTTTCTAATCAGGACAGATGAAGGCCAAGGCCAGTTACAGCAAATGATGATCACAGCATAGTCACAGAAGCTGAAATAAAGCTATGTGAAGGTCATTTGGGCCGTAAAAGGAAGGAAAACATTATTTCTTCAGTGATCAAATGATGTGCAGATACTAGACACTGCAGTGCTGTGAAAAGCATTTCCCTCTATTACTGAAAATGTGGTCACGCATTTGCAGTAATAGAGGGAAATGGAAACAAAATGTAATGTACTGTAATAATAGAGAAATGGAATCTATGTTAACATATTATACACTTTGAAATTGCTACATAATTTATTTAAATGTGTCTGCATCTTGTGTCTTTCTGTCTTCAAACAGCCGCTGAGCCCCACTGATTGTGAATTACATTCAGCTGCAGGCTCACTCACATGGAACCTGACCATCAGATGACACCTGTAGCAAAGGGAATGCCAAAGAAAAACAATGGCGGGACACTGGGACTGTGCTGAATCACAGAAGGTGTTGTCGTCTGCAAAATGGAGGAATTGTGGAACTCCAATGAAGTAAGTAAGCTTCAGCTAAAAGCAGTGTTCATGCCTTCACAGTGGGATTTGTGACAGAACAGGAAGGTGGAAACCACAAGCAATCGAATACTCTGTCCAGACCTGTGGGACACATTATTATTTGCATTAATTAGCTGCAAAGAAAAAAAAAACAAGACAAGCCTACAGCAACACCCTTGAATAAGATAAGGAAAAACTCCCTCAAATAACCTTTATGGGGTAAAAATGGAAGAAACCTCTGGCAGAGAATAAGAGGAGGGATCCTCTCTTCCAGGACGGACATGTGGAAATTAATATTGAATTTTTGGTCTGAAGATGGCACTAGAGAAAATGATTTTTTTAATTGGAATTCATGCTGAGGGGATGTGGATGTCTGTACAAAACTATAGGAAAATTAATTCAGTAAATCCACAAACGTCAACCTCACAGAAAATTATGACCGGCTAATAAAAGCTGGGTCAAAAGTCATGGAATCGAGAAAATCTGCAGTCTAATCCTCTGAGAATTGTGGTTATTTGAACCAATTTGTTGAAGTTGTCACCATTTGTTTTTTACAAAAAGTTAGTCCATAGACCTGACTTTAACCCATGTGAGATGCTGTGGCAGAACCTGGAATGAATCAGTTTGTGCTTGAACCCCTGAGTCTGAGCTGTGTTAAAAATGTGAAAGACTGATCAGTCAGTACAAAGTGTTCAGTAGTACTGTTCATGGTGATTAGTAAGGATCTTTACTAAAGTAAGTTTTTGTTTTGTGGAAAGGTTTTTCAAAATATAGTGACACACCTTTGTTTAACAAACCTCATGGTATCATTCAGAAAGAATGTCGACGCAAAAAGTAAGCAGCAATAACTAAACAACTGGATGAATCGAGTAGCGCTGACAGGCTTTTGGCCCTTATATAGACACAAAAGCTTCAGGTGAGGAAATCCCAGAATGAATACAGAGTATTATGTTGTTGTGTACTAAACATAAAATGTTAACAATTTCAAGGGGAAACAGAGATGTTTGCTCTTATAAAAATAATAATGGGGTGGATTATGGTACCATTAAAGGATCTAAGTAGATAGAAGTGAATGATTTCACATGTGATCACACATCTACAGCCTCCTTTTATAAAGCAAAGAGGAACACTCGAAGCATTTTTAAGGACATATGACAAAGCGGAGGGATGGTTGGCCATTACCACCTGATAATCCCCCCCCCCCCCACCCCCCACCAACATCAAAACACCAGATGAGGGAATCAGATGAGGCCTCAGTGTTTCATTGTTGGGGCCTAGGTGACAGGAGCTTCAGTCACACAGAGCGCTGAGTGTTTCAGTAGGAACGCTGACTAGCTACTGGCTCTGAAATAATGCGGGGTGCATTTTGTAGACCTTGTTTGGGTCCACCTGTCCCCTAAGATGAAGGGCCATTGCAAATTGATACAAAATAGTTTGGGGTGATCATCTTTATTCTGTGATGAAACATTTCTACACTGATGGGAGTTGTTTCTTCCTGGATGACAAAGCCCTCACCCACAGGAGCTGATGGTTTGATGAATTAAAAAATCGCGTGAATCATATACTATGGCCTTCAGTCACCAGATCTCAACCCAGCTCAACACAGGTGGGAGATTTTGAACTTGTGCGTTGTACAGCGCTCTTTACCACCATCATCAAAACAAAAAGGTGGGGTGTATCTTTTGTATATCTTTTTAAGAATTGTGTTCAGTCCTCCAGGAGCGTTTCAGAGAATAACAGAATACATTTTAAGAAGAACTGAAGCTGTTCTGGTGGCAGAACTACTGCCTCTTAAGCTATGTGTAACAGCTTTCACCTTTTAGCCTACTTTAGCCTAGCTTTAACGTTAGCCTACATTAAACATCTAATAACAGAATATCTTTTGACCAAACTACCAAACAGTTATATATATTACTAGCAGGAAGTACCCTATTTCCTTCAGTAATAGTAATAGTAGTAGCCATAAGTAAGTTAAGAGTAGAGTTCTTACAAAGAGCGCTAACCTGGTTAGCTTGCTGCTTGCATGCTAGCTGTAGGAGCAGTAGTCATGGTAACCCCAGTAATGGCGGCAGCAGTAGAAATAGAACATGCAGTAGTTAGTGGTACAACACGGTAGTATACTAGTAGAAACAATAGTAGTGGGGTTAATTTGAAAGCTAATTGTTGTGTTTTGTCTGTGTTTTCACAGCAGACACTCTAGCTCAACTATCAGTCTATATAAAGTTAATTGTCCCAGCTGCTGAGGTTTAGTGTCATAAATGCCTCGCAGGGGCCGAACACATCCACTGGCAGCTCCCTCAGCTCGCTTTTTACTGCTGATATAAAAGCTTTGATTAGATGTTTATGTCCTCCAAAAGATGTGTTTCAGTGCGACTCAATCTGCTTGATCTGACCCTGAAATCACACTTACAGTGGACTTCCATTCATTTTAGATCAGAATCCCAGCTGAGCTCACAGATGTAGAATATAGCTTTTAAACAGCTTGCTGCCATTTAACACTGAGCAGTAAATCATCATCTGTAAAAATAGATATAATTGTGTGGCCTCGCACATGATCATCCGTTGCAGCTTATGTTGGTTTCTGAGCACAAAGCAGTCTGCAGCAACAGGAATTCTGTTACAGATGATCTGTGTCCTGCTTCCATCTCCATCCGCTCTGAATTATTGATGGTGTCTGTAAATCTGTTAATAATTTGTAAATTGGTAAATGCAGCCATCTGTATGTCTGTCAACATTTGGACTGCCATAGAATACAAATGACATATTTCACAGTCCAACAATTTAACCCTACAAATTAAAGTGCACACAAAATTGGTCAGCGCTGCACATTTTGTTTTTATTAAAAGTTTGGGAAAGTGGTACAGAAGGTAAACCAGTCTGGTCCCGCAACTATGCAGAGAGCAGAGCTAGAGTAAAGGAACAGCTTCACGTTGTGTAGACATCAGCAGACACACAGCGTTCTAAAACTAGCAGTGCAACCATCATCATTTTCAAACATTAAAGCACCATTGAACCATCTGCACGTGAAAATGACAAATGACACTATGAATACAATGTACAAAAATAATAAAAAACTATACATTAATGACTACACATCCACTGGTCAGAGTGGATTATCTGTGCACCCTTTGGTGTGACAAAGCTCGGCTCTCCTGAATGATTCCTATACAAAGTACCAACGTTTTGTCTGGAAGCAAGTTAGCGGGTTTATTATTACCACAGGATTGTTGATACAATTCCCTCGACAACCTGGTGATAAAAACAGCTTTCTTCTCTCAGCCAGATGCATTTAAGCAAAGCATTTAACCCCTAATTGCACCAGCACACAGACACACAGATTATGGTCACACTGGGAATCTGTCAAATGTGCTGAACTGTATGAATGTGGAATTGTGCTGCTAAAAAGAACAGCTTATAAATTCAGTCTGCTTTCCCTGGATAAATTAAAAATAAAAATCTTTACAGTACTCTGATATCTCAAAGTATTCAAGTACCTGAGAGCATGTCCCATGTCACAGTCCTTTAGCTGTCAGTAACAGAGCTAAAGGGTTTGGTATTTAACCATAAAGCACTATGGTTGGAAATTCTCAGTGAAAATGCACACAGCACCAGTAACACGTGTCTTCCTGATGAGTACACTGAAGCACCAAGAAGTCAAAGAACTGTTCCATGACTTTCTTTGCTCCTTGTAAACATTTAAGGCTTTAGTGATTCACTCCTCACAGCAATGTCTGAAATCAATTAAGAATTGTCTGCTGCTGTCAGTGTAAACCGGTTATCAGCAGCAAACACACTTCCTATTATACACTGATAATATAAGAAAACCTGAAGGGGCCAACTAAAATCAATCACTTTAAAATTAGATGTACATTCGTCAAATGCTTAGTGCTAAAAAAAAAAAAAAAAAAAGAGTTAATGTTCCATTACAGTCCCTGTAATCGACATATATTAGCTAAAATATAAATAGCAATTGGGATATAATATACAAGTGATGGGGGAATAGGTAGCGTGATCATATCTAGGAGGAAAAATTAAGGCTGGAATCCAAAGTACAGCAGTGTCCGACTCCCACCGCAGGAGGGCACTGTTACATTGGCAATACTGCTTCACCTGTTCACTGTGAAATCTAGTGTCCCATAATTGAACCGTGAGGCACGTTTGAACTGTTAACGTAACGACCAATAACTGAAGAGTTTCATAGCTGATTGGTAAAAATTTACAGTCAACAGCAAAATGTCAGACCCTTTAAGATTTCTTTCCAAGTCCAAGCACACAGTTTTATACTAAAATGTATGTTCCTCAATTTACTGAACTAAAAAAGCACCAGTGGTTTGAAACCATATTTTTTTCTTTAACAACCAACACCTGAGTGTTAAAACAGCATGTTAGCCACTTAATCTGCACCATCAGGTGTCTAACTGGTCGCTGGGTGGCCGATGTCCAGTCTCCTCTGTGCTGAGCCTCTTTTTCGAGCAGCTGGCGCAGCGCTGACTACACTTCCCAGTGTGCCCGGGGTCTGGAAGAAAGCCTTAAAAGCAGACACTGTGGTTTCCTTGGGGGTATGTGGAGTCTGTGGAAGGAGAGTGGAGATTTAGAGAATAATCCCAGAGAACAATTTCTTGACTGTTTTGTTGAAGTTGCATTTATTCTGTGTATTACAGTGACCAGGGAAAATGTTTGTAAATGTATTCTTTGGTTCATTTAAGGATTTTCAAATGTCGAAGCTAAAAAGCTCTACAGTATTCATTTATAGTGTGTGTATTCCCCAAACTAGAACTGTAGGAAGCAAACTGAAAATCCCCAACTCTGATTTGTTCACTGTGAGTGTATTTAAGTTAGACATCACTGAGCTGCCATGATGCAGGGCTGCAGGTACTTTCATGGTCTATAGAAATTCAGAATAGTGACAAATGTCGTTCACATGCTTCTTCCTTTTAGCCATTTTTATGAAGGTATTACTAGTGCCATATTAAATGTGAAAGTGGGTGGTTAGTGAGAGAGCAGCAGTTCATGCCTCACGGTCGCTGACTTGGCCCATTGTTTGTAATGCTGCATTCATTTGCCACCCGTTGGCATGGTGGGTTGTCTAAAAACAACTGTTTGAGAAGAGCAGCGCTGGGCTTTGCCGACGAGACCATTAATCCCCATTTAATGATGTGGAGATTAATCAACTTGAACACAAAAAAGGGTCTGGATGAGCAAATGAGGAAAAACCTTCCACAAAACAGATGCTGCGTTTGCTCTCATGTCAGGCTGTGTTGTGGCATTTTGCAAGTGCCTGATACCAAAAAGGTCAAATTATGTCGGAGTTAATGGGTTTTTCAGAGCTGATCTCTGTGTGGGGAAGTTCCAGAGATGCTACTCTTAGCTGTATAGAGATGAACATTTAAATTCTTACCAGTGGTTCTGGTGCATTGATGTTGACGGTCTGACGTGGTCCCGAGGGTGAATGTGGAGCGCCCCCCGCTGACCCGTACAACTTGCTCTGTTCTGGCGTGGAAGGCGATGGAAGCGGCGACCAGCTGATCTCTGATGCTGTTGCCAGGCTGTAGGGCGCGGCCCCCACCGTGAAGTGGGCCGGCGACATCACAGCAGGCAGACTGAAGCTGAGTTTGGCGTGGGCATCGGAGCCTTGCTGTTGTAAACCGCCAGCCACCAGGGGGTAGTGGGAGAGGGCGGCAGACGGCACCAGGACATAGGGCACTGCCAGGGTGGGGACACTGCTCGGAGAAAGCGCTAGACTGGCTGGTGGCTGGCCAGCAGGGAGGAGGAAGTTGAGGCTGTTCATACCTAGAGAAGACAGAACGAGAGAAAGTGGTGAGAAGACTTCTAGATAAATGATTTCTTCTTAGTCTTTTTTGACTCCTAGGAAGTTCTTTGATGTTATCAGACAACACATTTCAGTATCTACTTAATCCATATTTTTATCTTTACCTATGTAGAAATGCCAATCCATTATACTGATTACAGACATCCACTTGTGTTCCCAGCTGAACACATTCCTTTCATCATTTTGTTACATGGCAAATACATTAGCTTAAGTGTTCAAAATGTCTGTCTCTTGATTTCTGCAGTTTCTACAATTTCTAAATGGCTTTTAAATAACCATAGGTACCCGTTACCACACACATTATAGTAGTTCTTTTTCCTAATAAAATAAAAATGAATTACAAGCGGTGCAGATGATTGGGTTGGAAATATGCCTGAACTTACCTGCGTTGTTGGGTACATAGAGGTAATGTGATGGCTGAGCGGGCTCGCTGCTGCTGTGGCCGCCTAGACTCCCATCAACTGCTCTGGAGAGGCGAGTTGGAGAAGTCCTGGTGGCATCTGTCTGTGAACAGTCCCCTGAATCCCGCTGAGGTTCTGCTCTCATCTGGGAGTAAAAACACAGGGAATCAATTCATTTAAAGTTGAATATGATGATGAATATTTGACATTTTTCCTCAAAAACATCTAGTTCTGCATCAATCTAATTAAACATTTTATAGAAAATGATTACATTTATAGCTCAGCAAATAAAATCACTGCACAGATTAATTTTCCTGATGTAAAAGTGCAGTCTACTCTCTAAAGTATTAGTAAAATAATTTACTTTCCTAAAAGACCATCTTATCTCTTCCAATTACTATGATTGTGTGGCCTGACTAATTGATCAGATTTTCCAATTTATATCCGGTATATTACATTATTATAGAGTCAGGGGCAAATTGTCCTTGTAAGTGATTGCATAGTATTTCATATTTAATATCCTCGATTAGTATTAGCACAGAAAATAACATCAAGCCCTCAGCATATCAAAACAAATCCAGCACCACCTCACCTTGTCATTTTCCTCTAACTGACATATTCTGTTCTTTTTCATTGCTGTCTCATCATCTTCACTTTCTTCCCTCCTTCTCTTACGCCCCTCCTCACACTCCTGCCTGGGTGACCGCTGACCTTCGGGCGCCTGGTCGTGCTTGTCTGGCGCCCTGTACAGCATGACCACTGAGGGCTGGGACAGGCTGGGCAGGTAGGCCAAGCAGTGGGAAGAAGGAAAGTGAGGTGCCAGCAGGGTGGACTGGGTCGAGGACGGAGACAGTGGGCTGGTGTTGCTTCTGCTGCGGGAGGGAGTGTGCAGTGCTGCATTGGCATGTTTACTGAAGAGAAACGGGAAAGGGTAAGAAATTAGCTTTCAGTTTTTTTGCTTTATTAGATTTAAGGCTTTAATTCTTAGCTTTGACTTTCTCTTCTCATCCTCACTCACTAGCTCTGTTCTCTGTTTGCCTGTATGTGTGTGTGTCCTAGCAGTGACACCAGTGGTATCCACCAAGCAGCAACATACAGCCCTGCAAACTGTGTCCAGGGAGTACTTTGAACAGGGACTTTCAGAATGTTTTAGGCACCAGTAACTAAATGTAGTCCCTGCTTGGAAAGGTTCCTGTACTGATGTGCAGATTTCTCCCTCCCAGCAATAAAGCTCCAACAGCTATCTTGAGGGCTACCACTGCTCCTGGTGGGTTTTTACACAGCTCTCACATGTAAAATAGACTTTTTCAACACACACTTCCATCTCCTATTATCTTGCTCCCCTGAAAAAACACTTAACAGCCACATCCTTGGGGCAGTTGCGGTTTGGACACAAGCAGAGCTGTATCTGAGGAAGCCAATACATACATTCATAGGGGATAATAACCATTCACGTACACAGGCAGTAGCTCCTCTTACATGTAGCCTAAAGCTTAGAATCTGAGCCAATGCAAACACCGACAGTGAGTGTAAAATATTATGTTTGAGAGACTGAGATTAAAAACCCTTCAGTGAGCCTCAGCATCTTCTAATTAAGACACTGTCAATAGCTTTTAACTCCTAACGTGAAAATGAAAATGGAGATTATTCATTTGAATGTTACAGCTTCAGTCTGAAAGTGAACATGTTCTGCAGCTTTTTATTCTCTGTACAAACAGCAACTCTTCAGTACTACTGATGGTGTGTTTTGGCAAAGGTTAGCTAAAAGAGCTACTGCGTGCAGTAAATCTGCAGATGACTACAGTTTAATCTAAACCAAGACGGTGTGTGTTTATCTGTTAACTCACTCAGTGCTGTTTCCAAATTGCAGTCGACACACTGCGTTGTTGCTTGTCGTCCTGGAATAATCCACAGGCTGATTTGGCTGATTTGGCAGACCTGAGGTGTGAGGAATGAAATGGAGGATTTACTGTCTGACTGGAGTAGGCACACAAAAATGTGCTTTGCAAAATCCGTTCCTTCTTACCTGCCAGTTCCCTTCGTGGGCTGCTGGGAGCAGAGCTGACCTGCCGTTGGGCAGCCACAAAAGTCGGTGTGATGCTAAAAGAGGCGTGCCGAACCATCTTGGATGTTCTGAGATCTTGGCCCGCTGTTGGATGTGTGGCCTCCGGCCGGGTGTCAGCTACCACATTCACAGGATTTTCTAAATGTGTTGGTGACAGTGAGACGGTTAAGAATTCGGCAGTAATGACGAAGCAGTGTCTTCACTTTCAAATAAGCAGTACTTCAGTGAGTCTTCTCTTTCATTCTTACCAGCATTTCCAGAGTTGTTGAATTCGACCGGGCCGAGCCACTTGAAGGCCGGCTTCCTGCCCCTCTCCTCACGAACATGCACCTTCTTTATGAGGTTCAGGCTGGTCAGGACGTTGGCGATATCGTACAGCCGCCGCACCTTGGCTAAAGACACACAGAATATGTTTGGTTTTCATTAAACAGAGGCAATAGGGTTTCTATTACAGGATGTACAATGACTAATTTCTTTAATGCAAGTCAGCTGCATGTAGCTCTTGCAGGACAGTGTGGTTTATGTTATTGTTACCAAGACAAAGTTCTTTAATGCTCACAAAATACGCTTGCAGACGTTCTGATTTTCTTACTTTTGTACTTGCTGTGACTCGACGAGTCCTGACTCTCCTCGATGAGGACCTTTGCTGCTGCGTCCAGAGTAACAGTCTGAGTTTTGGAGACCAGGAACAGCATGACAAACTTCTGACTCATGATGCGCAGAGATTTGTCTTTCCTGTTTACTCCAGCTGCAAACAACATAGGTCCATGTGGTACGTCAGACTAGTGAAGGAGTTAGCATTCACATAAATCTGTACATTATTTATAAGACAAACCTCAATCCGCCATCAAAACTAAACTGTCACCTTTAAATACCTACAACTTTTCAAACCTGACCCCCAACAATAAACTTTCCTTAGTATCTGATTTCTAACAGAGAAACTTCTGACAAAATGAGATTTTAAAACATTTAAAGTTATTACATAACATTCAATAAAGATAAAGACAAAAAGATATTACATAATAGCAACATGACTTGTCAGGCATAAGCATTTGTATACTTGTTACAACAACACATTTCATGTATGAAATGCAAACACTTTTGGTTGTGGTGTTAATTAATACATGTCTTGATTTTCCTGTTTCACAGGCAAACTAACACAGGAGTGGCACTAATGACAACTTCATGTCATGAATATAAATGTGAATCACAGCTTTAACTGTTGCACAGTCAGGCCTGAATTGAGGATTTCTAAGTTTTATAGATTAGAAAAAATTCAGCTGGGCTGGTGATATTGTTTGAACATATCACCTGAGGTCATCGCATTCAACCAGCCACAACAATACCAGCAGACATTAGAGCCACTTAACGAACAACGGAGCTTGTCGCCAGGCTTTACCGTTGTAAACTCTCTCTTCTGTATTCTATCTCTGCTATATCTGTTGTTGAATGCTGTTATTATCAGCAATACACACACTAATGAAAAGCTATGTGTGTGTGTGAGCACGTGGGATCACTATGGAAATGAGAGCTGAATTTGTTAATTTGGTGGCTGCCACTCCTGTGATGAAACCTCTAAGTTTTTAGAATTACAGGATTTAACAGCTCTTTTGCTACAGTACAACACTAAACCTTCAGCTCCTTTATCACCACTATTAAAGCAGCCGATATTTAAGACTGTAAAGGGCCTACAAGAAAATAACAAAGGTGGAGGTATTGCTTTTCTTTAATATCAGAATCTTTGGTATAACTGATAAATTTGTTTCCAAGTTTATTACCGTTGCCTGTGTCTCCTTCCCCTAAATCATCCTCACGTCCGAGTCCGGCCTCCTTGGTCTCTGTGGCCAGCTCCATCTGGAGGTGGTAGCCCTGCTGCCGACCCCTTTGTTGCAGCTCTTCTAGCGTGGCCTCCAGCTTCTGGCGACCATACCAGGTGTAACTGTTTTTGGCTATGCGGCCCACAATCATGAGAGACTCCAGCACATTGACAATGTCGTAGATACGCCGCCGCTCCACTCCTGTCAATACGAGCGCAAGAGCAGAGAAGTGAAACATGGTGAAATGAACATTAGCTGGAACTCAGATGGGTCTAGTCACAGCCGTTGGTATCTCCCTCAACAAATCTCTTTAGTTCCCACATTACTGGTTCTTACCCAGATTGGTTGCAACCTCATCCAGTGAGATCCAGATGGGGTTGTGTGGAGGTGGGTTATCAGGGTATAGGGCCAGGAACTTTTGGCACAGAAGACCCAGACTCTTCTGCTTTCTGCTCGGCTTTTTCTCCACATCATCTTCTTCATCCACAGCTTCAAACTAGACAGATGCATGCATAAATGTTAAATTAATTATTAGTAATTAAGAAAAACTTACCACCATTTCAAAGGCCAAAATAAAGCAACACACACACCAGTTTAGATGCTTAAATTCCTTTTTTGTAAAAGGTCTTCACAGGCACAAACTTTAGAATTAAATCTCACAGACGCTAAAAAACTATTGTCAGATAAGGCTGTGTGAACATTCACAGAATACACAAATAACCATATCACAAGATCCAGCAAGAATGAGGAATTTCACGTGTGCTTTGGAAAACTTGCTATCTTGAGAGTCCAGCTGCCAATGTGAGTAAAGTGACTGAGTTTATGGTAATTCTGGGTTCCAAACTTCAAGAACTACACTGGCTTATTATGTGCCTTTAATGAGTGTTTCAGAGAGCCTCCAAAACCATTTTTTAATAAATAAATTGTTACACTTTTAGCTTCCTTATCAGGTGTGAAAATTCAGCATTTCACATACCTGACAAGAGTCCTCCACCACTGTGTCCAGACTTGGTGGTTTGTCCTTCTCATTCTCTATGGGTCTAAACAGCACCTTTTTCATCTCTCTGTCTCTGATGTCAGGACTCGCCGCGCTGATCAGCATTTTCAGATTGGCCGTGGGTGTCAAGGGCTCAGCCAGAGGTGTGTGCTTGATGGGGGTGATGTGGGCCAGGTCAGGGGGGGCGCCTTTTCTGTTTATCAGCAAAGCTGGGATGGTGGGCTCGGATTTCAGCGGTGTGGATCTTCTCCTGTCTGTGCAAATGTTTTCCTGTGACAAAGACAGTTGTGTGGTTGCATCAGTGGGTGCTTGCCTACTTGCACAGTGTTACAAATTTTTAGTTAAGGGTTCCAACTTTTGCTCATGCGCTTTATGGCTAAAAACCGGTTATTTTGGAGTGAAATGTGACCGTACATGATGCATGCTGATATATTTAGGTGCAGTATTTAAATAAAATACTTTCAAGCAAACAGTGATTTCTTTCATGGAAAACTAAAACCCACCCTAGTCTAGTCCATAACTTGATCAAATTCTTAAGATGCCACCACATAGTTCTGAATGTTTCTGCCTGATCAGCCTGTCTGCAGCTCTCATTCAGTTGCATTAAATGAACCCTGCTATAAGTTAAAAGTCTCAGACCACACCTAAGATAAAGCAGTAGTCCACTTTACCTTTTGTTCACTGTGGCCCCCATCCTCCTCTGGTCCCACCGAGAAACTTTTCCTTGGACTTGTAAGGTCTTTCAGTGCGAGGCATTCAACTTCCATCTGGGAAATTTAAAAAAGTAAAGCTGTATACCTGTGCATAAACTCAGAAATAGATTACCTAGCATGTAACGTACTTTCAAGAAAGTGCAGCGTTACATAGTGAAGTTAAGGAAGTTTCAGTGAGTACAGAAAACTCGAGGGGTCAGCTGAATTTGGCGCAAAGAAGCTGAGCTAGCTAACTAGCTACTCGCAGGCTAACAGCTACAACCTAACTATCAACGTCACTGCTGATTTACTGCTAACATAACGTAACCTATGGCCTAGGTTGGTCATTTGCAGCTGATTTAGCAAGTTACGGGGTGAATGACATTCGTAACATGACGTTCGTAATTCTGACATGTAACGTAAAACTCAGTCTGAAGTTATTCACTCAGTAAAACGGAAATTCACTCTGAGTCCAAATAAGCAACAACGTTAAGATGTGGCTAAACCTGTGAATGGTATTGCATATGTTACCTTGTCTCATGTAAAGTTAATAAGGCTAATTTAGCTTTAATTAGCTACTAAGCTAACATTACTAGCTCAGCTGACCAGCATATAATAACTTACAGCAAGCAACAAACCACTGGAGGGAAAGCTCTATTCCTCACATTTCTCTGCTGCTGAATGAATGAAATATTCCAGTGTGGGTCTATGTCCGGAACTGTCAGCGAGTAGGATCTTTAGACTAACATAGCAGTTAATTTCCCTCTTCGAAATAAGCGGGTAGTCCGTGTCACTGTACGCCTCCAGTCTTCTGTAGCTCCTGTCCAGTTAGTGGACACCCCGTTCTGGAGACTTCAGTATCACCCGCTCAAGCTTCTTTTCTGGCGCTCTCAGACGTCTGGTTCGCTCCAGCCAATGAGCGACCCGGTGATTAGGAGCGTCATTCGGCTCCAGCCAATCACTGTTGACGTCCTCGGGTACGCGCCTCGGCTTCTACCAATGGGCGTGAAGACGACCACGCCTCCATAGTTGTGTTGGCGGGGCAACCGGCGCGCTCAGTTCAAGCCCGTGGGGGAGTATGGAGAAGAAAAAAAAAAGAAGAAATCTCACCCTGCAACTATTTTCAGGTATACGACCTCAAGTGGCGGCAGGGAAAGCTGCTCAGCAGTTTCTGGTAGTTTATTTGAAACAACTGACATATAAACATGAACGCCTGTTGAGAGCACAAGCTAAAATTGACACAGTAACGAACAATTCATATACTGTGAACACCGTAGAGAAAACATTTAACAGATATGTAGGTAATACACATACATTCCAAATACACATTAAAGCCATTATGTCATTGCCATACTACTAATCTGTTATTCTATAGAATCTCGTTGTTTTATTTAACGAGTGATTGGTCATCTTGATAGAAGATCTTTGACCTTGAGTTGCGGGGTTTGGCTTGTTCCAAGGTGACACCCGCGTTAAGCAGTTAATCCCCGCACCTTTTACTCCGCTATTAATACCTTTAACTTAATCACCCAGGCTTTTGTCGCCAGCTATAATTAGCTCTGCGGCTCAAACAGACAGATGGGAGGGCAGGGAGGGAGGTGGGGGACAACACCAGTGGCGCTAATACAATCGGGGCCACAGCGCGAAAAGTTGTGGTGAGAGAGAGGGAGAGGGGTGAGGATCAAGCAGCCCCGGCCCCGCCCTGCATGCAAACACACAGTCACAGGACGAGCCCCGAGTGTTTGCATAACAAACCTCAATATACAAAATTTGCCGCCAAACCTATTCAAACCTGCCCAGTGAAGAAGTACAGTACAGATCTCCCTGATTCTTTAAAAGGGATCTAACAACTCATACTTCATTCAAACTTCCTTCATAAGTTACAATACGTACTATACATTCTTTACATGTTTGATTGGGACCCCACAGAGGGCCCAAGAAAAATATGAGGGGCATAAGGTAATAGTAAAGTGATGAGCAAAAGAAAGTTTATGCTTTTCTCTAATTTAGACTTTTTCTTAGTGTTGTTGACACTTTCACTGCTTCACACTTATGAAAAGCCTTTAAATTAAACAGAAAAATTATTAATCTGTTTGGGGGAAAAAAATCACTGCCACTTTCTGACCCAGGCAGATTTAGCTAAAAAAAACAAAAACAGTTCAATTCAAAAAACTTTGTCCCAGAGGGGCAATTTGAGGCACGTAGAGCAGTGTTGCACCAACACAGAACAGAACGGGTAGAACTAAAAAGGCAGGAAACTACTGGTTTACAGGCCAGTTCAGGCCATTGTGCCACCTACAAGTTTCATGATGTCATTCAACCTTGGTAGAAATGTTTAGCTGTAATTAATTTGAACACCAAATCGAAAGTCGGCACATATTACAGATGTTTAAACACAGATTGTGTGAGTGCTGTGATCATGGTGGAGAGACGAACAAAGATACGCATGTTTGCACGCAGCACATACACTACTCACAAAAAGTTAGGGATATTTGGCTTTCGGGTGAAATTTATGGAAAACGTAAAAAGTTCACA
>JAUMHL010000016.1:2955873-2990059 GCA_032362345.1 Sandelia bainsii
ATGCTCCCTGGCCCATGCAAGACGATGACGCCTGTGCCTGGTGGTGTGGTCAGGTACCCTTGCAGGTCGTCTAGCACCAGACCACGCTGATGTAAACGGTTTCAAATGGTCTGACGTGACACTTGGGTGCCTCTCACCTCCCTTAAATGTGCCTGGAGTTGAGTGGCATTCATCGTCCAGTACACCCTGGACAGGTCGCCAATCCATCGCAGGGCGTTTTCTGTATATACATTGGTAATATTAATGTGTTCACATGTTCTGTCAATAAAGCAAATACAAAAAAAAATAGAAGACATTTGTCAATACAGAGTACACCAGCCAAGTTCAGACTCCTGTACTTGGCAAGTTTGAACTTGGATTACAGACTCCCAAGAATGGGACGATTATTTGCAACTGGGATAGCAGTGTTGTTTCTGCTCTGATTCACTGATGATTACACTTGAACACAACTGTACCGTGGTTAGAGACAGCAGCACCGTACTCTCTTACAACGCTAGCACAATGGCCACTGCAAGTTCCAAACGTGGGCAAATACATATTTGTGTGTTGTGACGACCCTCATACTGTGGGTCTTTTCTTTCTGCTTTGCAAGGTTTTTTCCCTGCAGGTAGTCAGTAGGTGGAGTTCAGGTAACTGGTTTGATTGAGCCTTTAACATCTGGGCATGGCCTCCAAAGTGCATAAAGGTCAGCCATTGCACTTCATCTTTCTCTCTTCCTGCAGCTTGGCACTCTCCTCAACCTACCTCCCTTTGTTTGGTGGTTTGTTGCACCTTTTTACAACACTATCACATTTTTCACTCATCTACACATCACATGCATTACTGACTTTTGCCTGACCAACACACCTCACTGTTTAAGGTATGTTTGTTGTTTTGAAAAAATAAACCATCTTGAAGAATATATTTCTGTGTGCGACTTCCCTTTTTTGTTGCCACCTTTGAGCCAGGTGGTAACAAACCACTTTGCCACTGCAAGTTTAAGTATACTAACATAAGGACCGTGTGTAAGTAAAGTTATGCAGCTGTCGTTTTTTACATTAAATAGTAGCCTTCTTTATTAATAGAGTAACTGCTGCTGCTAACCAATAACATAGCACACTTACTAGGAAAGATCTGCAACAACAACTTGCTCACAGTAGCCAGCATGTCCACATCAGCCTATGTAGCCATGTACAAAAGTGTTTCACTAACCATGCAGAGACATTCCACTGTTGGTCGTACATGGGCCTCTCCCCTATTTCACAGAGGGGAAAAAATTAAGGAATTTGGAAATATTGGCAAACCAAATGCCAATGTAATGAATCACCAGAGCCTTATATTTTCCCACTTGCCTTTCAGGGCTTATGTATGAAGTAGTTCTCTCCTCAGTTTTGGGCTTTCGTCATCTGTCTGTTTTTCAATGGTCAGTGCTTGTTGAATACAATTTGTGAAATTGTTGTAATGTATACAGACAGGATTTTAATAATGAAGATTATAATAATAAAGGTTATCAACATTTTTATCTTTCATTGCATGATCTCAAGCTAAATAGCAGATTCACATTAAAAGCAATGCACCAGGAATGTGACCTTGCATGCACTGGTCAGCATAGCACCTCGCTGCATTATGTAACTTTGTGTTGCAGACAATCTTGAACTAGGTTTCGATTTATTTCTGCATGATGTTGCATGATTTTTGACAACCTAATCTCATTCAAATCATCGCATTCAAATGAAAGGGAACAGCTGCATTTTTTTCATGCAGGTTGAACGTTTTCTTCCTCAAGTATACGCAGACGTGTGGTGTGGGACAAAGTTAGATGTAGAAGTACAGGCCACACATTGTGGTGAATGGAGCATTGACTGTATTGTATTTAGCAGAGCTAAACCTCTGTGCAAATGATGGATGGCTTACAGCATTAGACACCTTACCTGCTCAGCAGCTTGTAAAAAGCGAGTCTGTTTACCAGTAAACATAACACCTATGTGCTAGAGAGACAAAAGGCAAACAGAGAACTCTGCAGTACAAAGAAACCCTGCTGAATTGGTGAGAAGGTGGCCCCTTCTTTAAGACACCTTTGCCTATTTACATTGCACATTAAAATGCCACCTAAAGCTGCTGCAGTGTTTGTTTTACACAGGTACTGGCACCCCGGTATTAGCAGTGTGACATTTAATGTGATGTACTGTATCTGGGCAGCATTAAAAAAGAGTGAGTCTTTCTTGAATGATTGACAAATGGTACACAAAATTCTGTAACGGGAAAAAGAAAATTTCACCACCTTGAGGTTAATGGAACATGCTTTTAATAATTCTTCCCAATGTATTTTCTGTCACAATAAAAGAGATAAAGAATAAGACAAATCATTTGGCTTTTTAATTATAGATTTGATGATTTAGCTGCTGTTTACATACACTAAGAAAAGTAAAAAATTTAGATGTACCAATATGTCGTGCCAATATGCCACCTCATTGTTCTATATAACAGGTACCAAATCAGCGTGGGGGGTTTGTGTGGATCCTCCTTGAAGCCACCTCAAGAGGTAGTGTCAGAGGTGAGGTGAGTTTGCTCCACTGTCTGTATAAAAGACCAGAGGAGGCATCGGGTGTTAGGGGGGAAGGGGTGTGAAGTTTTACGTTTGTGTAAAGTTTATATACAGCAGCTACAGAAGTGAACTGAGCCACATTTAATCAGTTCGTTCCATGTTTGTACAGCTACCACAGTCCTAAAATGACTCACTACGAGTTAGTCACATTTATTTAATCACCATTCAGTCAAAACAATCAAAAACTGAGATGAATACGAAAACATTTGGCATAATTCATTGGATTAGCTGTCAGAGAGACAAAGGCTGCAGTCACTGGTTTCTTCATGGAGAGACAGGAGGTGAAAACAGGGGCAGTTGCCAGGCAATCAGTGAAGTTCAGAAATCATGCACAGGCTTGATGATGGGAATGTTAATTGTCACCCTCCCCTCCCACTAATGCACACTTTTAGTACCCATCATGCCTAGATTAGAGCCATCAGCCATGTTTCAAATAGAGGCACCATCAGTCACCCTCTGGTGGTGTGATGTAGTCGATGCAACAGAAACTGGAAGACAAATGCTCACCATGTAAGAGAGAAACCTCCATTCTCAGGTGTGAATCTGGTGTGAAAACCCCATATCTTTGAGGGTCAAAACTTTCAGCAAAGTGAGTTTTGCGGTTATTATAATAAAGTTTAATGTGTAAATGGCAAATTCATATTTTAATTTCTAATCAAATTGTCATGTTGTGTGTTCCAGCTCCACAGTCAAAATCTTTTAAATGGGTTTTTATGTTTTTGTTCACAGTATCCCAAACTACTTCTGGATAGTTTTTTTTTAAATTATGCAAACTTATTTGTTGCAAAACTTATTTTGTTATATACATTTGACTGTGTACAAGGTATATAATGCAGGTCAATTTTGATTAAATCTCAACACTGTTCACAAATAATATTATATTTATCAGTAACAGTTTTTCATAATAAATCTAATACGAGCCATTTGTATCTTAAAATGAGTTTGTGCAGGTTTAGGCTTTAGTATTTGGAAACAATTAATTATAAGCCTTCTACTACTATTGTCATAAAGTTTTGTGGTTTTTCTGACAGCTCTTATGATTTGTCTGATAAGAGAAGTGAACATCACCCTGATGCTGTTTTTTTGGGTTGAGCTCTATTACTGTAAGGGCTCATGTTTGAGATAGATGATACATGAAATGTAATAAAAACACACAGCTTTTTTGTGCATATCCTCATGTAGTTTGGCTTTTTCAGTTATTGAGGTACTTCTACGTACTGTTTTTCTTAGTATGTGCATGTTAAGACACCTTATGCTGCACCACACTGAATCTGAAAAAAAAATCAGCCTCCTCACAGATCTGTGCAACACCGCCACCTGGCGTTCGTGCGAGCAGCTGTACCCCCCCACCCCCCCGCTGAGCGCTCACTCGGGCTTGGCGCTCTGAGGTTCTGCAGGCTGCTGCCGCTTTTCCCTCTGCCTGAAAGGAGCTTTTTCTCCCGCAGACACCCGAGGTGACAACCGCACCCTCCGCTCTCTAGGAAACATCTTTTGGGAGACATAAACCAGCTTTTCTCGACGCTTTGCCTCCTTTAAGAAGCCGCCTTGTGCTGTTTGTGTGAAGAAAGAGCTGCGGTAATCAGAGAGACAACCTCCCTTCATCAGCTGCTAGATACCAGGTAAGACAATTTCCACATCAATTTGTTATGAGAAACGTGTGAATTTGACACTTAGTGATGTGTTGCTGGGCTGAGAGGCTGGTGGTAAATGAACAAAAGATAACGCACAACATGGATTGTTCCAGATAGACTGCACCTGCTCTAAATGAGAGTGTCTGCTTGTTGGGTGTAAATATACAAAAAAAACAAAAAACAAAAAAAACACTTGTCTTATGCTGTCAGATCAACAAGGCGCTTGACTGCTCCTTATTTATGAAGCCGTGTTTAAATGCGTCCTCGCAGGCTGATGGAGTTAGCCTCAGACCTTCTGTGTTTCATACACAACTTAAATCAATTAGATACTTCTTGTTGATGTCCATCCTTGTATTTAAACCACTTCTATTGCTTTTAAATGCGCAAAACTTAAAAAAGAAATAAAGCCAAAGAGGATTTTGCCCTCTCTAGACCACATCCCACTGTCTGCCTCCCTTGATAATGACAAACTTTATGTGAAGCTGCTGCAGACAGGCACTCCTGGACCTCCATCCATCACACTGCCCTCTGCTCCCTTTATAAGGTCTGAAAGACGCCTCTAGACTCAGGATGCTCCTCTGTTTTTTACCATTTATGCTACTGAAATATTACCTTGGGGAAAGACATTGTCTCAGGTCTGTTTTTATGAGACCCAGATGTGGACTAGGGCTCACCTTAATCTATTTAGTATCACTCAGACCGCTCTCATGAATGCCTGGAACATTTTTAATAATAGATGGCTGAATAGATTCACTGGCTTGCTGCATTGATTTTTGTCTGTATGAGGCTGTAAAGTGTGGTGTCATAAAATAACAATCTGGGCATATTTAGCTTTACCAAAAAATCCATAGTAATCATATGGATTGCATATAAACATAGCAAATATCCCTATAGGGATATAGTAATGTTGCTAAAGGCTGTTCAAGGTACCTATAAACTAAATGAAAGCTTTTTCTTGGAATAGATTAAATCCAATTTTTGGATTCATACGTGTGTCGCTTAAGCCTCTTTCGATGTCATAGGTTGCAAGAAACTGTAGCTCTCATCATTTGTATGTGATCCTGAGAATAATAACAGCTTCTTCATTGTCCTAATTGAATTACATGCCCAAGTCAGGCGCACCAATTATTTCCTTGATTGTGTAACAAGTGAGATGCGGCTGTGGCATCTGGTGTTCCCCCATCCCACAGGAGCAGTGTGAGGCCAGGTTTGGCTCCGGGCCCATTGATGGTGTTAACCCCCTCATTCATTCTAGCAGAAGCTGCAGAATTGAGAGGGCTAAGGATTTCATCCCCAGGGAATACTAATAACCTTACCAGAGAGATTTGTCTAAGCCTCGCTCACTATCAAGCCAGTTGGCAGGCGTGACGCATTCCAGGACTCTGCACTGATGTTGGGGGTATATGTAGTCTGGTAGGGTGAATGGGTCAGCTTAAGGAAGCACGTTGATTAACCTAAGAGAAGTCATTAACTGGTGGATATCAGCAGGTAGGCTGTGTGGTCGCCAAGGCAGGTTTGTGTTGCTTGATGCAGGATTCCAGCTGCTCAACAGTTCAGAAATTCCTTTGTCGTATTTTACTCCTCATAATGCACCAAATGTTTTCAGTCAGGAACAGAGTTTTAACTTGTATCTGTGGCTGCATTGATGAACTTTGTTCACTGACAGTGGTTTTTTGGAGGTATTCTTGATCACATGCAATGATTTCCACTACAGATTCGTGTTTGTTTTTAATGCAGTGCTACCTGAGAGTCCCACAATGCTGGTTTTCAGCCTTGTCCCTTGTGAGACCTCTCCCTGAATCTTTTAATGATATTATGAACTGTAGATGATGAAATGCCCAAATTCTTTATTTTTAAGCTGCTGAACTATTTGCCCACACAGTCTCTCACAGAGTGATGAACCTCGCCCCATTCTTACTTCTAAAATACTCAACCTCTCTGAGATGCCCAATCATGATACTGACCTGGGGGGGAGGCAAAACACAACTTTTCCAGTTTTTTTTATTGTCACACTCCCTACTTTTTAAAAATGTGTTGTTGCAGCAAATTCAAAATTAGCTAATCAAATCGAATTTCTCACTTTCAACATCTGATACAATGTCTTTTACTATTTTCAACCAAATATCCGTTTTAAGTTATTTGCAAATCTTTGCATAGTGTTTGCAACTTTTAAGCCCACAGTAATGTCTTCAATTTCCCTCTTCAGTTGTAGCTTTGTTCTTTACCTTACTGTCACATATGACAAAGAAAAACAGGAAATCCTCATCCTTGAGAAGCCAAAATTTGGGATTTCTACTTTGAAACTGACTGTTGTTGCTGCTGTGTATGTGCATTCATCAGTTCATCTGATGTGTTATGCTGCAGACACTTCTTTTTCAGAGGCAGCTTACGCCTAGTGCCAGATGAAGGATCTCATCTTTTTAAGCAGTTAGATTCCAACTGATTATTTGTTAGTTGTAATCTGTTCAAACAAGCTGCAAGCTACTTAATTGCTTAACTACATGTATCTAATTCTAAACAATGCTGTAGAGTTATCATTTGATTTTCACTCTTTCACACTTTCTGCCTTTAACATTGAAGCATCATAGCAGTTGCCCCACATTCAGGCTCTGTGAGTTTAAAACAAAAAGTGTTTTTCTAAATTAAATTGTGTTTTGGGCTATGAACTGGATTAAACCCTGACAATTTCCATTACATTTGGAGAATCACACGCTCTTTATTGGCTTTGTTGGTTTTGTATCACATTTGCTCTGGTTTCTGTCTTGACTTTGTCTGTTTGGATGTGGTCTTGGCTTTGAACTTAAGTGCTTCTTGTTGAACTGACATGATTTTCACCAAGGTCATCTTCTCTATTGCTCTGGCTTTTAATCGATAACATTTTTCTTTTCAACTACTAAGGCTGGGTATTGAACACTTATCCTCATTTCTACTGAAATGTGTCCAAAGATCTGAAAGTTGGCTACAAATGCCTGGTACCATTAAAAATCACCGTTACTTATTTTTTCATAAAATACTTGTCATGTCTATTTATGTATTTTCCTACTTACAAACGTTTTGTACAATATTGTGGACAGCTTGTAGAGGAGGACTAGCTGGGTGCTTGGCATAAACTGTGATGACATGTAGTGCACGTATGTGTTGGGTTTGTGCAGTTCATTGGGGTTGAATGAATCTGGCAACAGAGGCCCCAAGGGCCTCGACCCCCATCTCCAGCCTCAGTCCTTCCATTCAGCCCTCCATTATCACTGTCACTTCCATGAACTGTTTCTTCTAGTCTTCTGTAGGGCTTTGATCATACTTCTTTAAAATTTTTAGCCTTCCTCTTTTTTGTATGTTTACCTTCTTTAATCCTTTATTTTTTACTTTGTACTGTGTTTTTTAAAACTCTTTCCTTACATACATTCCTTACTGTGTGGATGTGTTGTTAATAACGCCTTTATTTTTTCCTCTCCAGTCTCCTCCAATCTTTCCTTTTTCCCTTCCTTTCATCTCTTTCATGTCACAGTTTTCATTTTACAACTTCTTTCTGTGCCCTTGGGAGCGTGTCTGCATTGGATCATGAGGGTAGTGTTTCACCGAGCTCAATGGCAGCTGAAGATATTTCATTTAAAGTGTCAGATTAAATTAGAGCAAACCTCCATAGACGAGGTTTTAACAGCCTTGATAGAGAGCAGCAATGTGCTCTCCCATCAGGATTGATTAGCCCTATTGTCATTTTAGGAGGGAGACTCGTTTGATTAATCTGACCCGAAGTACTACCTGGAGTGATGCCATCTGACGCTTTCATGTATTCGTAAATATTTTTTTCTCAAAACGTACTAATCAGTAGCTGAGCATTCTTCCGCCTCGTCATTCGTAGCTGCGAATCTGGACTAACCCATAAAAATGTGCTCTGTTTGCAAACTACTTGCGGATGCTCAAAGAGTTGACCGCAAAGCATTTTTGACGCCAGCAAAGACTTAAGTATTAAAGGCTGCTTCAAAAAATGAGAAGGAGAGACAAAAGCTGTGTGTAACCAAAACACAGACACAAGGGCACAGGAAACAAACAGTATTTCATGTTTTCTGGAGAGGGGGAAAACTTGCTGTGTCTCCAGACAGAGAGAATAGAGAATAATGAGAGACACCAGTGAGTGTTTAGGGCACAGAGCTTCTTGACATTGATGGCCTGTGAAGCTGCTGTTTGAGGATGCTGAATGAACTGTCATCACGCTGTGTCTCTGAGCAGCTGGTAGCAGTGGCTAGATACTCCACTGCAACGACAATCTGAAAAGCTGGGGTTGAAAATGAAGATTTAGTCTCCTACAAATTTTGACATACCAATCATCTGATCCTCACTTTGAGGAGGCTGCAATAGATGGTACTACAGTATTTAAGGTATGTTTCTGCATTATTGTCAGCATTTTTTGAAATGTGCTTCATGAAAGAGAAGCCAGTTTACTAAAACACAAGTTATTGAAATTTGATGGGACCTAAAATTCAATCTGGTACCAGATTGAATTTTGGGGGAACAATTGCTTAAAATGGAGACTGATGAACCATGCTAATGTTAAAACATCAATGACAATTACTTTGATGCTGTCTGCATATGGGTCATGATCACTCATGGCTTTTAGCCATACTAGTGGTGTGACAATAGAGATGGCAAGGTCCATGGCAATATCTCTAGTATGCATGGACTACCATGACATTTTGTACAGACTTTCATTTTCCCTATAGGTTACATCCTTATCCCTTGACTTTATCTTTAGTGACCAGTCATGATGCGGTTGACTTTGACGTCTAATAATTATTGTAATATTACTGTAATCATCATCATCTAGACTTATTAGCTGTACTGTATTTGGAACCAGTTAGTGAATGTCGGTACTATATGCTTCAAGTCTAAAACAAGATGATCAACTTGGTAAAAAGATAAAAACAAAGATAACCGTGAACCAACATGAAAATGTCATCTCAATGATGAAGTATGGTGGAGGGAGGATCATGATTTGGTGCTCTGTTGCTGCCTCGGGCCCTTTGCTGCTTGCCATTGTGGAGGGAAAAAATTCCCAAGTTCATCAAAGTGTCCTACAGGATGATGTCAGGGTGGCTGTCTGCCAGCTGAAACTCAGCAGAAAATGGGCAATGCAGCAGGACAGTGACCATAAGAATCAAATTAAATCCACTACAGACAGGATTTGGAGACACAAAATCTGCCTTCTAACCGTCTTAAGAAAATGTCTGAACTGAAGCAGTACTATGACGAAGATAGTATTTGTTTGAGACTATTGCTGCTAAAGGTGATTCAACCTGTTATTAAAATACAGTTTTACTAACGTCTTCCACCATCACTCTGTATGTTTAATGTGTGTGTTCAATAAAGACACAAAAGATCAGGACTGTTTTGTGTTTTACCAGTTTAGAAATATTGTGTTTTTTGATATATGTCACTTTTGTGAAGATCAGATCACATTTCGTGACCAATTTATGCAGAAAACCAGAAATGATCAACCAGTGCATTTACTTTTTCTTGCGACTGTAGGTGCTTAACAGTGAGGGCTTCAGACTGAGATGAATGTCTGGTCTGCATATTTGATGATACTAACCTTTCTAACAGCTGCACCAACAACCCCCAATTGCACCAGCACCTTGTTAACACCTGACAGTTCTACTTTCCTTGCCTAGCCTCTATTGCCCAAAGTTTCTTTCAACCTTTAATGGTCCAGAGAAGTCAGCAGAGTGTTATCTTCACCAGTAACATCCCACTTCAGGGTTTATACAATCCCACACATTGACAGTCTCTTGAATATGAAGCTGTTGAGTGTAAATGTTCTTTACAACAGCTTCACAAAGGTGAATTACTTGCTCTTGCTCTCTTGCAAACTGCTGGCTTAAACTTGAGTTTACAGCTACTTGAAACAAGGACATAGAGTTAAGAGTTTAGGTTTTTGCGTCTTGGAGCTTCCGCTGTTATTTCTTTCTTTTCAGGTGACGTTTAATTTGTCATCGGGTCAGTAACATGTTCTAAATGCTTTTGTCATTCAGTCGTTGCAGTTTATCCCTGAATGGTTCAGAATCTACAGGCTTGAACAGCGCCATGACATTGCTTCTGACTGACAGGGCTGACATCAGGATCTTTGCAAAGAGTCAGCACTGTGGCAGGAGCAACCTACAGTTGGACAGCTACAAGAAAATCAAAGATGAAAATAGACTTGATGCTCCGTTGGAGGAAGGGATAACAGAGCCTGCATCTATTTCCTCTTATATGTAGTAAACATATCAGCAAGCCAAAGAAGGCTTTTTCACTCCTGACTCATGCTAATGTGTTAATATGAAACATTGCTGCTGTGCACCGCACAAATGGTATGAATCTGCATTTTTATGTCATTTGCTCCACGATTGATAACCCATCAGTGTGAATGTGGCAGGCTGAGTGCAACGCAAGGAGAAATGTCTGTGCTTGGGTCTTATTTACATCAGGCTCATTCATCTCCCCACTCACTGTTAGCTGAGTTTGACATTGAAATGGGTTTGCATTAAACACTCGATAAAGGAGACTTGGAAAAGTATCGTACCGTTTTTTGGGGGGTTTTTTTCCGCCCCTTCTCAGGAGTGAACCAGAAATGATGAATGATGTGGTGGTTTAATGATCTTGTAGTGGAAAGACAAGATGCTGAACAGGAACATTACATGCTAACTGCAGGGAGATGAAGATAGACTTTTGCAAGCAGTCACACAAAAAAGCCTCCACCTCAATTAAAGGAGTGATCCGCAGAGAAAACTCTGATAACGGAGTCACACTCTACAATCCAAACCCTCCCTCATGATTCCATCTGTTTTACCTTTTTTCCCCTCATGAACATGTACCAGCAGCAGGAATTGACACATTCGCCGTGGCTCCCTTAGGGTTTGTCACTCTCAGCTCGCTCCGTAGCACACATGCATCCATCCACCCATTCTGGGAAAATTAAGGGAGTTAATTTACATTTTACAGGGTTCCTTTTTGTTTCTGCAAGCCCCTTGTCTTCAACATAAAGTACTGTGCTGTTCTCTCTAGGCACAACTATCCCACATCACAGGCTCTTATCAAATGTCAGCCAGGAGCTTCAGTTTCACTTAGAATTACATCTCCATTTGGATCTTGAACTATAGTTGCCTCTTTGTGCTTCTCAGTATGTAAAAGGTAGCAAAGCCTGAAGACTTTGTGAAGCACTAATTTGCTCCCACTGCATTTGTGTGTTGCACAATGCAACATGTTATTATGAAAGTATTAAATCTTCTCATTGCCCCTGAGGAGTCAGGGTTTGGGATTGTGTTTGGTATTGTTTGTACACGCATGTTTGTATATGAAATTAGTGTTTGGATTCACTTCTGCTCAGGCAACCAGTTATTTGTGCATGTGTGCGTGTCGTTCTACTTGCATATGCAGTAGTGGTGTACACTATGTGTGCATGCGTGTCTTGGGGAAGATTTGGCCGCAGCCCCGGCCAGGGAATGTTGCTGACACAAAGGGAAGGCAACCGCTTTTTCTCCTCGTACAACAATCAGCATGGGATCCACCGTACCATCAAAGCAGTGGTGGGTTAGCCGCGGGTAAACCAAACGGGGCCTCGCATGGATCGTGAGGTTTCGAGGGGTTATGTGAGTTCACTGTAGCTTAGCGACGCCACATGTTAATGTTTCAATGTACATTTCAAAGTGCGAGCTGTGCTAGAGGTGCCAGAGGATGCAAACCTTTCAATCAGCGATCAAACTGAACAGCTGGAGGCTACACAGAAAGCCACTGATCTCAGTGCATGCTACATAGTCTCATCGCGGTGTAACACATCTATAATTACAGTATATAATATGATTACTGTATTCTTTCAGTAGAAAGTAAATGGAAGCAGATGGGATAAGAATTGATGGGAAAATGGCCTTATTTTACTTAGGCACTCTATGAAGGAGGCAAGACACTGGACACAATGACATTTCAGCCTCAGAGTTTTGTTTGTGGTCAGCTACACAGGGCTTTTTGTGGTGTTTTACAGTGGAGCTGGCCTAAGTTATCTAAAATAATCCCTAGTACATCAGAATATAATTCATAATTAAAGTGAATCAAAGTTTTTATTGTCTATAAACGTGTTCTCATTCTGAATTTAGTGTATTTCTGACATCCAAACAACCATTAATCCATTAACCTTATTATCTGTCCAATACCTACCAAAGCCCACTAGCAATTTACAATTTACCTCAAATCACCTCAAATTATGAATGCATTACAATATTTGATTTTGAAATACTTTATTAATGCGATTATATGGAAATTATTTCATATTTTTGCACCAGCTTAAGGGTTTCTGCTCCATGTGGCTGTGGACTTGAACCACCAACCCCACGGTTGGTAGAGCAATTGTCCACTGAGCCACTTGAGTCATCAAATAAATTGAAAACACCTTACACAAGAACAAGATTTTTACTTTGAAAATATATTTTTGAAGTTCATAGTCTCTTGAAACCATCATCTACTAACTACTATACATTGATAGTGAGATGAGATGCACCAGGATTTGCCTGACTGAGCTCAGCAAGTGATGGATTGATCGATCACACTGTACAGTCTGTGCACTTTGGAATCGGGCAACTTGTCACAATGTTGCGGGGTAAAAAGTATTGGTTTAAAGATTAACTGACACACATCAGGAAACTGATACAAGAGTCACAACTTCAGCTACTGTACATCGATGCACAACCACAAATTCTGCATTGACTCAGGAAGAAATCGATGTGACTGTCAAAAACCGACCTTTCCAAGAGAGAAGAAATGTCAGACTACTGTATACCAGCACAACACGTGTGTGTGTGTGTGAGTGCGGTAAACTTGCTTATTATTTACAGCAACATAGAGCAGTATTGAAAATGCCAAATACTGAGACATGACAATAACCAGAAAACTTCATTCTTCTTAGCGATGCACTAAAACCCATGTCAGTTTGTATGTGTTTTCTAACCACCTTCACTAAGCAATTTCTGTTCTCTGTGTACAGACATATATTTTGTTGACATTGGTTTTGGAACAATTTAGATCAGTGAGTCTATCTAAAGCTAACCGTCCACTTGAGTAATGTGGCTGTATTTGCTCAAAAGTTGTGAAAATGGCACAAAATAGGATTTCTGCGAGGCCCAGGAGCAGCAACTCATGCATACAGAATGAACTCTAGTTTGTTTATCATTTCTCCTCTCATTTCACTGCTGTCCTCTGGGCCTAGATGACAGTGCAAACCCTTTAATCACCAACTGATACACACATACATGTATCCACACACATGCACGCTCACTCTCACATATCACACAGCAAAACATCTCGTCCAATTACTGATTCAGCATAAATAATTTTCCCAGATTCTGTGCACGTCAGAAGATACTCATTGCAATTAGGCTCCCCTGCTTTGTTAAAAATCGGACTGACAGCATGCAATCACTTTGGGTACAGGACATGCAGATTGTGCATTGACTAGCAGCTTGATGGAGTTTGAGGTTATTATGTTGGAACCGCCATTGTGTCTTAACAAGCACAAGCACAAGCACAACCAGTGCGGTTGGTTGACTGTATGGATACCTCTTGTTTTGGTGACTGTGATAAGTCAAATTTAGTTTAGCCACATTTTTCAAATAAACAGTGACTCATAAAACAAACTGATAAAATATGTGGGGTATTTTCTCATGGCATTTTTTTCTATCAAAATTAACTCTTCTCATGGGAACAGTGACTAAATGCATGAGTCAAATGATCAAACGTCATATAATGCCCTTAAAAATCCTCAAAAATCACAGAAAAAAAGATGCTTAGGAACTTGCCTGGGAAGTTCACTGATAGTAGTGTGCACATCCATTGCTAAAGCAGAAAACAGCAACTGGTGATAACTGCTTTGGCGTATTTCTGACTTCCCAGTAAATGTTCACACACTGCTAATTAAATTGGAAACTGAGAGAATGTGGTCCTGGTCAGGATTTAAAGTACAGCAGGATGAATGAGTTTTCTGAGAAGCAGGAGATAATTGTGCTTAAGTGTTTGAAAAATAAGCCACAGTCTGTGCAGGATTAAAATCACTGACCAGAGCAGCTAATATTACAACCACCTCTCTCCAGTAGAGAAATAAATCCACCCCAAATAGGGCTAAAGAGAGGGAATTTAGGCATCTTTTGGAAATCATTCCATAAGGAGCCGTAAATCATTTCTATTGGCTTTGTAGTTCTTAACAACTTTTACAACAGTATTTGCTTCTTCTTCTTCTTAAGTTTCCAGATATGCACAATTAAACAGAACTAGGAGAATAAAGCATGGTGCCACTACTTTTTTGTCGCTACTATTGTAGCATTCGTTTGCATTAGTTTGGTTTTGTGCATGTTTAACAGCAAAGGGAAAAATGACTGTGTGGTGACAGTATACTATAATAAAAAGCGACTCATTCAACCAGTCTGCCTCAACAGCAAAATAATAATAAAAAAAAAATTAAGTGTGTGACTTCTAATACCAACTAAAGACAGAACCACAGAGGCCTGCAGGACCAAGAGCAGCTAAATAACAACCAGCAATCAGCAGCAAGACATGCTTTTTATGTTACATTTACATTTTTATGTTTACACGGTCTGCGTGAGTCGCAGCTTCAAATGATTCATTGGTCACCTGATTGTCAGTCGCATTCCTCTCTGTTGCGTGCATAAAAATGTCATCGCTGAAATATCTAATATTAGGTTCCAACCAGAGCTTGTCGTAGCAATGGGCTGATGTGTGTATTCAATAACTGCAAGTGTGTTTGGTCACGCACCAAAAGAAAACTGGAGAGACAGAGAAGAAGAAACAGACTGAAAGAGAGGGAGGAAAACATTTATAGCCAGTAGTTTAGGTACGATTAGTCTTGGTTAGGTTTTTGATGCAATGAAAAACACAGCATGAAACAGAAAACGTCTATGTCTTTGTGGTATTGTCCAACCAGAGTTCCCAATGAAACTCCCTGTTGTGACTGATCAACAGGTCAAACCCCAAATATGTCAGACATACAAGGACGTAAAACAAAGAGAAGATGCAAAAACTCTCAAATATCATCTTGAAACTGAAACCATTAATTTCTGTTGATTAATTAATCCATACGTACTACTAATGATGATTCCCAGAGGCCAGCACATCACCAGTATTTTTGACTTAAGCTCAATTCAGTATCTGAATTTTCTCCAATGTTTTACGACCTGATGCCCTTAAGCTGCTAAACACGTTTTTCTTCCAATTCCATCCTGTCAGCAGGGGATGGCACCGTATCTGAGAAGCAGATATCGCTCTGATATGTTTAACCAGGTCACCATAAACAGTCTGTCGAACCAGGTCAGTGTCCTCACAATACTGTCAGTGGGACATAAGTAAAGTATAGATTAGAGAACAAAAAGGGGTTAAAAAGAAAGATCTGTCATCGTTGGAGGTCTTTTCCATTGTTTATTAACTTCCTGACCGAAGAAACATAGGAGCAGGCCAGATTGTTAAGTGCTGGCATGTGCCTACTTGGCAGAGATCTCCTCTACATCAGCCCCCTCCTCCCCCCCTTTGTTCTCTCTTTGTGATGTCCCCAGTTAATGTGTGGTTTTGTATAGTGGTTTACAGACAAACCGCCACTGTGTTAAGAAAACAGACAGCTCATAATTGCTTCATTATCCATTGTTAGAAGCAATTGTAACACAAGAATCAATCTAAAGCACTTTTGAAAAGGAAGGAGAGCAAAGTATGAACGTAATGTGAGGGGAGTGGTTCAACTTCCTTCATAACTTAGATAAAAATTGGAGGGTTTATTTCTGGGGCAAAAAAGGGCAGGCAGAAAAAAGCTTTTTAAAATTGTGGTTTTGATTTCACACAGTGGCTACAGAGTGATACTGCAACAAAAATCCTCATGTGGCCCAAAAAGCATTTTTATCTTATATTATATTATCTTATATTATATTATCCATCCATCCATTATCTTAACCACTTGTCCTCGTAAGGGTCATGGGAGTGCTAGAACCAATCCCAGCTGTCATTGGGTGAGAGGCGAGGTACACCCTGGAGAAGATGGAAGATTCTGTGGGTTGTGTGAGAGGGTAGGGGCAAACAAAATGTTTGGCTGTTTAGGTTGGATGCCTTGTTGGTTTACAGTGATGTCTGTGCATTATCATACCATTCATGTCAGTCAGAATTTGTCATGATGAACAATAGCAAGAAGAAAAATCAAGAAAATGAATCTTAAATTTGAGGTAATTTCCATTTAGATGTTAACATAGCTACAATAACCATAGAAACCACTACATAGTCATTACCTACTGTATAGCCTGGGCATATACAGTAATGGTCTGTACCATCATTGGAAAGTAGATGATGTACCACTTGTACTTGTTATATGTGGATCATCCTTTAGGAAACCCCATCATTTTGAAATGGAGAATGGCTAAGTATCCTGGAAAACTGCATCTGCAGTAACCATGTAATTGCAGTGTTTGTGCAGTTTTCTAATGCCAGACTTGGCCAGAGATAGAGAATATCTGACCCAACATTTCTACTCATCATGACTCATCATCACATAGATCAGTGGCATACTGTCTTATCAGTAAAATTCCACTCTTTAAACTCTTTCCACTCCAATGCCTAGTTCACTGTTCTACCTCCAGCTCTCCTTGATTTTTACCTTCTCCTCTATCCCTTTATACTCTCTAAGGCAGACATTATATTTATTTGTATTGATTTGTATGTGCACCCCAGGAGCTTAGGGTATTTTGGATAAAGGTGGAAGAATGGTACATCAGTGTAGCTTGATGTGCCAAACATGTTATAAAGATTTTGATCACTGACCGTGCAGGCCTTGTCGGGAACTTCGCTCGTTCTTTAACCTCTTATTGAACACAGTGGAAGCACAACAGGGTCGGAACGTCTTTGATGCATAATGTATTAAAGTCAGAGTAACTGTCAGTCAGGTTAGCTGTAGCCTTCTTGTCCAGCTTTCATGTACTTTTAAATTTTTCATTTATGGCATTTAACTGATGCTCTTATCTGGAGACAGAGTGAACTGGTGAGTGTTCAGTTAATTAATAAGGCTGCTCATGAATACAGGCTGTTGCTTCTATCAGATCTGTGACATTTTAGTTCTGTGATGGTCTCCCCTAACCCTCTTTATCCTTTATCCTGGTGCTCATTCAGAAGGGAATTTGTGAGTGATCTTTCTCTCAATGGGCCATTTCTTTATACTTTGTGCTACTATACTGCCTAATCAGATAAAGCTGGAAGCATAACGAGAGAGTTTTTCAAAAGAAATTTAGGGTGTCCTTTCCAGTCAGTAATAAAATGGCAAAATCTACTGTCGGATTCGGTTTCAGTAGTTGATTTCATTATGAATGCTTGGAAAATGTGCAGATTCATTGAGCTTCCTTTATCAGAAAACAAAGAACAAAGCATTTAGGGAGCTGACTTCTATTTGTCACTGACTAGTGCTTTTGACTGTTGAAATAAGTCTTGTTGACAGAGGCAGATTATTTTAGCTGTAAAAAAACATTGATTGTGTAACCTGTACTCTCTGCAAGCTGCTGAAAATATTAGGCCTCTATGAGACATTTTTTTATTAACCAACATAACAGTGGGCCTGCTTTACTGACATTATTCTGACTGGTATATTTAGATCTACAACAGGTTTCGTGTCTTGTTCTGTCCAACCAACAGTACAAAGCCCGCCCAAATATTCAGTTTGCTATAATGCAACAAACAAAACCAGACAATTCTCACATCAAAACTATCTCAGTAAATGACTAACCTTTTAATACTCAGAGTAATTGATAATGAATGATAATTATTAGTTTCACCCCTAGATCCCTCTAGTTACCCCCAGTGTCAGTGTTTTAAGTATTCAATGTCCAATGTAATAGTTAATTTGCAACCCCGTCTCCTAAAAATTAAGTTTCTATATAACTAAACATTTTCGTGGGGAACATAATTGTGATCAGATTAAGTTAACATAATGATCATATTTTCACAAAGTCACAAATACGTTGATACTGAACATATCAATGAAATGTCCACAGGTAACATATTTTTGTCTGCCAAAATATCCCAACTAAAACATCCAGGTCAGGCTTAGGTCAGGGACTATGGGCTGGGTTAATAGACAAAAATTTTACCGTTGCTTCACACACACAACGTCTGCATTAAAATTTGAACTAAACCTTTCTCTAACTCTAACCTCAGTACTTTTCTTGGCTAAACCCAACCTCGTGCTGGACTTTGGTCTCGGGCTCGCCATCCAACCCAGCACCATCCTTGCAACTCTCTTTGTGTTAATAAATTAAATTCAGTTTTATTTATATAGCGCCAAATCACAACAAGAGTTATCTCAAGGCACTTTACATTGTAAGATTTAAGACCTTACACAAGTATATAAGTATATACAGAATAATGTGGAAAGCCCAACAGTCCCACCTTACTAAATGTAGTGCATCATGCTTTCAAAAAATATGTTCCTGCACAACATGATAATTATACATTTGCTAAAAAAAGGGAATCGCGGTTGCGGTTTAGTTGCATGGGAAGGTAATTTTCAGGAGACAGGGTTGGAATTAGGAACTACAACATTTGGAGAGAGCAGCTCATGAAGTATGAAATATAAGTTGAAATTTAATAGGGGATTTGAAAGAATTCACACTTGATAAGTGGATTTGAGAGTCCATTCAATTTTAGTTGAACACTATCTCTGTGAGTTCCTTTAAAAGAACTTTGCATAGTTGTGACAACATTGTGCACATTTGTGAACATTTTTTGTCACAGGTTTTCATGTATCTCAGCATGTTAGGGAATACAATATGGGGAGTACACTTGTCACTGGGCACAGCACCAGTGTGACTGAAGCTGTGGGCAGCTCCCTTCCACTCAGACGTGTGGAACCAAATTACAGACAAATGAAACCCTAATATTCAGGCACTCATGTTTTGGAGTTAAAATAAAGAAGTCTAGCAAGAATGTTGCAGAGCGTCAGCTTGAGACGTTTACAAAATGAAACACCATTGCACCATTACATCATGTGTCTACTGTAGTACTCTTACAGTAGTATGGTGTACTATACTATTGAGAGATAATATAATAAATGATAACAGATTATCTACAGTAGTTATTTTGTAGAACCTAAGAACAAATGTAAATGTTTTCCTTTTGTTTGTGGGACCACTTGTCTTCGTCCTGCCTTCTTGCTGTGCCTTAGTAGTGACATCTTCACTTCTTTCTCACATTGTTTATATTGAAAACAGCAGAGCTTTTATTCACTGGCTCCATCCACCCACGCCACTGTACATCCTTGCTGATTTGCCATGGCCCTCATCTGGCAAAGACACCCAGTAAGGCAATTTGTCCTGACCTCAGGCCCGTATCCATGTTTGCCCAGCCACAGTGTGAGTCGGCATGTTCGGCTGAGCACCATATGTGACAGGATGTTTGTAATGGTGGGCGCAATGCACTCGTCAGCTCACTATGGACATTGTTTATGCGGCAGCCCTGTCATTTGGATGCATGTGAGGGATAGTTGGCATCAAGGGGTGGAGAGATGAAGGCAATTTGTGCTGTTTCCGTTCACTCATCTCACTTTTTTTTTTCCATAGTGGAAAACTGTGGACAGCAGCCATTGTTTCTTAACAGCCAGTCCAACCTAGGGCCTAGGGATCAGAGTGGTCCAAAGTAGAAGCTTTGCTCCAAGTCCACTCCTCTCTTGGGGCATTGTTGAAGTGCCAGAGTGGGATTCAGACAGGTGCTGTTCCACCAACAGAGGCTTGAGTGCTTCGCCTTAATGGCTACATATGTTTTTGTTGCATAAAAGTGGCCCCCATGTGTATTAGAGCTGACTGGTTCAATATGTGCTCTCTTCCCCTGAAGTGCGTCAAAGCTGTAGGAAACGCCGTAAAGCTTCTACAGCTAATGTGTACTGATTTTCCAATGAAACGTGAGTAATGATGACATTATCACCTGTCAGTCACAATGATGCCGTGGCTCGTGCTGTGGTTTTCACAGCTCTGTGTACTGTGGAGTGATTGAACCTTTCTCCCTTTTATAGTGCTGGAAACACCTGCCACATCAAGCCGTCAATTTGTGAGCTGTTGTTATGAACGCTGGCCGACAAGGAATTGCAGATACACAGAAAATGTGTGCTTTCTAGAAATGTGTGTTGTGTAGGGGGTTTTAAACTGAATGACAAAACACATTTATTGGGTGTGTCTTGTAAGTTCCCTTGAGTGTTTTTCATATTGTTTTCTAAATTACAGTAGTTTTAACTATGTGACATGATTAATACCAGCACGTGAAAGAAGTTCTATGATGTTGTCTGTTGTTCTGGCTGTTTTTTTAAATCAGAAAGAAAACTAAATCCTGTGATGTCATCAGGGTCGTTTTAGCTACAGCTACAAGTTTCTAATAGAAAGCTGTGTTATAAACTTGTGGGATACGTCTGTAAAGATCTTTGCAAGGCAGGGAGGGTCTAATGGAAGATGCTTTATGGAAAGTATAGGCTGCATCAATTTTCATCCCACATTAAGGTGAATATCAGCATATGGTGGCCTCTGCTGCTTTGATGCAGTCTTTTGTCTAATCTATCTCAAGCACTCTTTAATTCTTCACTAATTGTATGTTTGTACCACATTCCATAATCTATAATCCTAAACCTAAGTTATTTTTGTGGCTGAACCTGAACACCTGCTTTTCTGAGTGTAACCATGATTTCATGCCATTACTTGGGATGATACTTGAAGCTGGTGGTGTCACTTTGTGTTGCACCACACAGCTTCCATTAAAAGGGCTTAAAACCCACATTAACCTACCTGCCTAAAGTTAAACATTAGTCAAAGTTAGCAACTAGCCGGTGCACATAGTGGGGCATTTAGGAGCTAAAGAGTCAGATCATTCTTGCACAAGTAGTGTTTTACATAGGCTAATGTCAGTTAACATGATGGCCATATCAATGTTATAGGGCAATATTATGCCAATGAGCAAAAGTCAAACAAATAAAGTAGGTTTAAAATTGTTTTTATTAAACAATTTGGAAAAGATTGAACATATTTTTTATTTTTTGTTCACCTTTTAGTGTACAGGTATTGAATTAGAGCTTTCTATGCCTTGCACAGCTCAGTGACTAGGGTGACTCTAGCTTACGCTATCCAATTATCTTTCCATTCCTTCCACAGGGGGAAAAAAAACATGCAGTCACAGCACAGTAAGACGCTTTGGATACAGGCATCCAGCACATGGCACAGAGGAGCTGTGCGTGGCCAGTCTCTGATCAGTCTTGCTGCAGATCTCTTTTTTTGCATCTCATTAATATACGACTGTTAACAGGAGAGAAAATAGTCTATCAGCAAATCCAAGGCCTCATGGCATGGCATCGTATCCCACCCCTTTCTGTTGATTTATTATCTGTCTGTCTGAGTGCATTGTCTTTGTGCCTTTTTTTATTTCCAACATCTGCTAACTGTAACCTTGAGACCCGTGTGGAGCGCAACAGGTTTTTGCATTTTAGTAGATTTTCACACCTGGCAGAGAGGAAGGTGTGGATTTACTCTGAGTCATGAAATGGTAATGGAGAGAAAGCACTCGGAGCTCCGTAGCCGCAAGTTAAGATTTTGTAAGTCTAGAGGTTGCTATGAGACGCGGTGATGTAATTGCTGCAAGAGAGTAATTTGCAATGAGAATGATTTCATCTTTATCGTTTTGGGCTAGTTTGTGAGAGAAAAAAAACACGACTAAAAATACATTTTCTTGGAGAAGCATTAAGAGAACAAGCCAGTGAGAGACTGGCTACACTCATTTCATGTTTCTGTACATTTTAGCATGTTTTCTTGATACAGTACAGATTGATGAGTCAAATCAAATGCCTTTCTAGAAGATACAGAGTGCATTTACTACTCAGAAAAGTATAAATAGAGTGCAGATGTTTTAAATTAGCTTCACACTGAGGTAAACACAACTGCCAAGCAAAGGAAGTGATCTTGTGATGGTGTGACCGCATGGTTTGGGAGATGCCCCATTTCCAGAGGTGCATATGTTTGATAAAGCCACCAGTGTCGTGTGCTAGCTTCAAAAGTTCCTGGAGAAAAACTGATGTTAACGGAGAAGTTGGACAATACACAATAGTGTTGTAGTTGTCTGTGTTCACATTCTTGCTGAGAATTATAGTAGAGGGGAGAAAATTGATACCACTCTAGTATCTGTATGCTAAATGTTAAGCTGCTAGATAAGATGTGTAGTCGTTTGTATTGTTAGTGGTGGAGTCCGCCATTCATGCTATGAATTAAAATTAGCTGCACTTAATTTTTTTTACACTGTATCAGAGCTGCTTTAAGTTACAACTAATGCAAGTCACACATTTCCTGATGCTACTTCACAGTTAAAAGCGTAAATATATTTATTGTGAAGCATTCACGGGAAATGAAATGGCTCAATCACAGAAGTTTTGTCTGTGATTATTCAGCAACAATATGTGAACAAAACAAGACGTGCGCATTTCTAATATTTGTTTTGAATGTTTAAAAAGTTACATTACTGACTGGCTTCTTTATTAAAACTCCATGGATTTGCTTGGATATGTTGCAAACAGATAAACCAAAGTAGTCGCTTAAGGAGTGTTTGCTGCCTACATAATTCTGGGACCTGTTCGCCTAGAAACCTGTACCAGATGTTCCCACCATTATCTCCTGGTGTAGATATATCTAGCAGACTTTCTGGTTTGTCTTTGATGCAAGCATACATAATAACAGTGACTGTATTGAATATTTAGTTGACTTATTCTCAGTTTCCTGATATATTCCTGATCATATTTGTCTATTACAGTGTACTGCAATTTAAAGACAGATTTTAGACACTGTTTTCTCCTGAGTTTAATGAAGTTCTTTACATTTAGAACTGTGGAATATCCAAAATGTGCAGTGAGTTTGTTTTAGATTAAGCCATGCAATTAATAACTGCTGAATTGTACATTTTCCAGTACTGCAGTTATGATTATCATTTTAACCATAATACTGCAGCCTTAGTGCTTTTCATTGATGGAAAAGAAAAGCTCGGATGAGTGAATCAGTAAGTGTGATGCAGCCCGGCAGTATCACGGTCTGCAGACGGTGAAGCTTCAGCGTGCAGGATGACATCACAGTAGCAGAGCCTGTTACGCCGTCATGCTCCAGACATGTCATGGGATTATGAGTAATGTGAATCACTTAGCAATGATATTGTGTGCCAGTTCTCCAGCAGCAAGCATTAATTCCCTGTAATTGCATTAAGTGTGATTTGCATTACAAAAAAACAAAATGGATTACTTTAGCAATGATACATTTCTTCATGGACTATTTTATACAGATTAATTTCTCTGTGCAACCACTTTTAGACGTTAGAATATTAGTATTTGTAACTGCAGTCACCTCATTTCTTCCAGCGCATACCCATGGGAAATTTATCTCAACCATTTTACTTGGCAACTATCACATCACAATGTAGGTTGAAACATAAAATTCACGCATTAACATAATCTTTGTCAAAGCATGCTGCAGCAGTTTGTGTCAAGTGCGTGGGCATTGTTCAGCTCTGATGTAGAGTAACTAGCGGTGCTATACTTTGCTTGTAAGTCTATCAAACTGACAGACTTTTCTGTCTCTTTCTGGGACATTTTGTTTAAAAAAAGTCTACAAAATACCACTGTCACACTTTTCATAATTGAAAAAAGCCTTAATGTTTAAAGTCTTTTATACTCAAATACACCAATTTCTTGGCTTGGCTGCCATTAAAAGCAAACTATTCTCTGCTGCATTTCCTTTAATTTCTCTCATATTTTCCCAAAGACGTTTACAGTCCTTTGTGGGCTTTCCATTAAACATATTACCTCTGTCCACGGCCACAGAGGAGCTTTTAATGGCTTTGTCAGCACGTCTCTGCTGAGATTGGAGTCTTGTGTGTCGTTGGTAATGCACCACAAGAGCCTGGACACTGAAATCAAATCCACTGATCAAAGTGAAACATTTAGTTATACAATTAGAAGATGTTATCTTTTAACTATGGCCTACAGTGTCTGTACTGTATGTTTGACTCCTGGTGTTAAATTTCAAGGAGTCATAAATGAGCCATTCATTGATTTTTCCCTCGTCTGATTCCAAAAGTACATTTTTTTGCATATTATTTTTAGGTTTCTTACATGTATTTTGATATTATATTCTGTATGTAAGAAATACTTCAACTTATTCTCAAATTTCCCTAATCATATCAGCCACCGTGCTTGCATTGGCACTGAAAATCAATACTGGCTGTATGCCTATGGGAGGTTAAAGCCTCTCTCTAACCATTGAAGTAAGCTCATTCATCATAACACATGCCTTACTGCAGCAGATAAACAGGCACACAGACAAGCGGGCAGGCAGACAGACGGACAAACAGACCAGATTGATGAACATGAGCTGATGAGGAAGACATGTCATGCCTGCGGTGAGTGGATCTGCCTATTTGTGGATCTGACATGTGCATGTTGTCCCAGAGCTACTGGCCCCTGCTGAAGAGCTGTCCTTACAGTGACACACATTTATCCACTCAGCATGAAGACAATTGACTGGAGAATTAGGCCAGACACTGTCTCCGATGCTGTCTGAGGCATTGCTAAGTTTAGATGCAAATAAGATAATCGTTCTGTTCTTTAAATGTGTTAGTAGCTGCTGTTTTTCCACTATTTTGGGACCAATTAAAGCTTTAGTTTCTTTGGATGTAGTACAAGATTAGATTGAAGCACAGTTTGTATAATTTTTTTGAAACACGCTCAAGGAAGGACATCTATTCGTAGAATGAAGAAACCCAATTTTTCCTAAGAAAACATTAAAACAAGCCAGTCAAGCATGGACAGTGAATTGAAGACGGGTTTCAGAAATGTGACAGATCACTTTCAACATCCCAGTGTTCTTCTTTGGAAGGCAAAAGGTTTGTCCCATGTTTGCAAGGCTTGGAAAACATACAGGAACGCAACCGATTATTAAATTTGTCGGCTCGGGCTTGGAGAACATTCTCTTATCCTGTTTCCCTCTGGAGATTGATGTGTGCAGAGCGAGAGCTCTCTAACACTGATGGCAAGATTTACTGATTTTTTGTGGTAATAAAAAACATCTTCAGTATGGTTTGCCCTTTATTATGCACACTACAGAGACAATCAGCAAGACTGTAGGTTGCACTAATAAATGTCAGAGCTCAAAATTAGGTTTTGGACACGCCTCTGTGCTGTACGACAGGACTTATGAAAAAGGTCATACCCACAAGGCCAGGTATGAGCAATCAAATCAGAATTTCAGCTAAGTAATTGCAAAGTTTGGAAGACATTTCTGGCAAAGACCAAAAGCAGCAGTGTTTTGGATGAGCCTAAGTCCTGGATCTTTCCTTTCGTGTCCAGCACTGTCTTAGTCTGATGCTAAAACAGTTGGCCAGGTTACTGGGATGGAAGGGAGAGAATTTGGATGGAAAAGCTATAACAGAATCACCATGGTTACTGCCAATCTCCATAATCTTCTTGTTTCTTCTTCTTCCTGACTGTTCCTCTCTCTCTCTGCCTGTTTGTCTGAATCTTTTCTCCCCATGCTCAGTGGGTGTGATGTCTGGAGCTCATCAAGCGTTGCAGATGATTTACGCCACTGACACGCTGCCGCTGACGGATAGCCGCATTACTGCCAGACGGTGACAGTGTCAGTTAACGGATAGGGTTTGGATGCTGTGGGGTGTGGAGAGGTGGGAATTGTCTTTCAGAGAATGGGTATGATGTATGCCAAGGTTGGAGTTTGCATGTGTAGTTAGGGTGTTGAAGCTGGTGCAAAAAATAGGGGCTAAATTGGGAAGGAGGCCTGTCATCTCTTTCACAGCAGACTCCCAGTACTGGTTAGGCTTTTTAATATCAGTGATTAGATTTGAAAACAGCGGGGGAGATGTCACACTGCTTGATGGCAGTGTGTGTAAGATAGCATGTTGTTGTCCTCACAATTTTTTACGATTTTATTTCATGTTCTGTGTTTCTTGTTTGGTTTTTCTGTGTCATACTTTTTTAGAACGTTTTTGGTCTTAGCTGACCTTCTAATTTATAGGTATTCAAGATGTGCTTCTTCACTTAAAGAGACTCTGGTAAAGCTTCAGTCTGCAAATATCTACAAATATCTTGGTGTGTGACTGGATAATTGTCTTACTATTAAACAACATTTTGACAATCTTGTGTCTAAACCTAGACTGAAGTTAGGATTGTATTTTAGACAGAGATCCTGTTTTTCCTTCGAGGCCAGAAAAAGGCTAGTTGCTGACACCTTTCTGTCTGTGCTAGATTACAATGATGCACTTTATATGCATGGTTCTGCACAATATCCTCATAGGCTGGACACTGTTTATCACAGTGTTCTAAGATATGTTACAAACCTTAAAACCAATAAACCACCATTGCATTTTATGTTCTATTGCAGGGGTGCCCACACTGTTTTGGCTTGCGAGTCAAAATGATCTACCAACATTAAAAAATTCTAACTATATACTTATTTATATATACGGAGTATACTTTATATATACTATAAATGTTGGTCTACCTTGCATAACTGCATAAACATTTATGGCACAATATAATTCAATACATCTATGGTCACTACCTTACTCTGATGACTTGCACTGAATGAAGCTGGCCAGGGTTGCATAGTCCGGACAGTAGCTGCTGGTAGGAAGTCTCAAACAGGCTTCCAAATGATCATCAGTCATGGTGGAACGGTATCTGGACTTGATAATCTTCATGTGGGAAAAGGCTGCCTCGCATAAATAAGTAGAGCCGAATAATGCAGTCAAGGAAGCAGCACACTTCCTCAAGTTTGGGTACTCCTCTGTAAGTAAACTCCAAAACTGTCCATTAGCCCTGGTCTTCAGCTGAATGTCAGTTTGTAGTGTCAAAATCTCATCCTCCACTGCAGATGAGTTCAGCTGAAAAACTGTTGCAATTTTAGTTGCGAGTGAATCAATATCAACATCTTCCCTAAATTTATAGCGCATAAATGTAGCGATTGGCTCGAGTAAAGCAAAGTCTTGAAACCGTCTGTCAAAGTCTGTCAGACAATTTTCAATCTGTTCTGTGTAGCGTGCACTGTCATGTTGCGCACACGCCTTCCGTTGCGTCTCCATCTCTGACGCGAGGTTTTGGAAGTTCCCCAAATCATGTCGTTGCAGCTTTGAGGACAGGTGTTGCATTTCTTGTTTGAAAGCATTAACTGAGCTGATCATATTGACCACGGTTTTGTCTTTCCCTTGCAGCTCTAAATTAAGCTCATTCAACATGTTGGTCAGATCAGTTAAAAATGCCAAGTCTAGCAGCCACTGATCGTCATTAAGTTGCTTGTATTCTGCTAGCTTACTGACAAGGAGAAACTCCTTTATCTCTGGACAGAGCTCTCGAAATCTCTGCAGGAATTTCCCCCTGCTAAGGCATCTCACATCAGTGTGTAGCAAGAGGTCAGAGTAGTTGCAGTCAGTCTCCTCCAGATGTGCACGGAACAGTCATCTTTGCAGAGGTCTCGCTCGAATAGAACAGGCGATTGTCGTTGCCACATCCATTATCTGTTTCATGTTTAGCATTTTTGCACATAATGCTTGTTGGTGTATTATGCAGTGGTAATTAAGGAAGTCCGGGAAAGCGTCATCCTCCCTGCACTTGGCAATGAATCAAATCGAGCGACGCACCATTGCGGGCGCACCGTCTGTGGTGACTGAGATCAATTTACACACAGGGAGCTGGTTTTTCTCGATAAAGTTTTTGAAAGACTGAAATATGTCCCCTCCCTGCGTACGTTCTTTCATTGGCAGTATTGTTAACAGTTCCTCTTTTGCAGTCATATCTGTAAACACTATCCGAATAAAAATACACAACTGGGCTGTATCACACATGTCCGTAGACTCGTCTAATTGCAGTGAGAAACACTCACAGTCTGCGATCTCCTTCCAAAGCTGCCAAGTCAAATCATCAGCCATTACTTCACAACGCCGTGTAACTGTACTTCTTGATAGCTGAAGAGCTTTGATTGAAGATAATATTTCTGGTTTGTTTTTAAAATCCCGAAACAACGACTCAGCTGCCTCAACGAAGGCCTCTTTTATCATCTCTCCATCTTGGAAGGACTTCTTACGCTTAATGATGAAATGACTCACCTGGAATGATGCTTCGGTGGCTGCTTTTGCTTTTGAATTGGTTTGTGTGAAAAATGACTGCTGTGCGATTAACTGTGGTTTTAGTTCCTTCACCTTTCTCTTTCTCAGCTCGCTTTTCGGAGGGAAGTCAGTTTCGTAGTTTTTATGAACAGTTCGAAAGTGCCTCTCCACATGTTCTTTCTTTGGTATAGCAATGACAGATTGACAGATAAGACAAATGCACTTCGAATATGACAGTGAAAAAAAAGTCCTCCTCCCATTCCGCATGAAAGTGGTAAGTCTTTGGCTTCTTACTGGGTCCAGCTGCCCCACTCATTTTTTCAGATATCGCTTCTTAACTAGATAAATTGGAAGGCTAGCTAGGTCAGGAATTTTGCAGTAGCTCACGCGTTTTGACCACGCATGCGTGGTGACCCGTGTGTTACGGGATAGATGAAAATTTTTATTTTCTCTCCTTATTTCTTTCTTTTGTTCATTATTTATTGATTTATTTATTTAATAGCACGCAATCTACCCGCACTACCTTTGCGATCTACTGGTCGATCGCGATCGACATATGGGGCACCCCTGTTCTATTGTGTGTTGGCTCTCACTCTGCATGCATTGACTCAGTGTTGCCAGATATTAAATGTTGAAGTATCGTACCAGCAGCTTAAAAGTATCGTATTTAGAGGAAAATTATCGTGCACACGCAATTTGCATTCTGAAGTGGCTCAGACAATCAGCTTCAATAACACAGTATCATAGACTGTGCATATTATAGTCTAAAATGCTATTTTTACCTACAGAACGGTTGTAAAAACCACCTCTGGGCAGAACAGTGCCTCTACCTGTGTGGAGTGCAGGATGTATCCCTCCGCGCTCAAACCACTCGTTGTTTACGTCATGCGTCATCACGTGTTACATCGTGAGTTGATTGGCTGTTAAGACACGCGATTGCGCATAAACAAACCAGGTGTGTCTGCGCAGGATGAAAAAAAAAAGATCTGTACCTTGTCGCGCTAATGAAATAACGTAGCCATAAAATGAAGGGGTCAAATTATCGTACATTATGGGATTTTTGGAATTATTGATCGTACATCGTACAGAGGGTAAAATTATCGTACAAATACGATAATTATCGTACGTCTGGCAACATTGCACTGACTTGACATTTTTATCTATAAAGCTATTCTTGGTAAACTACCTATCCAGTACCTATCCTCTCATGGTGCCCAATGTGAAGACTGAATTGGGAAAAAAAGATTTTTGTTTTTCATCTCCAGACACAGAACAAGCTACAAAGGGAGATTAAATTGTCTAATTTGGTTTCTCTGATTAAAGATTATAGTTAACTATTTGGTATCTGACTAACTCTGTGCCTGTTCTTTTATGAGGTAATATGACTTGGAATGAAATGTTTATATGTTTATTTACTTCTGTCCTTCTTATTTGAGGTTTCTATATTTTGTATTGTCTTTTGTCTTATTGTTGAATGGTAACCCTTTGTTTTTGTGGTTGATTTTTTTTGTGTTTTTTTCGTGTGTGGTTGGTTCTGTGGTTAATTATATTTTGTGCCTATCGTGGCCAGTTCTCCATTGTAAAATAGGTTTTTAATCTCTTACTTGGTTAAATAAAGGTTAATAAACAAAAAATACATTTAAAAAAACGACTTATGGGCAGAATTTCTACATCTCGTAGGCATCGGGACATTTAAAAAACTTATATTACCAAGTAAAGCTGTCTCTAGATGATGAATGTGAACATTCATCTGCTATCAAAAGAAAATCTAGGCTACAACCATCCAATTAGAGCAGTAGGTATGGGATATGATGCTGCATAATACTGACTGAAACAGCCACAGCCATTCAATTTCCTATCTGAATTTGGGAAATTAAATCACAGCCAAAATGCTCACAAACTGAATTAGAAACAGTCTCCTGCACTGAATCACACTATGCAAATGTGTCAGTGTTTATCCTAAGAAGGTCATTAAACCATATAAGTCGAATGCAAATAAGCTTTGCTGAAAATGGGTGTTTTTTTCATGAAACTCCTTTGATTGCTGCATGCAGAGACAAGAACTGTCCTCTGCCATCATCAACAGTGACACAGAGTTCAGGTACAGAAAAATGTTAGTAAAGTGTCTTGTTCTAGGAGCCATCAGCAATGCTGACATTTGCTATCAGAGGGGCTTGAACCTGCACTTTGACTTGAAGGACGCTAACTGTCAACGACATGTCACCCTGCTGCCCTTTATTTCAACTTTAAAATCACAAGACTCTTTGTGCTAGACACCACATGCAGCTTCTCTTGTGGCTGTCTTCACCTTTGATCTCCTGAGCACATGGGTCCTATCACACTGTTGGTTGTTCATCTCTGATACGCCTTCAAGGTCAGCACTTGCAAGGTCAGAGGTCATTGATTGTATGTGTGAAGCGGGGGTGTGAAGGGCTCGTACCCCCTCTGTAGGATCCTCACACCGACTACTGATGAGAGTGTGACTGGAATTAGCGTTGATCCTACTCTTTCATGTGCTCACATGTATTTATGGATTTCACATTAGTCTCAGCCAGGCTTGACAGACTGGATCAGGAGGGGGAGTAAAGTTAGAAGGCAGATGGAGGACTTTTGGCCATAAACAAATCATTTGGAAGAAACGACTAAGCGACATGCTGCTGACTGTGTAATGTCATTTTGTTGGTCATGGACAGATTTCAACTTTAGTTTCTTTTGTTCAGCTTTATGTACATTTTACTGCACTGCTAATAAGTGGGGCTGAGTACTTTGTGGGATATATTAGCCCTGGCACAGTACTTAATAATTCCTCTCCGAAAGTCATAGCATGCATCACATCCTAGTCAATAAAGATTAAAATGGATAGATGCAAATAGGATAAGAGTGTTGGGGGGGATAGATATTTTAACACTTTGTTCCATGAATGACTGGTCTGTGTTGGAGGATTTTGTCTGCCTCAGTGACTCCCTCCTGTAAAATCAGCCTGATGCCCTGCCAGCTCACACCGAGATTGGATTCTTCTCCAAACAAACAGCTCAGATAAGACAGAGGTCCTGAAACGCTTCCCTCAACAGATAGACTGAGTTTGTTCATGGTTGAAGAAATGTAGGATAAAGGATAGATAAGAGAGTGAGACCAGGCTTTGTCTCAACATGTTTTTCAGATTTTGCTGAGCAGCATCTGGACTCCTTATTGTAACAAATAGTAAAATGAGTAAGTAAAATGAGCAATATTGCCTTATCTGGCACACAGTATAAGCTTAGGAGAATGCATTGCTTGATGCCCATTTGCACACAGAAAAGCTCCTTTATAGACAAGAAAACCATTGGCTGTTTGACAAATGTCCTTGTTTTTTCTTGTGATTAAATGCAGTCTGAACCGTTGATTGTTCGATAGTGTGACATAATCCTCTTTTGGCTTGTGCAGCCCTACATGTGCTGTCGAGGCTTGGCTCCATCCCACAATATTTTGGTCAGAGTCCCTTTCGAATGACTGAGTGGGGCTGGAGTTGTGCCAGGAAACGTCAATATTACACTGGTGCATTCATAGATTGGTCTCATTGCAGTCAAACTCTCTCGAAAACCGTTGATTACAGTAGCTTCACAACCACCACAACCCTGCATCTGTGCACAGACAACTATCAAAATGTAAAAATAATGGAAGCAGTTGAAAATGGGGGTAAAAGCTGTCAAATAGGCTTGTTTGGCTTGTTTCTCTGTGTGTGCTTAAACAGATTATGCTGGAGCCCAGAGCGAGACAAAGTGTTGTGGATAAGCACAGACTTTTGTAGATTACATTTACATTTTATGGATGTAGCTGTGGCTTTTACTCGCCTTGCTGTTCTGAATGATGAGGGTTTGGTATCTCTCTTGAGGACACAAGGCTGTTGGAGAACAAACACTGGCCATTGTGGACATCAAACTGGTAACTGTACCAGTAAAGCACATTGTGTCATGAATTACAACACAGCGGACAAAAGTGTGAACCAGGACAAAGCAAGTAAGGGTAAAAAGGGATTTTAATACAAAACGTGGCAAACTAAGGTACTCAAAGGAAATTAAAGCCAAAACAAAATGTAGGAGATAGGGTGTTACTTGAGAAAACTAACATGAGAAATAACAACCACAGGACAACATGGCATGGATGGAAGCATGGGAGCAGGGCATGGAACGTAAAACAGTAATTAGACGGAAAGCAAGCCATAAATACAAAATTCAATCCAAAACCAAACTTACAAGACAACGAGGTGTGAGCAAAGTCCAAAGGAAACGAGCTGGTATGTGGCAGGGAGCGTGAAGACATGGCTAATACAAACAGACAATCTGACTAAGGAACATGAGTGTTTAAGGTGGATTGATTAATTACCTTAGTGGCTGTAGCTGGGCATGGGCATGGATTGGGTGTGTGGCAGAAGACTGGAAGCAGCATCAAGGGTGTGACCACGTGAGTACATGTGTATGTGTGTGCAGCAGAGGACAGAAGGGAGGAAGAAACTAGAGTCAAAACCAAATTAAACAGAGACATAGATCATAGATGTGTAGTGTGCATGGGGGAAAGTAAGGAGATTAGGTTGGTGGATCAGCATGTGGCAGTTTTCACTTTCTTCTACCTGTGCGCTGTTGGTGCTGCTCTTATAACTAAAATACATGGACATGTGAAAGGAATTTCAAAGGAAACTTGTAGCTGGTAGTAAATTAAGAAACCTAACTTAGGCTCATCTTTCCTATCTTGCTTGCTATTTCTTTCACTAAAATATATCAGAATCTGTCACATTCATATTAATCTATCATATGCATTTACATGTTACAGACTTCTTTACTGAGATCCTGCGTTAACCACATTCATCGTTACTTTTAATGCAAATATTAAACGCCTCCAACCCATTAAGCATTGTGCTGTTTATGTGAATTTATAATTTCGTTTGCTCATGTTGTTAAATTACATTGAAAAGACTACAATAGCATCTTAATAGCGCTACCTATGGATCCATTTAGCTGCCACTGTCAACAATTTCAACTGTGGTGACTCTTCAAATAAATTATTAGAAATAGTTGTTCATTAGTCTCAAATGCCAAATCAAGTCTCAAGTCTCTGTGTGAGTGACTTAAGTGTGACTGGATTCCCTATCTGTGCAAGAAATACATAAACTACTTGCCCTAACCTTTACTTTACTTGGCAGCAACTATACTGTATGTTTCCCATACCAGCCTTTCCTGGTCGCAGGCCATTTTTGCAATTGTTCCTTAGCCTTAACCATATTAACAGTATAGGTATTGCATGTAAAAAATGACAATGTACTTAAATAATAAAAATAATAATAAACAATAAACAGCTATGTTACTAATAGAAAAAAATGATTCTTTTTTAGTCCAACTTGGTGCCAACAATTTTTAAAACTTTGCATAATACACATCTTCGCACCTGCAATCAACTGAGATGAGATTGATAATTCTCCGATCCTTAAAAATTGGTTTTGTTTGTCCCTCTGTCTCTCTCTCTCGCAAATGTCAGGAGACAGGAGATTGGATCAGTAACTGTGTCTTATATTCAACATATATTAAAATTTTCAGCTGAAGATCAAGGACAGCCTACAGTGGTTTGAAAAAGTGTTTGCCCCCTTCCTGATTTTTTTACCTTTTTGCATTTTTTTCACACTTAAATGTTTCAGATCATCAAACTAATTTATATATTAGACGAAGATAACTCAAGTAAACACAAAATGCAGTTTTTAAGTGATGATTTTATTTATTAAGGAAAAAAAGCTATCCAAACCTACATGGCCCTATGTGAAAAAGTAATT
>JAUMHL010000016.1:3000647-3021407 GCA_032362345.1 Sandelia bainsii
CATGCTATTGGAAGACAGTACTAATGTTTGCAGAATTTAGGCCTCTGTATGTTTATGTAAATATTCCTTTTAAAAACTGTTGTTTTCAGCTACAATAGTCATTTACAAGATGAACAATGTCTACACATTCATTCTGATCCATTTGATGTTATGAAATCTGCTTACATTTGTGCCTGCAGCTGTGTGTGTTCGCACAGCTCTTATTACAGTGTTGTTTATTGTTGTGCTTGACATTGTAATTTAGGTCAAAATTGTATGATCTTTTTTATGTCCAAATCTCAAAATAGGTCTCGATAAATAAATAAATAAATAATAATAAAATTTGAAAACTATAACGACTATGAGTGATATATTAAAATTAATGGAAATAAGAACCGATGGCTGAATCAGAAACTGATTTAACTGCTTTACCTCTTGCCAGAGTACAACATATTTTTCCAATGTAAAATACCAATGAAATTAGACAAGAAGCTACCACAAAACATGCAAGAAGGACCTCAAAGGAAAAGGAGTACATTGGTAGCATAATGGTTAGTGCCCATACCATATAACCACAACATCCCCAGTTCGAGTCCGGCTGGGGACCTCTGTTAAATGTTATATTCTCTGTCTCTCTCCCTCTCACCCTGCATGGTTCCAGTTTGCCTCTACACTGTAAAAAAGAGAAGAAGAACACTGAAATGCCCAAAAATTACCTTATAAACAGAGTAATGCTAACTTATTTTTTAATTAACTGAATGTAAATATCTAAGTTTTAGATTTTCAAGCTAATTCAGCTTAAATAAAAAAAAAAAAATATTGTCAGAACTTAGAGTTGATATGACTTTAAGTCATTTTAACTTCAAATGAGTTGAATGAATCAAATTCTGAGAGTTCACTCAACTTATGAAATTAAATTGATAAAAATCAACAACTTACTTCTACTCTTGATTCAAAGGCACCATCACTGAGTGGGTTATTAAAGGGGGCTTTTAGTTTAACTGCTAAATGCAACAATATCTACACTAAAATGTGTACAGATTTGTTGACAGCATTTAGTCTGAAGCATCACCTCTAAACCAGACATGGTTTAGAGGTGAAGACATGTTATTTACTACTCTGAACACCACTGTGGCTGTAACTGTAGCAACCATTGCAAAAGATCAGACTTAACAACTGCAAGAAACCAACTAACTGTAGCTTCTTGTTAGTGCGCTTCGGCTCATTGTAGCAAGCCCACTCGCCCCTGATGTAGCACTACTGCATATGACAGAAACTAGACTAAAATAATAAATCAGCAATTAAAATGCAACTTACACTAAGATTTTTTTTTCCATTTCATTAAAGACTAAAATCAGCTGCCCAAATTGACACTGCTTCACACCTGCATCTGCATTGCATTTCAGATAAAGACTGAGAGGATTCACATGCATAAACCTCAGTAACCATTGTTTATTTTCCACTTATTTCTAACATCTCCCCTGGCTAGTCCACCATGCAGCCAGTCTTCCATTATTCTTTTGTGAAGCTACGTGTTTACAAATTAACTAGTTTTCTCTGTACTTCAGGTCCATGTTGGGATCAATAAGTGGGGCCTTGCTCTCTGACTGGCGCAGAATCAGGCATTGTATTCACTTTGGTTTGCTGTACTGTATGACTATGTTGCTCTCTGGACGCTTCTGATGATTCTTTTGTTGTTGGCTGGATGAGCATCCTCACAGCAAAGGCCTGACGCCGGGACATGCAATATGCATGAAGCTGTCGGACAATAGAGGAGGAAGTGAACACGCGTGGTGCATTTTGAATACAAATGCTCAGGAAGAGTATCAGCTGGATGTGGAGCACTTAGCAGACCACCTAGTGCTATTGAAGGTGTTTCCTGGTGATTGAGCTAAATGAAGTTCTATATGATTCTTCTGCACCAGCAAGGCTTCTAGAGTGGATAGTATGATGCTAGTGGGATAGAAAATCATGCTTTTAAACAAAGATATGTTAATTTCAAAGACAAGAAAGTCCTTTTATAAGTTAAAGGTTTTATATGTGGCTTTTAACATCGGTAAATCATTATTAAAATAATTAGAGGTGTTACATTACAATATATGAACAGAGCTCCAAAAGAGTACTGACAATCTCTATATATAACATTGTTTTTATAGTATAGTATAGTATAGTATAGTATAGAAAAGTATGATTTTGGTACAGCAGAAGACACCTGTTGAGGAGTTCTCAAATATTAGTTCAAAATCCCCTGTTTAGGGCTGTCCAAAAAAAAGTTTCAAAGAAACAAATGAAAACCAACCTAACTCCAATTTTTGTAGAATTAACACTGTTCCATTCATTTGTGCTTACAATAAGGGGGTTTCATTTCACAGTGTCATTACTCAGCTCAGCCTTTAGCCACATTTCTTTCATGTGTGGTGATGTGTCCAAAATGTGTCCTTACATGTGGTTTCATAGTTTCAGCATGGCATTCCTAATGTCCTGTATGTGTCTCCACTTAACAGTAGCGAAGAACACAACAGCAGCCGCCTCTTCACTTATAAACTTTGAATGCATCGTTATGGATTAAATAGTTCATTTTGATGAGAATTTCTCTGGTTAGGCACACACCAACTCAATGCATTGCAATGTGATGCAGTAGTGCATGATTGACACTTACTAATGTTGAACGTTGAATGTGATTTAATATAGACGTTAGACCCTTTGGCTCTACAGGTACAGAAAAACAGCAGGTGTTCTGCAGATCCACTAATTTCAAATAGCTCACTTAATAATAATAATAATACATTTGATTATTACCTTGTGTGGCCATGTGACCCTTTTATTTCAATAAAAGCGGTGAAATATATCAGTGGTGTGGGTCAGAATCCTCCTTTTAATTAGCCTGTATTCCAGTCTTGCTATTATCCCCCAGGGCACACTGCTGCTGAGCTTCTCTTGACCCCTGTGCTCAGCTCATTTCCTCATCTGCAGAAGTCCAAAGGCACTACAGGACTCTGAACACAGCACTGTGCTGTGCCTTTGCGCTGTCAGAGCATGCACAGTATTGAATTACAGCGCCGTAAGTACACAATTTTGCGTGCATGATAAACAGTAATTTTTGATGATGGGAATTCATCACTTTGGTGTGATTCAAGTGCCATTTATTTGAACTGCAATGCACATTCAGCTTGTTTAAACTCGAATTATAGCATTTAACAAAGGATTTGTTGAATACAAAGTTCATTTGTACATTTTTTTAACATAAGACTGTATTCATGGAGAAATGACACTTTTGTTTGTTTGTTTTTCTTCTATTTAGCCACATTTCCTCAGTAGCAGTATGCTTCCTGCTGCTCTGTATGATCTAATTGGACATCAGGCCTCTAGGGTGAGTGGGAAGCAAGTAGCACCCAGACAGTGAGACATGACCCAGAACCAAAAGGGACTGCTGATAGACATATTTGTGTGTCTCTGTGTGTGTTTCTAGTAAAAGGTTGCAGTGTCTAGATTTCTTTCCATTTACATGGAGCCTCGGCTCTTCTGATGCTCCACCCCTGATATTCCTCTGCGACTGTCTCTCTTTCTCCTTTCATTCCTCCCCCATACCACCACCACCACCATTGTCGTCAATTTATTGTTTTGTCTGCTCAGGAGAATCTTGGTTTGCCCACCCCCAACAAATCAGGCGTCCTCTCCCTCCAGGCAGGTGCAGAGGTCAAACAATGCAGAGCTTTACGCTTTATATGAGGGAGGTGGAGGGACACAGTGGGCACTGACGCCGTGGAAGTGACTGGGATGTGATCATGTCTGCCGAGCAGCCTCCAGCTATTTGACATTGTAGAGCAATGCTAGTGTTATGAGAAATTTCACACGTTGAGATAAAATGAACTTTATTGATCCCTGAGGAGAAAGTGGGTCATTTCAGCAGCAAATGAAGGGGGAGGAGATGGAGAGCACAGAGTCTAGAAGTAATGAAGGTGGTTTTTCAAATTTGCTCTCACTGTTCCAAACAAAGGATGAATGATGAGAACTTGTGATCTATGTGGTTATGCCTGATTCCATTAACAAATCTTGTCAGTTTGTTGTGGTTTCTGACTGAAAAGTCTGTTGCTCTGCAGAAGCAACCAGTCTGCCAGTGATGTAGGAATAGTATTGGGTTCCCAACATTGCTCTCATAGCCCCACTGCTGATGGTGAAGGATTGTTACTCCACCCCATGACAACAGGTAGTAATACTGGGGAAACTACCTAACAAAAACTATTGACAAAACTGCATTAACATGCAATGCAGATACCAACCTGAACTCAGACTGCATGTTTCTTTTTAGCATTGGTTTGTTGTGCAAGTTAAACTTGAGAGCTATTTTTTATTTCTTCCATATTTCACCATAGTTTTCAAAGCATCATATGCATTGTGAAATCGTAATCTTAGACTTTATAACACTATAGTGTCTCATTAAACGAGCCCACCCTTGTGTGCTTACTCCCTGTGGCTGCAGAGATTTGGCTTCATGGAGGACTGCTTGCTGAAATATCACATCCTCAGAGAAATAGACAGGTTTTATTGAGGAAACTGGAACACACACACACACACACACACACAGGGGTCGGTGCTCTGCCTGTTGTTTTCCTTCCCCTCCGTACTGCTTGCTGCGTTCATGCTGCCACTCTTTGTGTGTTTCACCTGCAGGTGGTGGTGCAGAGGGGGGTGGAACAGATCAGCCCGAATGGGACACACACAGCTCCAGTATGATCGTGTTGGCAAACTGGGGAAAAACTGTCGCCTTTGTCCCCTCTAATTCCCTTATCTTGTGGGCAAGGTGTTGGCTGACAGCAGCAGCAGTGATCTCTGCTTATCTGAGCTGTGAGTTGATAACTCAGCAGCCAGTTCCCCCTCTGCTCTGTCCACTATTGTCTTAATCCTCATGAGGACCAACTATTTTAGGAACAGCAAGAGCACATAACAAAGATTCAGTCTTTAATGTGTTGTATCTCACCACCCACAGGTGTATACACTTTATCATATACTATACTGGTGATTGTTAGGAAGAATAGGCCTGGATCCTGGTCCATCTTTTACATCTTAATGTAGGAGTAAGAGCAGTTTTTTAAAGAAACTCTGGCTCGATAGTATTTTAGAGGCATGATCACAATATTTGGTTGGATTTCAAAAAACATTACAGTAAAACTCCCCATATGTTCGCTACAGTGCTGTGAAAAAATATTTTACCCCCTCCTGAGTTCTTCTTTTCGTGTATTTTCATACCAAGCTGTTTCAGATCTCCGAACAAAATCTAACAACAAACAAGAAAACAAGTTTTTAAATGAGAATTGTATTTTTGAAGCAAAAAGTTGATGTAATTCTTACTAAGTCTGTGGGAAAAATATTTGCTCCCTTAGTTACTAAATCCAAATCAACTGCCAAACTACATTAATCAGTTTGGGAAGAGTTACGAAACTGGCCCTGGAACTCCACAGATCCACAGTGAGAGACACTATCTAGAAATGGAGAAGACTTGGAACAATAGTGAACCTTCCCAGAAGTGATTGACACTTCAAAATAAGTCCAACAGCACGACGATGACTCATCCAGGAAGTCACAAAAGATCCAAAGAAAACATTCAAGCAACTGCAGACTCCTGTTATGTGAGTAAAGATCAATTATCATCACTTCACAATCTTATAGACACTGGCTAGAAATGGCATACATGAGGCAAAAACCACTGCTAGTCAGGAGAACATTAAGGCTTGTCTGAATCGTGCCACAACACACCTAGGTGACTTTCAGAGCTTTTGGGAAACAGTTTGGAAAGCAGGGGTCCTATTATATGTGGCATAAACCAAATACTTAATTTAACAACAAAAGAACATACCTATGGTCAAGCATGGAGGTGCTAGTGTGATGTTATGGAAATGCTGTGCTGCTTCAGGGCGACTTGCCATTATCAAAGGAAACATGAGTTATGCTCTGAGAGTACTTCTGAAAGTACTACAGGAACTACTATGCAGCAAGACAGTGATCCCAGGCATGAGAGTAAGTCGACTTCTGAATGGCTCAAAAGAAAAAGTGTGTACTACTTTGTTGTTTAAAAAGCTTTTTCATGAAAGAAAAAAAAAAGGAAACAGACTGAGAGAGGAAAATATGGAACATGAAGAGACGAACAGTAGGATGAAGTCATCCTACCTGATGTGAAAGTGAAGTCACTTTCCCCACAGAGAAGATACAACGTACGATACGGTAGATGCCTTACACCTTACTCGTGTATGTGTGTGTAAGTGCTTGTCAGCGTGTATGAAATGAAATGGTGAAGTCATCCAGCTTTTCCAGTGAAGCATGAACACTGCTTGCCTGTAGTGCACCAAGCCAGCCTGCACCTTAGTGTGTCTCTTCCTCCTCTGCAACACAACAACATCTGCTCACAGTGACCATTTCAGATCAGCCCAGCTTCTCTCCTGCATTGCTCTTGTACTTATTTACTCAGCTGTTGTAGGCCTACATTACTATATGTAGTACATACAGATGATAATGCATCACATTTACATTCAGTCATTTGGCAGATGCTTCTATCCAAGGACACTCAAAAAGTGCACCAGAGAAGCAGGGGATCAAAATTTTACTGAAAGTCTAAGTAAAAGTCTGATCTGTTTGCTGTGGAAAGTTTGTTTTCAGTGAATTTCATCCACTGTTATAACCGCTGCAAACTGTGGCAAAAAAAAAAAAATCTAAATAAAAGACAGGGTTCTGCCTGGAGACGTCCACTGTGAGGATGCGTCCGGTCGAGGCTCCTCTGTCAGGACAGGAAATAACACGCTAAATGGTTTTGCCCCTTGCCGCATAAGCACCATGAGACCATGTCTTCACATGCCTTTGAGTACGGTGTGTTGTTTAGCGTGTACAACTGTTTTATTCACATCTGCCCAAATGAATCATAGCGAGGGAGAAGACAGACAGATTCCAGTTCAACCAGACTAAACAACAGAGATTTTAAAAAGTGCTTAGAGCTGATTCCAGCTCCTCTCAAGTTACATCTTCTGCCTCTGAGCTTATCAGGAATTGTTTTACCAGCATGCATTTTCCATTGTTGTGTGCAGTTACAGTGAGGTTGGCCAAGATGATGACAGTCTGACTACAGGCTGTGTTAGCTGCAGTTGATTATAGTAGACATACTCCGTTAATGTGCTTTTAGTGTGTGAAGTGTAGAACTGTTTCCTTTTCTGTGCTCATAAATGAAAACCATAGACTGAATACCTTTTCCATGCAGCACAACAACAGGATTAATCTAAAATTACACCTTTGGTGTTTGGCTGTTAATTAACCTGAGTTGACTGTCTAAGTATGAATGCTGTATGGAGAAAAGCAATGAAACAGCCAGAGGCTTGAACTGCCTTCTCCTGCTGTCTAGGAAAGCCTGAATAGTCATTTCGCTGTAGATAATACAATATGTAGCTGTGCTCCTCAGTTTCCTTGCTGCAGGCGTTTTCCATCACAGCTGGTTGCTCAGACGCTTTGCCTCCTGCTTGTTTGAATGTTGGCTGGACAATTCTGACCCTGCAGCCTTCCTTCCCCTCCTCCTCCTCCTCTCTTCCCATCATCCTCTGGCTGGTCAGTGTGGAGAGAGGAGATGAGGTCTGTCTAATTATCGCTTCAGCTCCCTCCTGGATTTATTCCAAACTGGAGCCATTCTGGTTTTTGTGGATGCTAAGCTGGAAAAAATCAGCTGTCACCTCTCCAGCTGCATCTGGCTCTAACCAACTCCCTGTTTCACTGTCGCACCGTCTCTATAGTCTTATCCCTGTTTTACAAATGTACCTTTTTCCTTGTTTACTTGAGTTTCTGAACTTTAGGAAAGCACACTGAGCACTCCTCTTTTATTATACACAACCATGCTTCACTTTCACATTGTATCACACATTCACACTTGGAGCTGCCCAGTATAATCATTCTTTTAATGCTGGCCACTGGGAGCTGTCCAGTATAGACCAGTTGGAGTGTCACTACCTTAAACCAGTGACCTGGTTACAAGGCCACAGCCACCCTTCAAGGGTCTGTCACATTTACTCACCATTCTCTTTCTACCTCTGAACATCTGTTCAATGTTACATTTGTCTGTGTCTTTTTTGGTTTTTACCCTTTTACTCTTTGCCTTGTTGTATATGTCTGTCCTGTTTTCCTCCTGGCTGTTCGTAGTCTCTATCTCCCTCCCTCTCTCTCTCTCTGTCAGTTTCTATAACCCTCTCATCTCTTCCCTGCCTTTTTAGTCTCTAACCCTTCCTTTTTAATTGATTTTGTTTTTCTTCCAGGCTGTCTGGCTTTCTCTGTCCCCGTTTTTTGTCTCTGTCTGGATTTTCCTCTCTCTGCCAGACAGACTTGGATGCCTCCTTTTAAACCATGTTATCCCTCTGTACCCGTGTGCTGGCCATCTACCAATACACTACAAAGAAAGCGTCTTCACGTTTCCTTGATCCTGGATCGCAGCGCATCTTTAAACATTAAAACCCAGGATGATGAGCTTTACAGTGATTATCTGGAGATTATGAGTAATGTGATTAGTGCAGTTTCTCTCATCGATTGTAATTCGACTCACAATTATAATTTGGTAATGAATCCCCAGGTGTGTGTGATCATTCTAGTAAAACCAGTCAGTTGGAGATGAATCAGTTTGCATGTACAGATAGCTAGTTTTTCAGAAAGCATCAGCTAATATTTAGTTAGATTATCAGAGGTGTACGGTGTATTCTTGTAAATGAGATCTCAGGAATGAGTTGAGGCAGTGCTTTTCAAATTTGGCACAAAGATGAACTGATTAGATTTTGGAGGTCAATGACCAAAGGTCAAAGTCACTGTGAGCTCATGTCGGTCGGAGATTCTTGTTAATGCCTGGAGAGAGTTTCAGCGTCTGTCACAAGCGTCCACTTCTGCTCATGCATGAACTTGACTGGTTGGCAGAGGCATCAGCCACAGTGTTTAAGTAGAAATAATTCACTTTCCAAAATATGTCATGACATTAAAGTGGCTTTATATTAATTAACAAACTACCACAGTTGTTAAAGAGAGGTTAACATTTAACCGTGACTTTAAATTAATAAAGTGCTTAATAAAAGACAGTGCTCAGTGAATCTTTATTAAACTTAACGTGACACAGTTAGCCTACAACTGTAAGTAACAAAGATGACACTCTGTCATGGTTGAGATTTTTAAACTGATAACAACAGGTGGTTATATATTAGAGGAAATGGTTGTAACTCTTGTCCTCCTCTTGACACAAGGATCTTAGGTGCTCTTGTTCTGTGTTTCAGTGAACTGTACAGAGGCCTATGACTGGAAGAAAAAACTTACACCTTACACCTTTTCTTTAAGCAAGGCACTGAGCTCTGTAACCATGTCAGTGACATAAATTGTATCAGACAGCAGTTGTAAATGTCAGTAACTGTGTAAAAACAAAGCAGACTGCTAAAGGAGAGCATACGTGCTAAGCCGATGATCGGCTGAACGAACTTCGACCAAACAGACAGCTCTGATCTGCTTTTAGCAGACTGCGCTTGATTACTTGAGGCGGTGGCTCATGTTTGTGAATAGTAAACAAAGCCTCGCTGCTGTTGTGCTCTGGTTCTGTGCTTGGCTTCTAACCAGAGCTGTTGATTTATTCAGTGAATGTAACTGCGGTTCCTTCAAATGCTGCTATTAAGAGTGAAAGACAATTATTCTGGGAAGTGTATCAGCTTTATCTGTCATCGCAAGTTGTGAGGTGTCGTAACGAAGACGCCATCCGAGCTTTTTCACCTCAACTTTCTCTTTCCTCAGTCTTGTTGTTTTCCCTCATTCTCACCATCCCTCCAAGTTACCATCCATCTCTTTTGCCGTACTTTCATCATCTCTCTGTCTCTGACACACACTGGCTTTTTTTTTTCTTCTCTTCCTCTCTCTTATTCATTCTTGCTCCCTCAGGCCCCAAACCGTGTTGCTAGCTGTGTGCATGAAGACAAAAGCATGTGCTGCATCCCCAGCTGCAGCCGACATCCACCTCACACCAACAAAGCTTATCTGCTTCTTTGGCCGTCCTTGGAAAAACAGTGAATCCATGTGTATAGTTTGCCTGGGAGAGTTTTTCCTTCCTCCTGTATAGGTGGCAGTTTAACCCCAGATTGTCTTTTCTAATTTGCTGCCTGTGAAGAATGAATATGTGGGAGGTCAGGTGTGTTCAAGGCCATCTGTGGACTCTAGCTGCCAGCTGTGGAAAGGACTGCAAACACAACCGTGTACATTTAAAAAAAATCTATCTGCTAATCTAAGTGCCTACAAATAAGAATAAAATACTTAGTTAAAATATGTTGACAAAAATCCTTTAAAAGAAATATAATGAAAATTAGAAAAATTGAAAATCTGAATGAAGAGGTGGGTTACATCATGCTTCTCTACAGGTTTGTTGTGCAGTGTGAGAGTGTTTTGAGCAGGAGAAGCCGTACATCACGGCCTGGCTAATGGAACGCTGCACTCCTGAAGGGTCCTCGGCTCCGTCTCGTCTATCGCAGCTCCCTCAGTCCTCCACAGAGAATTGTGGTTAGAGTGTGGCACCTGAGCGCACTTGCATTCCTTTGTGCTCCAGCTCTTGTGCTTGATTTGGGTTTGGACAGAAATATCTAATATTGCTGTTGGGAAAACTTGTGTCAAACAAACTAAAAATCAGTTAACCTGATTCTGAGCTGATATAGTGGGAAAACAAGTTAAATACATTTTATTCATAGGTGTAGTATAAGCCTTTTGTGACCTGTCATACATGTAAATTAATAAAGAATTGTCCTATTTCACAGTGACATCATGTAACAGTGTTGCATTTTGGGATGATAGGAGGCAACCTATCAACCTATCACCTTGATTACAAGGTTTGGAGAATTTGTTTAGTACCAACATATGATTGTGATTATGATTATTTAAATAAAGTAAACTGAAAGGGGTAGCAGTATCAATGTTAATGCAACATCTACCAGCCGTACTGTTAAGCTGTTCTTATCTTATCTTATTTTAGATCTGCAGACATCTAGATCTAGATAAAGCTTTCACTGAACGAGTAATAGCAGTCCCATGTATCTTTGTTTGCAGCTCTGCCTCTGCTTCAGAACTCTGACTTCTTAACTCTGTGTGCTACACCATCTTTTGCTTTGTTTTTAGGGGTGTGTGATATCACGATTTTAGATCGTGAACGATTAAAATGTCTCCATGATCTGCCTGTACAGTGAGATCATCAGCATCGTACGAGGGACATTTTATTAGTTATGGAGTTGATCTCTAAAAAGAATTTAGCGTTGGTAATATGGAGCTCATTTGGACTTTCCAAAATCAACGCGGTGCAAAAAATAGTTATTTGCAACTGTTGCACAGATAAAGTTTGTACGTCGGATGGCAACACAACAAATGTTTTTAACCGGTTCAAACACAAACACCCAAAATAGCATGCTGACAGTAAGAGGACTAAAAAAAAAATACTCCTCTTGAGACTCTGTATGATAAGACAGGGAGGTGCTGGAAAAATTGAACTGATACAGTGACGGTACCTATACTCAAAGATTTTTCTAACACATTGTTGGAGTCTGAAGATTGAACACTAAATTCAAAAAGTGCTTACCAGCTGCCAAAGCAGAAGGTTAATAAGTACTTGTGCTATTTTTTAAGTTCATGAAATAACCTGTGTATAAACATTTGAAGAAAGGCTTATTTTAATTTCTTTTTGCTGCAATGATTATAATTTCATATCATTTTACAAGTCAGCTACTGTAAATATGGCATTTTTGCATACATACAACAGTGTAAACATGATTTCAAGGGGCCCGGGTTGCTGCGTGGATGGGATTTAATCAGACACAAACATACAACCACAAGACTCTAAACTGTGATTAGTGCAATTGCACACAATTATGTGTCGTCATCCCTTTTCCAACCGAGCCCCATTCACCGCAGTGACAAAAACACAAATATCTCTCATAGGAAATAACTAAAAAGTTTACAGATAGATAAGTGTGTGTTCATGGAGGATTGTTTCACAGTAAGAATCTGACTGAGAGGTTTTTTGGGCCCTTTAAACACAACCAAACCACAATTTCTGTTTATGTAATAGCATCTGAAGCTTATTAATTCAGTTCAAACCAAACTCCACTGAAGTAATGTGCAGAACAACATGCTATTGACCACACTGGGTCAATGTGCTGTTGACTAGTGCTCTAGTGCGTCCAATGAGTTTAGATTACAGTCACCACGTTATGAGGACATCTGCATGCCGATCAGTGGATGCCCCTAAGCCTCCATCGATTACCAATAGAGCGCTGCAGTGTAAAAATCTGATCACTGGTGTCTTAATGGTGTTTGTTCACAAGATTGCCTCTGTTTGCTGTAATTGCCAATTATGGAGGAAAAACTACAACATTACAAGGAGATTGCTACTGATTTCACCGCTACAGGTGTATTAACATAATGTGCTCACCTAGCTGTTGAACGTATTGATGCTTAGTGATTTGCTGTTTGTTATTCGGGGATGCAGACTATGCATTTCCAGTCTTCTGTTTACCTAGTAAAGACTTGCAGTAGTAAAGGAGTGATTCATCATGCATCTGTGCAGCAATTGCGTGTTTTCTAAATTGAGACTGGTACAGTGTAATGAAGTAATTATGTAGGCTGCGGCTGGTATTTTCATTGTAGATTCATATGTTGAAGTAGGTTTTCTGATGAAATCTTTATCAAATTGCTTTCAAATTTGTAATAATATGCATGTAAAATTGTATTCTGCACCATTACCTTCTGCTAGATAAAACTGGAACCATGATCGGATTATAGCTGAAACCAGAAAAAAAACAACTTTCAACACAAGTTCAGTAACCATCCAGGAAAAAGGAATGACACCTACAACCGCTGCTACATCAGAGCATTTATCACCTCTGCTGTGATGGCTCTCAAAGCTGTCAGCAAATCCTGACAGGTCACATTTGGGCACAGAATGAAACCAAACCAGGCAGAACTGGTACATTTCCAAACCAACTGGTTCACACCTTTTTTTGTAGCTGGGAGCGACAGGTGAAAGATCCTGCTCAAAGTCAACAGATTGCAGCAGGTGTGCGGCTGCGGGTGGATGAGTGTTTATGGGCTCATAGCGGATTACCCAGGAGAACAGGGGAGAATAGCAGAGGGCAGGGGGAGAGAGGGGGGGGGGGTGTCAGAGAGAAAGGGAAAAGCCGTTCTGGTGTGCGGTGAGTCAGTTCACAAGCAATATGGCTGCAGCACATTATGGTTAAAATCTTTAACCTGCATGGCAACACAGTCAGTGTCAATGGTCAATATGGTATCATTTGTTTTTTCATTCTTTATAATTGGTGCTTTCTTGTATCACACACAGCCACATCAAGGAGCTGCTCAGTACTGTACAATTCCAGCCAAGTCTTCGACTACTGACCACTGTAGTATTAGAGTCTTAGTGCTGGAATTACTACAGCCTTGTCTTGATCTCATTTTAACCATCCACATTTTTTCAGTTGGACTATGGCTTTCAAACCACTAACCCATACTAGACCTTAAAAAAACACCAGTTACACCACTCTTCTTGATTTAGGAGGCCTGCTGAGGCAGGAGCATCACTTTGCTGTCTCTAGGCAACAAAAAAGTCAGCTGCTGTCAATCCCTTAGCTTGTACAGGTGATGACATGAGATTCACTAGACATATGAAAGCCTACAGTTTGTCTGAGTGGACAGTGGAGAAACACGATACAGATGATGTAGGTCAGTTGTCTGGCTTCAACTAAAGGGCCAAGTATTAATTGTAACTGCCAGTAATATACTCATATACTTCACTTTAGCATGAAACTGGTCTCGCTCTGCTTAACACTGAATGTTTCCATTGCCTATATCATCTACCCTTTTCTGTTTATTTTCTACAGTGTGCAGTCTGTTTGCATCCAATATGTGTTGTTTGATGGCTTATTATTTTTTTCATATCCATTTAAACAGTAGAGCTATCCTATTACATTCCTTCGTGCTGTACTGAAAGCAATTTTCCTTGTCATATCGGAGTGTGTTCCGCTCTGCTGCTCAACAGACGTATTTTTCGCTTTTGTTGGAATGACAAGATGATGTGCAGAGCAAAATCAGTTGTCTGTCTTTTCAACAACTCGCTATTGAACTGTGGATGTTTACTTTTATTCACAACTGGCTGAGTCCAAAATAAAAAAATAATTCAGTCTCAGTTTGTACTGTGTGTGTGTGTGCATTAGAGCTGTGCTTCATTGACAAATCCAGTCAAAAGTTATAATGACATAGCCACATAGTTAACTGTTTTGCTCTATGAACATCATGACCATTTTAAATTGCACCTTTTTAATTGGCTTTTTAAGCAAAATTGCATTTTCATTCCTGTTATTGTAAATTCTCTTCGTACTCTGACACCATGTCTGACAATCGTTCTACAACTGCAACTAATTGTAGTGGGAGACAAATCATGCAGTATTGCTATTAATGAGAGTAATAATAGTAGAGTAGTAATAAGTAAATGCCAAAACGTATGAAATAAAATAGATGCCAAAGATAAAATACACAGAAATCTGATTTTGGCATGTACAGTATAAAACCATTTTCCAAAAGCAAAATATTAGCAAATATATGTTAATGGATAGGCTATTATTGTTCTATTACTTTCTTAGGGACCATAATTGACCCTATATTATTCCGTCATACTTGATTCTGGTAAAAGTCATCTCCCAGCCCACTGCACTGACATCACAAATCCTTATAAACTGGTCAGAAATGTATAAATTATTAATATTTTTTTAAAGATAAAACAGTTGATTGCTGCCATTTTTATCATAATTAAAGCTACAGTAGATAAGGTAGAGGAGTGACGTCAAAGGCTTCTGTGACGCAAATTCATTCAACAGTCTGTCAGTGGGACAGAGATATTCTCTTCTAAAGGGTTTTGAATGAGGCTCATCTTTCTAGCCAATCAGAGAAGAGAACTATTTCTGCTTTCTTCCTTATTTATTGCAATTTCATAACCTCTAACACCTGAAGGGCTGGACAGTACCTGTTGGGACTGATTTTGTTTTTTTAGGCTTTTTGTTGTAATGGAAAGAATATTTCCAGTTTTGTTTTCTTATTTTAAAATAAACAACCCTTCGCAAATGTCAGCGATGTTTTCTGTTTCCTGTTACGTGTACGCAGTCAGAGGTGGTGACTCGGACACTCGTGTTGCTGTACTGCTGCTCCTCAGTGGACACGTTTGTTTGATTGCAAATGTCACTTCCATTCTTCGCTGCATTGTTTTTCCTTGGCCACCACGTTCTCCTCTCTGCCAGCCAGTCATGTTGCATATAGGGGGACTGATCATAATCGATGCTGAGCAGCAAAATTATTTTCCCATTTTGCTGCTGTTATTGATCTTTTCCTCTGTACAGCCAAGTCAAGTTAAAATGGATTAGCCATCAGATTAAGTCCAAAAGTCTGTGGGAGCGTCGATCAGATAGACGGAGGGTACACATTTCTTTATTAGGAGTTCCTTTATTTGATGCCCCCCTAAAAGAAAGCAAAATATCTGAAATAATTTCTGACAGAAGTCTGGAGGCTCTTAGGTTATGACATCTGTCATCATCTTATCACCACCAGTAGTTTGCAGTCAGTCATCGGAGGACTCAGTGGAGAGACTCCCAGAGGAAAAGATCAAACATTAAAGCCCAATCAAGAGGTTCTTCTTCTATGAGAATATTAAATATTGATAGAAACATAGATTATCCGTTGAGGAAGCATGCGTATACTGTATGTAACACCCTTTCTTCTCAATAAGATGGATTTAAATAAGATAAAAATAAACTGCAGAAATCCACCGCAGATTTGCTTTGTCCAGATATCACCTGTCAATCATGTGTTGGCAGGACTGTGATTGGATTTTCTATTGAGCAGGTTTCACTAGAGGTAGATTATTGCGCACAGCTTATTGACAGCATGGTTGGAAGTTAAAATGTAAAGTTTTAATGGTTCCACCGAGTTTAAATGTTCTCTCTTCTACATGGCATGAGAAATTAGCAAAGGGTTTAGCTATAAGCTGATTTCATGAAATGTATACAGATTAGTATAAGGATACAGTATTCGATTATATAGTTGTAAAAATTATATATATACATGTATATGAAATCCAGTTGGAAGATTTTTTTACTTTTTACCTTTAGAACTGACAGAAGAAATATGTACTGAGGCTGTTTTAGCATCCACAATGTGCCACATTACCCTTATTATTCCTGATTAAGCATGAAACTGCCCTAATGACCCGTCAGCTGCAGCCAGTACATACAGCAGCACAGCTGTCCTCCTGCTTTAGCTTACACTGCACACTCCCGTGCTGAATGGGCTTTGCTGTCTCCCCCCATCTCACTTTCTCCTGGGCTGAGACACTCAGGACCTAACACTGCTGACCTCTACACGATGGTCAATATTTATGTCTGCAAAACAGTAATGTAGTGCAAGTTGTCAAGCACGACCCCGCCCAGGCAAGATCCAGTTGAGTCCCAAATGAAGCCCACTGAGGAGAGTGTGGATGGAAACGGGAAAAGGCAGAATTACTACACAGCACTTTATACTGTGCTCACACCTTTAGTTATAACCACATCGTGTCAAGGACAAAATGAAGCTTACAGTATATATATACAGTGACATCCCCCTTTGCAACCAACTCTAAACTCCAATAAGTTAAAGTTGTATTGATTTGGTGGCAGAATTCAGTCTGCACTCCAAACCTGTGCAAATCAAACCAACATAGCATGTAAAAATGATTTGCTCTTTGTGACAGAAGGACTGGCAGGTCTTAATGTGCCTGTGCAGACTGAACAAGGATCAAACAAGGAACTCGTGTGCTGTCAGGTTGTCTGGAGGAAGAGGCGATGGCCAAAGTATGCAGAAATTAGTGCCAGCTTTTACACAACCTAATAACTAGTACTGTGTATCATTTTTGCTTAAGTTTTTCAGCACCAGTGTCAGTGAAATAGCTTAATGAATATATATGTACTTGGCACTATTATCTCACCCTCACAAACACTTGTTGGCTTCTTCCATATTTTGCCCTGTGACATTTCTCCAGTGCCGATATTGATGCTCATGTCCATTAATTTGCCCATTTGGAGGCCGTTATGTTCGATGCTGTTTGTCAGAATGCGGGCGTGTGCACTTCGCTGAGCGTGCTGCTGATTTGTGCTGCTGTCTGTCAGAGTAATTAAACTGCAAGGAGAGGTGGAGCACCCGATTGATTTCTTCAACGTCGTTTGTGCTGAAAATGGCTCAAGTGGAATTCGCTGTGATGTGAGTCCTGCTCAAACACACACACACACCACACACACACACACACACACACACACACACAAAGCAGCTGCTCTCGGACTAGTCAAGAGGTTGTCACAGTGTCGAAACATTAGCAGCTCTTGAACTGGGGGCAGTCCAAGAATGCCCTCACCTCTTTGTTCAAATCAAAGACAAGAAATTGTGAAAGCACTGAGAAATTAGAACCACCATCTAAAAGCCTAGGCCTGCACACACCCACTATCCTTTCTCTCTATGTTCTACCATCCTCCTGTTGTGTCTGCCTGGCTTCATTTTGGTGGAATTTGAAATGGTGCAAGACAGTCACCAGGGAACCAATTACTATTTCAGAGATTGCCTGGTTTCATTTATTTTTTATAGGAGGTACGGCATTGAGAGACACTGCCATACCAAAGCTCTCCTCGTTCTCCCAGAACATCCATTCAGAGGCTGCATTACTCAGTATCAAGAGTGCCACTTTTCATGACACTGGTAATGGTATTAAGATGATGCTGGTATCAATAAGATTCAGAAATCTGTCTAGAAACTTGCTACTGTAGTTTATGTTTCATTCTCCTTCTCTACTCTCTGTATGATCCTTGTAAATAGTTTGGTTGTCATATGTGTTATGTCTCTTTTACTATTCTAGTTATGTTTAAACATTTTGTTCTCCTGTTAAAGCTACAGTATGCAGCAGAAGCTAGCAAAAATGAGAAGTTATTAAAGAGCATCCGTTCCTTATGTAGATATAAAAGGCTCATTCTAAGCTAAGAAAAACACAACGGTTGGTGTTTCCAGGTGATTACACACTAATGATAACATACTATATTCCATTTCTGCTAATAGATCCCTCTGAATCTTACACACTGGACCTTTAACCCTGAGGACATCATTAGAGTCATTTTCTGAGACGTGACAGAGCATGGAAGAGCAAGTAGTAGAGCAAGTAGTACTACATATCAAGGAAACTGAAATTAATTTGTAGTGGAGTGGCCCTTTAATTGATACCTTAAATTCAACATTTTTTAAAACTGATTAGACAATGTTAATCATATAAATATGAATGTTAATATGGAAAATACTATATTCTGATAATTCAGTGACAGACAGCTCACCAGCATCACCACGCTGCAAAGCTGAAACTGATGCCCAGTGAGGGAGGGGGGAAGAAACACGTGTCAGCAAAATGTTAATGTTGTTCCTCATTACTGCTGTGCTGTTGGAAATGGCACATGACATAAACCACCTCCTTCTATTGTCATCGCATTATGGCTGGAGCACCATGTTGTTGAGCGCAAGGGTGGGGGGAGGGGCTGTTGAATTATGGGAATGATTCGGCAGTACCATAGGTGTGCTCAAGGCTCATGTCCCTTTGCTATATATTTCTGCCTCTTTCATCACAGTTCCACTGTGTGCACCTCATACATGTAAAGCAGCTTTTTGATGGAGAGAGGGTCAAAGAGGAAAAAGAATGCCAGGAAGGAAGATGAGTGGAGGTAGTCGGGGGCAGCTGGAGGAAGGCAGTGGAATGAAAAGATTGTTTCTATTAATCTTTATTTATTCAGAGAACGTTGGCTGAGTGAATATGCGCTTCTCCACAGCGTCCTGTTTTGTATTCACATTTGCACCTACTTACACTTGGTAGCTTCCCAGTTTTTTACTGTTTGACCAGTGTGCAGCTCACTGGAACAACTGGAGGTTAAGTGCTTTTCATAGAGTCACCTTGATGACAGTAATTAAGGCAGCAAGTAGTGTACTATTCACTTCACATTCCCACATGTTGCAGTAATATTTAGAATAGGATATCTTTATTGTCATTGCTATACATGTGTTATGCAGAGAAATGAAATTTGGTTTGCACAAAGCAGCTTGTCTAACATCAGGGGTCACAATGAGTTTGTGTCAAACATATTTTTTTTGTAAAACCTGTGTGTACCCAGCCTTAAGTACATGATGTATAAAAATGTTAAGGATGTCTGCAATACACAGATTAGGTCACAAGTTTGCTATTTCATTTCCAAATAGTTGGCAAAAGTTGGACCTTTATTCCTTCATTGTGTGTTCTTTCCATGTCAGGGTCAGATCTCAGCAATCATATATATTCACTCATGTCTTTGTCTGCACACTGTAAAATATAACTTTCAACTTAAAATATGATTGAAGTAGCTGCCTTCAAATAAAAAAAAAAGAGCCAATTCTATTTTAACAAAGGTGCTATATAACATACTGCAACAGATGTATAAGGTTTGTTCATTTTCTCAGTTTTAAGAGTCATTTTTTCATTTAACGTTTAACTGACAGATACTGTCAGAGCCACTTTGCATCAGAGTTGGCACAAAGACAGAGTGTAAGTCCTGTCCCAGTGTCAGAAAGTGTTATATTCTGTGTCTGGAGCTAGAGACTGAATTCAATACTAATCTTCACCATGATTCGCACTGTTGATTCCTCTTCACATTCTTCTATGAGGTGTAGGACTTCAAAAATCAATTTTTGTAGATTGTTAATAAAGTTTTCTTGGTGGAACAAGAAATCGTGTGGTGCAGAAGAGTGCAGCGCTGGAGTTAACTTAGTTAGCATAAAGACAAGCATTATACAGTATATATCATTATGAATGAATTAACTTATTAAGTAGCCTTTTCAAGAGTGAGGTGAAATCATATGTCATGCGGTGGACCTACTCAAGCATTAGCAAACAAATCAGACACCTAATGCACCATTTTACAAAACTTAGGCTTATTCTGATTCGGTGAAAAAAATCCCATGGAGCATTGTGGATTACAGTGGGTTTCCCTCAGAGCGACATTCCAGCAAAGGCAATGTTATGCCATAACATTATGGCATAACATTGCCTCCACTGCTGGAGTGGAGGCAATGCTATAGCCAATTTAACATTTGTTAAAGCACAGCTAAGCACTCTTTTTTCCCTTTACTCCAGAAAATGCAGTTTCTACACAAGACATTTGCTGGTGGTGGTCAGTAAATTACTTTCATTTAAGACTAGAATGCTCCTAAATTATATAAGTCTCACATAATTTTATCTTGTTGTCTCTATGACAGTGACTGTCTGTGCCAGGTACAGTATGTTTCTATTTACTGACTCAAAAAAACAATTTTGAGTTGAGAATTGATTCTGAATGTGAGCCAAGAATCACGCTGTGAGATTCTGAAAGACTCTCAGCTCTGTTGTTGTGCAGTATTATTAAGCCGTGAAATATAAAAAGTTAGAACAACTTATACTTTCATTTTCATTTAGTTTCTATGTTCATTAATGAACAGTAGGGCTGTAAGCTGAGGAATCATAAAAAAATATTAAATAGTGCTGGGCAGTGATTAAAAATGTTAATCGTGATTAATCGCATGACTTTTCTGCGGTTAATAAAGCATGTGTTATGGGCAAAATTGAATAATAAATTCAAAAGTAGTTTATTGCGCACATTTATTTTAAAAGTACTGCTCTATGAACAGAAGTGCAATAACATTTGGTTT
>JAUMHL010000016.1:3029265-3069418 GCA_032362345.1 Sandelia bainsii
TATTTTTTCAAGGATTTTAGAGATAAAGGGCAAATTGGATATTGGTCTATAATTGGCTAAAATCCCTGAGTCAAGAGTAGGTTGTTTCAGTAGAGGTTTAACTACAGCTACCTTAAAAGCCTGTGGTACGTGACCTAAATTACATAAATTGTACCAGTTAATAGGGCTGTGCGATAATTTCGAGGCGATAATTTCAAACCTCGAAATAGATAATTTCATATCCATATTCATATCCAGAGAAGGATACAGATCATGTAACCTCTGTTTCTTCACCATGTGATCTGGGTCCATGTCTTCAGCCAGATGTAGCTGCAAAAACAACTGTTCTATCTCATATGATGTGCTGCAGACGAAAAGCCTCTTGCAACATCTGAATCTTCTGAGCACAATCTTTTGAGCACTTTACTGTACTTCTGCGGCTGAAAGAATTTAGTGGTGTTTTAGTCTGTTGTGGGGACCGGCCTGCAGCATGATTAACATGTGACAGTAGAACCTATTTTTAGGTACAAATCCTTATTTTGACTTGGCTGATCAGAGTTATTCTCCTTGTTGACTTTTCTCCAACTTTTTTCTTTCTAGAGAATGCAGATCTTCAACCAGTCTGGCTTCAGAAGCAGTCATTCTACAAAATGACCCCACTGACGTTTGTGGAGTCTGTTTGGAGTGCAAAAGCTGCAACCCAGTTCTTTGTCTTAATCTTACACAATCTGTCTGCAGCCTTTGACACTGTATCGAGGGGGGCGGGCGCTGTATCACCAGATCCTCCTGTCTGCACTCTCTGAATTGGGCATCTCAGGTCTTACTCCTCCAGATGAATGTTCAAGGTATCTCTTCCTAGATTGTACCATATTTTCCTAATTGCCACAGGAAATTGAACCTCTAAGCTCGACACTTTTAGGCTGGATTAAACACTAAGGATCATTTCTTTTAAGTCACGGAGGAACAGCTCGTTGCCAGTGTGCATTTGATCAAAACTAAATACAGCAAATGACACCAAGCGACATGTTTTACATATGCTTTGCTAGGTGAGGATGTCAGAGTGGCTTGTCCTAGCTTTACTTTTAGTTTTTATTGCTGTTGAACACTATTATTATTCTGTCCTGCTGTTTGTGTCTCCCTCCCCCCTGAAAAATCATGTCTCGAATCTTCAGGTCTTCAGCCTCCTGTCCACACGCCTTTGTTGTCTCTTTCCATCTCCTCTGTGAGTCAGATTTAAAAGGCTCAGCGGCTGCATCTGATAGGAGCACTCATCCTCCCTCTCCAGCACGAACATAATGGTTCTCCCCCCTTTTTTTTCTGTCCCTGCTCACCTTCACCTTGCTGCACACATCAAAGCTGCGTGCACAGGGTGGCCTCTCATAATTCAATTCAGTATCAGCCCTGATGCAGCACATTGACAAATTCACAGCTGCTGAATGTCATTGGTTCAACTCTTGAAACGCTCCTTTCCTCGCTCTGTCCTTCCACTTTCCTCCTGAGGTTGAGGGGAATTTGATCTCTTCATTCAGAGGTGTTGAATGTGAAAATTCCCAGAGAAATTAAATTTGGTTTTGTATCATCTGGCCTGGTGGGGTTGGGGGTTACAATACAATACACAGAAAGTGATAAACTAGTTTCAATCAAAGGCAAAGCCGTGAAAATGAAATTACTTTCCTGGATTTTTTTTTGCTTTAATCTCATTCAGCCTAAACATGTTCATGGGGGTTTGCTCATCACATTTTCGCTTCTTTCAAACACCCCAGCAGCTATGTGCGTCAAGTCTGCATCTGGTGTTAGTTTTTTTTCTGCATTTGCATGGTGTTGGCATGTAATTTAAGATACATGAGCATGCATGGCAATTTAATTAGATAGCTGTTTAAATAAAAAAAAGTGAATTCACCCTTCGTTGGAATTTAATTTGCACCAAACAACCCGTAGGCTGTTCATTTTGTGTCACAGGCAGACTGACACACATTAGGTGGAGTTCCATGTAATGCAGAGATGCACGTCTGGCATTACCCATTTTGCAGCGGCATCCTAATTTAATTTACTACTGCTGTCCTAGACATACCTTTTTTTAAATGCAAGCATTAAATTCCAATTTTTCAGCACTGCTGCTGTTGGCATGTGCTGGTGTTTGTAGGTATTATTTACAGTGCCCGATAATTCCTGTCTTAAGCTGTTTTTCTTTCTGTCTTTAACAGTTTTGTGATGTTAAGTAATGTTAAAGCAGACCTTGATGAGCTTGAATGTAACGTACAACAGCTGCCTATTTAATTTCACCTACATACTGTATATTTTTGGCTCATTGACCAGGTTCTCCCACGAGAGCCAAGGAGGTTTTGCTTTGGAATATTGATTTCCCTCTGGTAGGTCAGGCTCCAGCTCCTGCTCTTTTATTATGGGGGCGATGCCACATGGAAAACATCAGAATCTATCTTGCTTCACGTCAGCAGTGAAAGCCTTCTGGCAGTCTGAATTGAAAATTGAAGGATTTTATTCCAGGAAGCCACTTATTCATTTTTATAGTGAAAATCTTCCTTGAAAGTCATGATGGAATTGCACCCAAATTACAGCAACCTAACAATTCCTTCTTGAACGGCTTCTCCAGCCATTCATTACTGCACAAGTGAATTTGAAAAATAAAAACAGAATGGTCAAAAACAGCAAAGGCTGGAATATTTGTGCATTCACTATCCAGGATAACTAAAGCACTAAAAATGTTGCCTCCAACATTTTTCTTAATAGAGTTTGATAACATTGTTCATTATACCTGTCTCCTAAGTGCCTGTTTCTTTCAAACCACACATGTCCAGTTTTCTGTTTCAGGCCCAAACTGAGATAACCGCAATGACATAATCAGGAAAAGCCGCACAAGACATAATCCATAATCCATCACTTTTTGCAAGCAAGTAGAGCTGTGACAATTAATGTGTAAAAACAGTGGAGTCCCCCTTTAAAGACATGCTAAATAAAATGCTTTTAATTTTATGGACAAACCTAATCTGCCTGTCTCTTTTTTCTCCTTTTACAGTAGTGGTTCAAATGTAACACTTGTATAGTTTATATAGTTTATCATACTAGTAGCTGTAATATGTTACCAATGCCTGTTACACAAATGCTGATCTGCTTTTAAATATTAACTAAATATGTGTATATTGTTTTCTTTTTTCACTTTTCCATACCTGAATGACTATAATGATGACTATAACTTGATGCTTTCGTGTTGAGTGAAATTGTACATGTGTATGTTTTTTTGACATTTTTCAGTGGTAATTTCACCATTTGAGTCCTTTCAAAACCTTTGTAGTTAAACTTTATTTCAAGGTACTACATCTTGTTCCTTGAAATATCCCAACATCTAATTTCTGTAATACATTTGCACAATTACTTTTAAATATGACTGATTCTCTAATGCTTGAGACGTGTTACATTTGTTTTTTTGAGTGACAGCCAGTGTGTTAATGCTCCAAAATCTCCCAAGACAAGTGGCTCTTGGTGCTGGTGATAAAAGATGTCACAGTGCCTTAGGGCATAAATTGAAATGGATTCATTTGTTGCGCATGTCAAAATAATGCCGCTGATGGGACTTGGCAGTTAACATTGCTTTGAGGCGAGCTCTGCAACCAAATACGTGTGTATTATACAATTGCATGCTTGGTGTGCAGCTCTGAAGAAAGACTGTAGTGTGTAGTGTAGTTTTTGTAGTGTATAGACATGTTAAACACTAGGGATTTTCAACATTGTATTTGTGATGGTCATGTAGCAAAAAGCCTCCAGCAGGGTGATTGATTGCTTTGAATAAGCTCATTTTGCAGTTTTGCAAACGTCTGTGTGTTTTACTGTAGCTGCCACACAGCTACAGCAGGATATTGAACATTTCACAGCAAATACAGAGGAAATAAAGACTTTTATTACAAACTAGTAAGAAAGTGTTTGATTATAAGACATGCCTAAATATATGTCTCTTAGGGTCAGAGGTCAAAATCTGTCCTTGGAAGCTTTTGAATCACAATACACAAGGGTAAATTAAGCTGCTGTTTGTTCTGCAGGAGAGGCCAGCGTAACCCCCCCTTCTTCCACAAGGTATTTAAGCCATGTCTTAAATTATTCATAATAGCACTAATCCTCTTGATGTAGCTTATATTAGCTTGTCTTATTTATTGTTGCCTGTCTATGACTCCAGGGGAGAACGAGAAAAGATCCCTGTGTACTGCATCTATGATAGGCCATGTGTAATTAGTTTTTTGTCAAAGTCTTGTATTTTCTGACTTCATTCCAACACCAGAGTAATTACCAAGCGACTTCATTCCGCCCTGTCATTAGAGGTTTTCACATACATGGCTTAAGTCAGCCTTACAGGAAATTGCTTGTGTTTTTTTCTTCATGTTGCGTTCTGATGCATTCTGCGAAGTAACCCTGATTTGTTACCCGGCCCAGCTTTCATTACCAGTTAACCGTAAAAGCGATCTCTTTAATGCAAAGGCAGTTTTCCCATTTTCCTCTTCATTAACTAAAGGGAGGGATTAATCTGGCTCATAATTTAACGTCTGTGTTAATGTTTTACAACAGTATTGAAGGAATTAACACAAATAATATGATTTCCACTGCCTCTGCGCCGCATCATGTTAACCTTGCATTCCACTGAACAATTGCTCACCAAGGGAGTCAGTTTACCTCTTGTTCATGCATTTATCCACAGGAAACCAGTGTTCTCCATGCATAATGGTGACATCAAGGTCTTTGGAGAGGGGAGGGATGGGATGCTGGTCTTGCTGGAAATTCTTCCTGAGTAGCAGACTGGCCGTTCAGCCACTTCATAAATATGAGTAATCCTCACAGCTACTGAACATCTCCCTTCCCCCATGAATCACATCCCTCCTTCTCATATTATTTTCAATTATGGCTTTGTGCTGGTCAAGAGGAATGCATTTCCTTATCTTTTTTCCTTATTCTTAAATCCTATCCTTGCCCATACTGCAGACTATTGTTTGATATTTGTCCTCTTTGGGCTAATGTTAGCTCAAATGTAAGCCATTTCAATGTATTTTATTTTGCTTTGTAACACTGTATCTTCAGCACAAGGGTATATAAAAGAAACTATTGGCTTCAGCTCACACTGCATTTGAAAGCAGCCAGTGGAAACCAGAAGTCATTTATCTGCCAGGCACAGGTGTGAATCTGCATTAAAGGTCCTATATTATGCATTTTACTTTTCAAATATATCATGTACCTAATTTATCTGAATACCTCCACCACTAGCAGGTGACACCATCATCTAAAAATCAAATGAGAAAAGTCTCTTTAGTCCTTATCAAGTGCTACATAGTGACTTACTTTAATATTTTGTCCTACCAGAGTTGGTTTTGTCTCTTGTTTTTGTCTGATATCCACCCAGTTTCAGTGGGCCAGTACCCCATTTACTACAAAAAACTTGTAGTTGCTTTGCTCAGTATTAATCATGTACAGTGCACTTTACATTTAAAGTTCCAACATGTGTTTTTTCATCTTCAGTCAGCACTGTCTATTTCCAGCAGTGCCTCTGTTCCCATGACCAACTTCACACATGTCTAACACTCGTCTTGACAAGAAGACTGCATTGAAAATGGTATCTACCAAGTCGCTGAGGTAACACACATATGTGATGCCAGTGCAGGCATGAAAAAGCAGATGGTAAACATAATCAGTTTACAGTAAGCAGCAGAAATCCTTGATGTCAGATCAGCTCTTGTGTGTGTTGTTTATATTCTTTTGTTTAAAACTTGGTGCAGATGGTTTGAATTGGCTTCAGAGCATATTAGCAGGTGTTTCCATCTCAATTGTCAAAAGTAGTGGCCACACTAGTGACAACACTCAAACCCAAAACGCACTTGAAGAAACACAATTTTGGACAACCATGTGGATTCTAGCCAAAACATCTTGAAGAGAATCAGTATTTCTTTTTTGGGATTTACTAGGCTTCATCATCTGGGACCATGAGCATCTGTACAAAATTTCATGGCAATCCATTCAGTAGTTGACAGACCCACATACAGATTGACATGGCAACTTACCATTTGAACAAAATCAACAATCTTGATTCATTTAGTAGGGCCCCTTTATGAGAATCAGTAACATGCCTCCACACTGTTGACACTAAGAAGAGCAATCCATCGTCCTCAGTACGTTAATTCCATCTAGCGCCCCTGACCTCGACCTGAGCGTATGCTCACCAGTGTCACCGAGATGGATTGGGAGAAAATGAGATGTAACAATACATCAGGGAGGAAGGGAGGGGTGAGGGAGAGCAGGGAGTTGCAAGGGGAGAGGATGATTTGGTGTGGTTGAAGCTCAGTCGTCAGTCTCGCCCTCCTAGCTTGCAGCTCATGCCTCCCCCGTTATCAGGTTGGCTGGCCTTCATCAAGCAAGCTATCTCAACATGATGTGGTTATTAATGTGCTTGGTTATCATGTCATTCCGCCTGTCTGCAGCCTGTTTCCATTACAGCAGAGAAGCCACGGTGAATCCTGCACAAGTCGTCTACAGTAAAAATATCAATTCAAACTGAGTTCCCATTAATAGCACAAAGGAGATCCACTCAGCCAGACAGGATGTTGAGACAAGCTGTCACTCTTAGCACCACTTCTCCCAGAGAGCCTTTTCTGGATGTTCATGCTTGCCCAGAAACAGCTGGGGCCTGGGTGAAGCATGCTAATGGTGGTTAATTAACAACACCAGAGGTTAGTCATGTCCCAGTCACGTTCCCATTCAAAAAGGATGATTGGACAGCAGCACAGTGCTCTACAGAAGCTTCAGTTATAGTGGAGGCATACTTGTTGTGGTGATAAGGATCAAGTCATAGCAAATATACAGTAAATGACTAAACAATGTGCAGGATTTCTTTACATGAAGAAAAACATGTTATGAATGAAATCCTTTCCGTAATTTCATGTCAGACTGAATGGATAAAAATCATAATTTCAAAGGATTCTGTTGTTATTTCTCGAGTTGCTCTAGTTCCAGTCCTCCCGTACTCCAGAGAGATCCCTGTGACAAGCCTGTTGTGTGCGTCAGTGGCGTAGGCAAAAATAAAGGAAGAAAAACATTTGAGCAGGCTTCTAAGTCGACATTTTCTATGATTATTCTGCTCTACAAAATCTACTGAGAAACAACAAAAGATTGTAGTAATGATCATATTCATATTTAATGGCCACATTGGATGTAAGACCAGGAGACTGTCAGCTTTAATTGGCCATAAAAGGCACTAACATCACAAGAAAAAAAAAATTTAATTTACAATCATTAAAATGGTTTTATCTGTGATCTAACCAGTCCTAGGTCTATGCAGGCCCACTCTTGGCTTTGTCCCTGATGTTTGTATCAAGCTTTGAGTACTAAATGACACAAGCACTCACACGTTCATGTTTGCATGACATCTGTTTCAACTGTGAAATCTAATAGCGGCATTAACCTGGTGATTGTTGGAGGATGAAATCCGTCGTCTGCAGCTTTTCCACCCAGATGAGTCTTAATGGAAGGCTGTGAACATGCCAGTACCTGTCGTTTTCCAGGCTGTATGCTACACTCTGTTTATCTAGAATGATGTCTTAAATTGCCTGGAGTTATGATGCTTCCTGTTTGATTCCATAGCCATATGGGGCATCGTGGCTCTGCCAATATAGCACATCTCTACCTGGGACAAAGATTCATAAGGAGCTGTAATAAAGCCAGTTGTTCTGATATTTTACACATTTGTCTTCTTTTATTTTTGTTTTGCTTTATTTTGCTGAATTTTTTGCTTTGCTGGGTTTTTGTATGATTGTATGCATCACCGCAGGAATTATCATGGTTTGTCACTAGTTAATACGCCACTAACCAATAATTTCTAATTACTTTTCCAGTAAACGTATTATACTATATACTGTATCTATATCACAGTATCAATTTAGATATACCATAATACAGTATTTTGTCCATATCACCCACCCACATTGTAGGTAAAGTAATCTAATGAACTAAAACTTTCCACAAATTAGCCAAATTTGTTGCATTCAGGAAATAATATCCAGTGTTCCTCCTCTAAAAGCTGTATATTAAACGAGTTGTTGGCACTCTCATTGGCAGCTTTCCCAGGAAGCCCTTACATTTAATTGTTTGTTTTGAGGTGCAGTCACCCATTACGATCCCACATAAACATGGTGGTATAAAACCATACTGCACCTGGGCATCCAGAGAAAGAGACAGACAGACTGAATACGAAGTGCTCTGCTGCTTCTGATCTCACATATTCCTCTTAGTTATGGGAACCCTTATCTTTGAGCACACACCTGTAACCGCTTTGTGTTTGGTAATTCTTCAAATGCCCTCCATCATTACTGCTAAATCAGGAAGCCAAGGGATGACCAGTAGTGATAATGAAGGAAAAGGTCACTTCTAGCAACAGCCTGTTAATTGGATTTGGCTCCTTTTGCACTAATTTAACTCTGTTCATCAGGGATATTGACTTTTTTGAATAACCTTGCATTTTATAGCTGCAGCTTCTCTGTAGTCTGTATTACTTTTCAAATTTTATGGTTGGCTTTTAGATTATTTTTTTTCCTTCCAGGCAGCTATTCATATGAGTAACATTTCTGAAAGAGGTAATTTATCACAGTGGACTTTTGTGAAGTTTCTCTGTCAGTCGCCAAACAGCAGCTTGTTTAATGCAAGGATTTACCCAATTTTTATGATAATTGTCAAGCATTTTACTGTGTGACAACATAGTTTATGAGTTCAATACTTTTTGACATTCGAGCAAAAGCGACCCGAATGTGACACAATTTACCTCTGCACACAGCCATCACTTTTTAAGCTGCTGTTTTTGTTTTTACTTCCCAGGAGGAGGAAGACTAGCGCTCGCATGCCAGACAGTACCGTCATTCCCCTGCTTAACTTACCTCCAACGTATCATGTTGTTTTTAATACCATGCTACAACATCTGCAAGATGTGTTGTTATCGTAACTCTTGCAATGAAAGTGAAGCCAGGCAGCTTTAACCTTGTAAGCTGTTGTTTTTGTATCCCAAGATAGAGGACAACTTGCATGTCACACATCATGACTATTCCCATCAAACCCCTGCTTGGCACTTAAGTGCCTTTCAAGCTGCTGTCTCCCTGGTATTCCCGTCATTATTGACAGACCTCTAACAGCTTCCTTAAAGACGCTACTATGTTGTTTTCTCTCAGATTCTCAAGTGTTGTGTTGTTTCAGTTTTTGTTATTTTTTTCCAAGTGGCTCTGCATGTCTGCGAGAGCACGAGACACATTCCGAGCACTGTCTCCTTGACATTGTGTGTAAACATGGCCTCTTGGGAGTTGCTGGGAATGAAAGCGACCTCAGAACTGGAGATTTAAATTATGATTCTCTTTTTTCACCACTGTTTTGGGGTGGATAGAGATGTATAATCCTCACAGGTAATTGATTTTTCTGTGACCGTGCAGAGGTAGGATGCAGCACCTTGCTGGGGAATAAGGAGGATGAGAACAGTTTCCACAGCCAAAGTGAGTTTACGTTTATTCCCTTTTTTGCATGAGGGAAACTTTCCAGTCAACTTTTAAACATTAAAGCAACTTTGAGCACAAAGTTGCTTTAATGTCCTGCTGCATCGGGTAAACTTTCGGTCACGCCATTTTATAGGATTTTATTGGGAGACGCTGTGAACTGCAGGTGGTAGCAGTCGGCATGAAAGTGAATGTAGCTGAACAAATCAATCGCGGGAACTGCAGTATGAGACATCTTAAGCTGTCCATGCATGTATGCGCAATTTCCAGTGAGATCGTCATCACATTTGTGTTGGTGAGCTACTACTGATGTTACACTGTAACAAATCTCTTCTCTTTTCAGGATCTTTTTTAAACTGCTGACTGCTGTGATGAGCGCTGATCTATGGTTTAAGCAGGACCTGTGAGGGAACCAGATGAATCCTGATCTCATGCAGGTTCAAGCCCCTTTTAACCATTACTCATTATCAATCTCCCTTAATTTTTTGACTGATGTTCATCTGACAGTGAGGTTGTGGTTGTTTTGCTGGTTACTGGTGGCCTGGAGAGTATCATATTGAAAAGTAAAAAGATGGACTTTAAAGTTAAGGGTTTAAGGTTGCAGGAAAATGGCAAATTTAAGTAAGCCACTGTATGCAAAACCAAGAAAGTGATTTTTGTTGCCTCACATTAAGTCTTATATTTAGTACTGAAAACAAGCTCATTCTAAGTGATTAGTCAATTAGATGTAAATCAATCAGCAGCATTTTTACAAGCAAAACTAACACAACAGCCTTAGTTTCAAATTCTGCTGAAATATTTGATGATGAGACAGTATAGTTATCTGGTCGAAAGGACGGAAAGAGCTATGTGTCATTGGCATAGCATGGGAAAAGCCATGTGAGTGGATAATAGAACCCAGGGATGTGGGATAGATGAAGAAGAGAAGAGGGCTGAGAAGAGAACCCTGTGGCACACCTGTTGAGATACCTTGAACATTCATCTGGAGGAGTAAGACCTGAGATGCCCAATTCAGAGAGTGCAGACAGGAGGATCTGGTGATACAGCGCCCGCCCCCCTCGATACAGTGTCAAAGGCTGCAGACAGATTGTGTAAGATTAAGACAAAGAACTGGGTTGCAGCTTTTGCACTCCAAACAGACTCCACAAACGTCAGTGGGGTCATTTTGTAGAATGATTGCTTCTGAAGCCAGACTGGTTAAAGATCTGCATTCTCTACATACAGAATGAAGTTGCCAAGGGCTGAATCTAGTACTGAAATGTCACCTAATCTCATTTTCTCTTACTTTTAATTTTCTTACTTCCTTTAAAGTGATTTTTATTTCCAGTTTTCCACAGCATAATAATATGATTAGTTTTATTACTTTTTACTTTTTACTTTTTGTGGCTTTTGTAGATTACTTTTATTCTTTATTTTGCTCTACTACACTTCACTATACTGTAGTTGATTGAAGGTATTTTGAAGATGATGTGCTTTCTGGCACACTTCAGCTATTCTCCTCCCATCATGGTGTTCCTACTGGTGCCTCCACATGCTGCCTCTTCACTCTTTGTTCCGCTTCATTGATGTGTGTGTGTGTATGTGTCTATGTGTGGCTGCACACGTGTGCGGATGTGAGTGTGCACCAAGAGAGCATTTTGAGGATGGGTTGGATCTCTCTGTCTGCTCCCCCACCCTTACTCCTCCTGTCACACAGGAGGAGTAGGGTGTGTGTCTGTCAGCAGCAGTGTTTGATGTTGCTGAGTGTAAGCCTGCTTGGTATATGTATGTCTGTGTGTGTTTCTGTATGTGGTGTGCAAATGAAGAAAGGGGGGCTGTGTAAGGGAATCTGTGCAGAATTGTTGTGTGTGAGTGGGAGTATGCTCAGGTGAATGTGTGTAAAAGAGAGAACAAGATAGAGAGAAAAACGCTCTTGTATGTATGTGTGTGCACACATACATGTTTGTTGCATGCCTCCATAGGACTGTGAAGAGTGGAAACACCTGCTAACGCACACATACACACAACTCCAGGGACTTCCATGTTCATTATTCTTCCTAAAAGAACCATTAAAATTTCATCAGTGCAATGCAATCTGTAGCAGGGCGGGGGGTAGGAGTGTAAGTGTATGTGTGAGTAGGAGAGAGAGAGAGAGAGAGAGAGACTCAGCAGTGTGAGGGGAGGGAGCTTGCATCCTCCACTCATTCACCGCTGCCTGCCTCCTCGTGGCTCAATTCACTCGCTGAGAGCACGCCGATGCACAGATTAGGACTTCCCTCATGATGTGAGCCACCAGCATCCCCTCCCCTCTTACTTCCTCCATCCATCACACCTCACTCTACTACCACACTACGGGAGGCTTTCCTCAGGCTGCAGGAGAAAAGAGATAACATCCAGGACGAAAGGGTTAACAAGGTGCCGCTGGATTTTTCCCCCTTGCTGCAGGCAGGTTAAGATTTGTGATGTACAGAAGGCTGGATGGGTAACATTCACAACATTAACAGCGGGATACTGAGTGGAATATCTTTTTAAGTGGAATCCTCCTTTAAACTAGTGCGTGGCTGGAGATTTAAAGGTGAGCCATGCATTTGTTGCCTAATGCCTACTAACTTGTTGATTAGCATTGAAAGGAACCATGTGTTTTCTTTAGTAACCAACTTTTTGGAGTGTTATGTCTCAACCTTTGCCCCTTTCTCTTTAATTAGACTGATCCAACATGTCACACCAGTGTTTCTTGTAAAAGAACGAGGCTCATTAATGCTGCTATTTTTCTGCATTGATCAGAAACATGGGGAAATTAGTGGCAGCTTTTAAAGACCACAGGAGGTGTGTGAGCAGTGTTCTTTTTTCTCCACAAACTCCCTATACACCCCCCACCTCCCCCACCATCGCTTTGTTTTGCCAGCACGAGTGCGAGGCGGCGTCTCTCAGGTAGATCTGATGGCGCTAATTGTGTCCTAATTGGGTTTCTCCTCAGCCGTGGAGGTTTTTGGTTTCTGAGCCGATTAGAGCCACACATGAAAGAGTTTGTGGGGTGGAGCTTATGTTTGTGGCTGAAACTAGGGTGGAGTGTATGTATGAATGAGAAAGAGAGACTGTTATGCTGAGAGATGCTTGGAGTGCAGGGATGTCTGGGCAGCCCCATGAGGAGTGAGAGAGTGAGTCTAGAGCATTTGTGAATTTGTGAATATGTGTGTGTGGTGGGACTGAGCATGGACTGGATGGATGTGTGTATGTGTTATTCGCAGGCCCATCTGTGAAGGTCTTGTGTGATGGATGGTGACTGGCGGAGGGTGTGAGGTGTGTGTGAAGGAGGAGGAGGAGGAGGATGAAGAGAAGAGGCAGTGAGATGGGGGAGGGTGTCAGGAGGAGACTGGGAAACTGGTATCCAATGTGTTTGTGTGTGTGTGTGTGTGTGTGTGTGTGTGTGTGTGTGTGTGAGAATTTAGGTGGTGGAGCAGTACATCGCAAGCTGGCTAATGGAATACTGGAGATTTGAAAGGTCCTCTCCTGGTTCTTCATCACCACACATCACTCCTGCCTGTGCACAGGATTCTGGTGTGACACACTAGAGGGCATATTCTACATGTGCACCAGACTGTTAGGGACTGAAATGAATTAGGTTTTGCACCAGCATTGCTTGTGGCAATTGCATTTTAATAATAAGCATGTTGCAAAGGGGGAAACACAGGGAGCCACATTGTCTTTTATCTCTTTTACTATTTCACTGCAAGTCTGCACTGTGATTCTGATATTTTGTAATTAATAGATTTTTTTAAACATTCATTATAAGCTGCAAAGTGAATGGATTTCCATGGTAACATAACTTCTCCTTAATCAGATTTGAAAACTTCATTAAAAGATCCCCTCAAGTTGATCAGAGATTTTTACCTGAAATTCACAAGAAAGCACAAAAAAGCTCTGTTCAGTTTGTCTGTCTGGAGAAATGTCATTATTGTGATTATCGTATGGGAGCAACTTGTTACCAATGTAGTAAACAGACAACAAACACCATTTTCAGTAATCAGTTTCTATACTACTACTATAACATTTTGAAACACCAAACCTACAGCCAAGGGTGATAAGTATTAAAGATAAAACTGTGACAATAGTTCACACAACCAGTAGGCAGCTGGCATTAGACCTGCTAACAGGTTAACCCACTAGTGGTAGCAGATTTAGCATGTCATAGCAGTACCATAGTGTCTCACATGACAAATCACGGACTCAGAGTTTCCACTGCATCATCATTTTAATATGCTGAGCACCAGAGATATGAGGCCAACCTCAGCTACAGAAACAACAGTGACAAAAGTGATACTGGAGCTGATTTTACAGCTCCAGTATGGTCTGGTCAGATATGGTCTGAGACAATAAAAAGTGTTTAGGATATTAATTCTTGCTAAATGTGTCCAATTACTAATTTCCTGTATTTTAAGATGCAGCCTGCTCTGTTTAGGTGGCCTGCAGCAGTGTTATACAAACTGGTAGGATCAGATATGTCCTACAGCTAGTTGCATTTCTAACGTTTTTGTTGCACACTGCACAGATGCCATTCTGTTGTTTTATGTCTTCTGTTTCTCCACTTCGCAAAACTTATAGAAATACTTTTCTGTCCCTCTTTGTTATTGTCCAGGAGGAGACTGCTGGCCCCATCACAATCCTGGGGAATCACATGTTTACGCAGAAACATGCTTTGTTCCTGTCTTTGTCTGCAGACCATTGTATACAAAATGGTCATTACAGTAAGCCATGTTGCAAGTGGTCAGGACAATAATAATAATTGATACTTTATTGATCCCCTTGGGGAAATTGTTGTTGGACAGCTGCCACACAGTACATATCTGCACTAGTACAAGGATTGTGACATGTAGCCTGGCAGGACTGGGAATTGAAACCACTCACCCTTGGGTTTGAAGAAGACTGCTCTACCCCCTGAGCTATCATGCCACCCAAGGATGGTACACCATACAATGAAACTGTTAAAATGGTGATGGCAAAAGGAAGGTGAATAGATAAAAAAAAAAAAGACTCATGAAGAAACATGAAGCGCCTTTTAGATGCATTCATTGTTTTAATGTTTGTGTCAAAGTAATGTGGAAGTTCATTGTTCAGCTCATTGTTTTTGGCCCATCTGTAAATGCATGAATATCTGGATCTTCACCCTAGAATCACCCTTTCTTCAGCTTGGATGGGATAGAATGTCATTAAATATTTGTTTAATAATCACTTCAACTCATTACTTTTGGCCACTGCAGTTCTCATCAAACCCTCTCACTACTGCCATTGCTCCATTACAGCTCAGAGTGATAGTCTTCCTGGCACAGAAAAGAAAACTGAGCATCATCTACACACACGTCTTTCATTCAACCCGGTAGGTCTCTCATTCTAGAGGCTCAGCAAACCATGTTCTATCCAATCTAATCCAATCTGTGCCAAAACTATATTAACAAACAATGTAACCATGGGGCAGCTCAGGAGCTAGAGCAGGTTGTCCACCACCTGCAGTGCCAGCGGTTGAGTCTTTAGCTCCTCCACTCCAGTCCACAGCTTCTGATGAAATGACTAAATGTAATGTTCATCTCACATTCTCGGTGGTGAAGTCTCTTCTAGTGGAACTAGAAGTTTACTGTAGTTAAGTGATGGGAAATCCCACATCATACTCTCATCATAGTGTCTATAGCAGTCTGCTTGAAGTGATGAACATCCCCAGGCTCACACACACACACACACACACACACACACACACACACACAAACACACACGGTAGCTTCATTCAGGAGTCACAGGAAGCGTGTTTTCCTTTTATTTATTTCTCTCTTCATTCTTCATTGTTACTGCTGGGCTGTGAAAAGACCTCTGGTTATGTTAGCTGAATGTGATTGCAACTACATGAATAGATTTTCCCAACCATTGCCTGTTGAGGAGTCCCTACCCCCAACACACCCAACCCTGCTGGGTTTATAAAAAGATGATGCATTCCGCAATCAATGGTTGTTACATTGCTGTGCTGTTATCCCTCATTTCTGCTGGGGCCTCAGTATGATTTAGTGAAGCTCCTGAGGCTCGATAACCAGCGCGATGCACCACTGGGGGGAGGGGAGTGTGTGCATGCATTTGTTTTGTGCATGTTTTATTTAGTACAGTGTGTGTGTGTTCTTAGCATGTTTGGAATGCAGAGCAAAGGAATTACATTGCAGAATATGCTTAAATGTGTGTGTGCGCATGTGTGTGCATAAAGCCCCCTGTCCCTTCCTATCCTATCTACCCCTTTGGGAATTGGGGTGTATGTGTTGAAATATGATTTTGCCATGACAATCTGTTTTATTTAACAGGGCGAGGCACTCCCTACTACATCGCTTTGGAAATGGCAGCATTTTAAATGCAGCAAAACTGAGCAGCGTGCCGGCGCCAGCTGTATATCACTTAGGCAATTACAACCTTCACGGATCTATTGGTAATAAAAGAAAGGTTTATGAAGCGAGGGTTTGCCAGGCTGGGGGAAAATGCTAACAGAGTGGAGATGTTTGATGTGGAGGGTTGAGGCGTGCTGAGCTGAAGGAGGAGGCTGTTTGATCCGTGTTGTATTTTGCCAGCGACATATCTCATCTTGACCCCTTAACCTCTGTTTCAGTTGACTGTGCTTTGTGTTCAACAGGCCCACATGGCAAATTAACCAGCATTCCTCTGTGTATATTAAATCATTCCTCTTCTCCTTCTTTTTCGCTTTCTTGTTCAGCTTTTAGAACCCCCCCCCTTCCAATCTTGCCTCTGCCGTCCTTTCCTCTTCCGTGATCCACCGCAGCCATAATGAGATTTGATGTTAATCCCGACACAATATCACAAGATTACGCGCTGTCATAATGCTCCATGCAGGCACCGCTGAGGGTGGAGAATGGGTTTGGCACGTGCAGGGGAGGCTTGGCTGGGTGAAAGCACATTAATGTAATCTAAGTGTAATTGAGAGGTAATGCAGCTTGTATGTAGATGAATGGAAGAGCAGGAGAACAGTTTTTTTTTTGTGTTTCATCTTCCTGATGAGACAAGCCCATGGAGGGAAAGCAGGACCATGTAATGCCAAGGAAAAGAGAGAGAGAGATGCTGGAGGTGCCTTAGCTACAGACAGAGGAGGGGCTGATGGCGCGAGGGTGAGGGATTGCCTGGAGAAGGCAGAGGGAGGGAGAAAGAGAGATTATTTATCTCTAAACTGGTGTCAAATTCTTGAAGGAAGAGCAGTTTGTGCAGAGAATGCGATGAATGAACAGAGACAGACATGAGGGGGGGGGGGGGGGGGGGGGGGGGGGGGGGGGTTTGGTGTCAAGAGTGTGTCAAGTGTCAAGGAGGAATTCTGGATGTTTAAACTCAACGGGTTAAATGAGGAAGTAAATTTGGAGTTGAATGGCTCAAATTCATTGTGAAAATGTGAAATTGATTTAAGGAATCTGTTTAGGAAATGTTCTGAGGTCAACATGATTTTAAGTAAGACTTATTCATGAGTGTGAAAAGATGAGTCTAAAGAGGTCAAAGCTCTAATGCTGGCCATGATCAACAGATGTCAGAACACACCTGTAGCTCCCACAAACAACTGGCCTTTTGGCTTCTCATTTCACCCTGAGTGTGTTCTGAAAGGTGCATTTCTCAAAGCTACATGTGTTAACAGAAGTTATGTGATGTTTCCAATGACATGCCACTTTTGATAGACAACTACCAGCTGGCTAGCTAACATGACACCTGTTTTTAAATCATGTCTCTTTTGTGTTAATATCCCAGCAGAGGAATCAAAGGATTGGTGCAGTTGTGCAATACATCTAATAAACCATGATACCTTCATTTCATCACTGTTGGGGCCTCTTCACACTCTTTTCTCTCAAAGATTGACCGTAGCAGGTTGGTTAAAGGTTGGTAGTGACTAGACTTAAGAGGCAATGCACCTTCAAATAAAAAAATTAGAATGGTGGTGACATTTGCACAATTGTTTTTTGTATTGTTAATTTTCACGTCATGTCAATGATATGTCACGAAGTGGGTCAGTTAACTAGATCTCCCACTGTTGAAGTACAACATGGGGATGATTTTAATGTTTTAAAAGCTGGTTCTACTGGGTCATTCTAAAGCAGACAAGCCAAAAAGTGATGTAAAAGATCCTAAAAAATATACTATATTTGCTGCAGAAGGTCTTCACAATTTCCCTTTTATTGTGAGGTACATTTAAAACATCTGGACTTTTTGTTTTGTCAAAATGAGGAATCTTTGCTGCCAGGGTGAGATTTAAATTCCCTGGCAAGCTGTGATGCTTGGCAGGTACTGTTTTAGCTGTGAGGATCCTGATATCATTCTTGAATCTTTTTTATTTATTTATTTTTTTACTGTCACCAGCAAACACTATGTAATCTCTAGAAACAATAAACAGCAAGACGCCAGGAAAATATCTAGGCTCGAGCAAGCGTGTGGAACAAAACAAACAGCGCAAAATTGACACTGGATCGCGCATTCGTCAAAGCTAATGAGGTGTTGCTTCTCATGTCAGTCCTCACCTTAACAACAGTCGTTACCCTGTTAAGGAGAGCCAGGATACCTGCAGCCACACACACACACAAACACTCACACGCACTTATGCTACCGCCTTCTCTCCTCAGTTACCGTGGCAACAGAAAAAAGCCAGGGTCGCGTTTGGCGCAGGTTCTTGCTCAATTTTAAACATATTGCTACATGCAGCTCGTCACCTACCACTCCAGTGTCAAATCACATGAACAGTGCATTGTTTTTCATTGACACTCAGGTGGCAGTTTGTTAGAAACACCTGTCAGTACACTGCCACACAATTCAACAGCACACACAAGATGATCATACAGTTGAATGATCACCTCTCAACAGCTGTTGTATTAGGCTGCCATTAATTTTATCTTGGTGTACCCAATAACCTGGCACCTGAGTGTATTTAAATCTCTTTAGCTTTCCAACCTTTTTCTTTAATGACACATTTCCAACTGTTTTGTTGTTTGCCTGCAGTTGACACTTAGTTTTTACCCTTTAGCAGGTGAGCTCCCTAGGCTTTAAACATTTTCTCACCTCTACTGTTCTGCATCTTCCCCTCTGAGCCTGGTCCTCTCTCTGTTTCTTCTCTCTTGTCACTCTCTGCCTCCTACTAGTCTGAATTCTCCTCTGTAGGTCTCGCTGCAAACAGTGTGATATGAGGTTGACGACAGCTCAAAGGTGTAGCTTACATTCAGCCGCGTGGATGTTTACCTGTGCCTGTCCTCATACACAGCAAACAGGTTGCTGTAGGCTTCTTTGCACCTTATTTGCCAAATTGGTTCTGCAGGGAGTGGTGCGAGGCTTCTTTGAGCTGCACCGTTAAAGCCAAAGCATCAGAGAGCACCTGGAGTAGCTCTGTGTAGCTCTGTAGAACTACAAGACAATAGATATGCATTATTGCATGTTGTGGTTTCTTAACTTATGGCTTGTTATAACTTCCTTCCTTGCACTTAATGGCCTTTCCCAGCCTTAGAACGTCTGCTGAAAGCAATATCACAGGAAGGAGCATTTTGCAGACGAACCACAACAGCGTGTTCAGTAGTAGATTTTCACTTGAGCTGACGCAGCAAACTGAAAAATAACACACTGCTCTTATTTGGAGCCTGACTGTCCAGAGCATTGATTCACAGTGGTTGGTCTCATACAGTAGAAGACCCCCCCTCCCGTCATACATTTACCCTACATATACACCTACACACTTTCTATACACACATAAGGCCTCTGCAGGCTTGTTTATGTTTTGCACATTATTAATATTTACTGTAGCATTTGGTTTCTTTGTGCTGCCATATGGTTCCCATTGCTGTGCTGTGAAGTTAATGCACCTTTTTTACAGTTATTGATATTTTGTTGAGCTTCCAGTTATTTTAAAATCCATTTGTTATGAGATTTTGCATATTACGCTGCTGCTTCGTCCATCACACCTTAATTGCCCTGTTCTCCAACCTTTTGTCCACCTACCACGTTCTTATGTATGATTAACTGCAGAATATAAAATGGTGTGCATTGGAAACATGTGAGCTATTTATTTTTAATGAATACTACAATTTGCAGAATATAAAGTTATATATGCATTATCAACAAATGAGCATTTAAAAAAAACAAAAAAAAACAGTGTCCACTTGATTTGTGAAAGTGTGTGTTTTAACTATGCTGCAAGGGAGCTGCTGAGGTGTCTCCTAAGTGCTATAATGTGGATTCCTGTTGGATTTATTAGATTTATCAGTATTAATAATGGCCCATTGTGGAGCCAAGTGAAGTATGGCAAGGCTATTACAAATGTCCTAATTGTTAGCACCTTACACCATAGTGGACACCAACTCACTGCTACTATGCAGATATGAGAATTTAGATTTGCTTTTCTCTACTGTAATAATGACATAAATGTTTGTATTTATATGCTGTATCCTTGGTATTAGTAGTTGTAGGAATGGCGTAGCACAGTAATACTGCTGCTTTAACAGTATTTATTTGTATTTATTGTTATAGTGCATACCATATTACATTTTTTATTAAATTGTTTAGTTATGGTTTTAGAAATCTAAATTAGTTTTAGTAACTGTATTAAATGTGTTTTGATGGGCCGGGATTCTGACTGAGGCTGATTAAGTGAGACTGAAATATGTTAAAATAATATCATTAGGGCTTTATAGTATTTTAATGCGCAGGCAGGGCGTTGTTTATATTTGACCTCTGACCTACTGAGGTGACAATTTACGACCCCCCCCTACCCACGTTCCTGGAGGAAGTCACGCTGGATCAATGGCCATCATTTACATCTTCTCGAATTAAAGCAGCAGTGTGTAGTTACAGCCTTAGGCCTCATGAATCAAACTTTATTGACCACTTGGAGAGATACAGACACCCGTTGAATACCAAGTGCTGGTGGAAGGCCAGTGGGTGGGGAGAAATGTTGAGCGGTTGTAGAGAGCGAAGGTACTACACACTAGGCTGTGATGAAAAATCGGTTTGTCATAGCTCATAAATATGGAGACATTTCTTCCAGCTGGATTCTTTACAACAGGAATGTATTAAAGCACGCGTTCACATTCCTTTAACAATGAACAGCCTCTAGGAGCATGTTTCCCAATCTCATTAATGATGATTTCAGTGGGTGTTTTTCAACAGAGCTCTTTTCACCAGCAGCAAAAACTGGACGTGGATCAAATTTCTCACTTTGCCTCTTTGCCAACACGTCTAAATTAAGTGTTTATGGATAGTAGCTGATGCTGTTTTTTTACATCACACACACTCATAGCAATTATCATGGAGAAGCTTGTCAAGCATTGTTAATTGCCAGTGTTAAAAACATATATATTATATTTAGCAACTTTTCAGACCCCCCTTTCAGACCCCGAGTTTTTATCAAAAAAGTGACTAGCGACAAATCTGGTGACTTTTTCTGGTGTTTTTGGAGACTCTGTCGCCAAAGCACATTTTGCTTTCTACCGCTCTCCACTAGCAGCGGGTGCTGCCGTGGACTCCTCCCCTGTGTCAAAGCACTCACAGGCAGCCCAGTCCTGGTGCATCAGTCCCTCCAAGCTGCAGTCAGAGCAGGAGATATTCACCCCTCCGTGTCCAGACTGCACATGAATCGCACATGTGCCAAGCCGCAGCAGGCTCCTAAGTGAACCATAAGGTTAAAAACCAAACCAGACTTAAGAAAGCTAAACTAAAATAATAATAATAATAAATTAAAAAAACTAAAAATAAACTCTGCTGTTTATTTTAGGCCACTTTTGCCGGTCCCAAGCCCGGATAAAGGAGGAAAGTTGGAATTGTGACATTACAAAAACAAGAATTGACAGAAGAAAATTCATTTGTAGTTTTAAACATATATAGGGAGTGTTTTACTAATTTTTTGTCTCTCCCAGGACGTTATTTCTCTCTTCTACAGCAATTACATACACATAGTCAAGTATGCCCATTAGGTGATGACGTCATTTAGCGACTTCTAGCGAGTTCCTGGACAGCCAACAGCGATTTTCCTTACTGAGGAGTTGGCAACACTGTTAATTGCAAGTAACACAAATAGCGTAGGTTAACTGTGGTGCTAAGCATTAGACATGTCTAATCTTACTTAATTAGGTTTGCTAGAATTAAGATTCAAGATTCAAAACACTTTATTAATCCCAGAGGGAAATTATTTATTTATTTATTAATTTGCTTATTTGAAAAAAATATATTTATTATGACTTCTGTATATCACAAATAAAAACATTTTTGAATTATGTTTTATTTTTAATGTAACTTTAGGAAATGTATTTTTTTGTTTCTCTTTACTAGCTACAACAGCTGTGATCACCTGGAGCTAATTAACATTAATAACATGAGGACAAAGGATGAAAGAAACTCTTGGCTGGTTATTGTGTTCTTAGCATGTCTGACAGTTGAAAGTGTTTCTGTTACTGAAGAAACATTACCCGTGGTAATTTTGACAAGACAGGGGTGTGTTTTTGTCTTTTTGTTAAAAAGAGACCATGGAAAGGTGAGTCTTTTTCTGGCTTGCTTGACATAAATGCCATAACTCGTTGCTAACAAGCTAGCTAGCATGTTAACCTAGCTAGGTGTTGAGCTTTCTAGCAAACAACAGACTCTTGCTTGGTACAGTTGTTTGAATAGAACTAAAAGGTTTAAATACATCATATAATTGTATTATAAGCCATAAATAATTACCTCTAAACTGTTTGGGCTGTCAACCAGTCTGACAGTAAGCTATATGAAGCTAGCAATAGCCATAGCAGCTAAAGTAAACAGCTAGCAACATCAGTTTTCAAAACATTTTCAGGCACGATATGCAGATAAATAAAGACCACTTTTGAATGACATGTTTATATATTAATATTAAGTTAAGGTTAAGTATGCCACTAATGTAATATATTATCAGATGTGCACTAAATAGGTGTTTTCTGTCTTGCAAACTCTACTCAGAATTGCTAAAATACTTTTCTGTTGACTGGAAGGTGACAGAAGTGTGTGTATATCTGCAAACACATACACACCCTTGTGTAAGTCTATATAAACCACAGATACACACCTGGAGTTTATTTGGAGAAAACATGTATTTTTCCCCCATGTTAAACATTCTAACATGTAATAGTAGAAAACACACAGGTATAAATAATGAAACCAATGATTAATGAGTTCCAAGAAGCTTATAGAAGTTTTTCGGGTACTAGTATTGTGTTTACTGGTTTACTGACATGCTTGAACAGAACAAAGTAGTTGTTAGTGTTGTGAATTTGTAACACCTGTGCTTTTCCTGTTATCATATACTTATACTTAATAGAATTATTGACTCTAAATTTCCCGTGAATGTAAATGTAAGTGTGACTAGTTGTCTGTCTCTGTATATGTCTGTCAGCTCTGACATAGACTGGTGACCTGTCCAGGGTGTACTCCCCCTTTCACCCAGTGACAGCTGGGATTGGATCCAGCACTCTCTGGATTCAGGATAAGCTGTTTAGATAATGTATAAATGGATGATTCTATGGATGTTTTCTTGAGAAGAGGTCAAAAATACTATACTCAGAAAGCATGAATCACAGTGAATTTAAAAGTATGTGAGTCATTTTCAGATTTGAATGACTTATGACACCATATTTTGGCACAAATTGCTACGGATGCCTATGTTAACTTAGTCCATGAGCAGTGCATTACTGCCACTGCTGCTGCTCTTACTCACAGTGTGGGTAAACACATAAACTACAATAACGACTCTCCCATTGTCTTGAGAACTCCTCTCTCACCTCTCTCCTGCAAGTCTGACACACCTACTTGCCCCTTGTCTACAGAAGTGATCTAAAGCTTTTAGGCAATTCTTTTTGGACAGTTTGCCATTACAGTTTTCTTGACATTCTTATCAGTAAAGTTTGTTCAGTTGAATTTGCAGCATTGAACTAGTCATGCTTAGACAAAGGCAGTGGCAGTTGGAAGTTTATCTTGGAATAATGCTGATGATTGCCTTACATCATCCATGGGTCTTTTAATAGTTCAACACAAGAAAGCATTTCAAGTGTTAGCCAGGTTCCATCTTACCCACGTATGTTCATTTTGGATTAGAGTGTATTTAGAAGTATAAGCATTGTCTACAAAAACTGCCACACTGTGATACTCTGTTTAAGTAAAGTTTTTCCATTTACCTAGTGCAAATTGCAATGTGGTGCTCTTGTCAGGGGCTGTTTTTTTTGTGGAGAGTCTGTCCTTGCTTCCTTCATAAGGGTGCTCTCTACCTGCTGGTGCTTGTCAGGCAAAACAGATGGAGAATGCCCTCTGATCCCAGTGGCCTACATCGGAAGCCATCTTGTCACTCTGTGACAGCAAGTGCCAGCTAGCCTCTTCCTTGGAGCAAAGAGAAAGTATGCCATGTTATTCCCCATGAGGTTGAGTTTTTTCTTTTGTAATATTCAAGAAGAAAAAAATGGGAAAATTAGCACTCATGAAGTATGCATGACTTGAGAAAGCCCCCAATAAAATTCCACTGCTGAGGGAAATGGGGAAGTCTAGGAGCAATACAGCTGTGCTTTTAGCAAGTTTAGCATTTCTGGGATGCAGTGTTGCCTATGCCAACATTGTGTGGTGTTTCTAGTCTTAGGAGAGCACAGGCTTAATTTTCTTCATCACCTACTGCTGCAAATATTTCCTGTATATTGCTTGTTGTTTGAGGCTACTACATGATGTATTGGAACAGCATCCCCATGGTACCTGAAAGAGGTACTTTCCACAGCTTATTGCTAGCAGCTTATACACTGGGTTTCAGTGAAAAATGTTGTTGGACTCCAGTGCTCGAATCTTGATGTCCCTTTAGAACCAATTCTAAGTTGGCAGCACTTGACATGATTGCCCTTAAGTAACTGACAGGGTTGCAATTTTAGATGGTATTTTTGAGCTGGGTAAGTGTTCAGTGGCAAAGAAAATTGTTAAGATCTGGCCAGTGTTAAAAGAGCAGACAAAAGCGAACACAAGTCATGTTCCCTAATGGCCTGTGGTGGTCAGCCAAAGGAGCTGTTTTCTGTGATGACTTGTCTCACAGTGCATTACCTTGAGGGATTATCAGTGTGTTTGATGGGCCAACTTCTGTGGATGGATGGTTACTGAACTGCAGTGAAAAGGATATTGATTTTAGTGGCAGTGCAATCATGTTTCTGCATGTGGAGAAACTATATGGGACTGCACACTACACTGTATTTGCAGTGGGCTGATTATTCTGTCTCCATGTTTTGCTCTCAGAAGAAAAAAATCTTTATTAGTTTGCAGTAGGTATACTGTGTGCAATTCATGCACCAATATGTCACTGTATTTCTTTAATTACTGCTCCTTGAAATTAGGGGTGTAAAACAGATATATAAACATATCTAGTCATAACAAGAACTGTAATATTGCTATTGTTATTTTTTTGTCATAGCGAAGACCACATAAACCAAATTCATTCATTTCACTCCTGTGCCATCTCATTTTCAGTTTACATGGGTTAATTCCTCTCCTGTTTTGTGCTGTAAAGTAACATTAGTTTATGTGCCATCAGGCAGTGGGTAGATTTTCCACTCAAAACAACCTTATAACTAAAAATACATGTTGATTGGTGGTGGAAGTATTGGCCAGTTTTTGTAATGTGATATGAATATTTAAATAAGGTTAAGATGCTTATAAACTGAAGCAGCCACAATCAACAATCATTACTATCAAGGCCAAGTTTTTAGGCTTCACTGTAACTCATTACTTAACCACACTACCCATCTAGACTTAGACTTTTGTAGCTCTGTAGGTAAAGGACGGAGCACAAACTGGCAGGTTAAGGATTCAAGTCACAAATTGTGCTGGGACTGCACAGTGTAAGAATGGCAGAGGCCATGTTATGCAAGATGCTAGTAAACCAAACAGACAAGTTGAACCCTTGTAGAGTCCACAGAGAGGCCAGCTACCGATCCTGTGGTTATCTTTCCATGCTTGGACTCTTCCCAGGGTGCGATTTTACCTAACCTCAGCATGACTCAATCCTTCCTCTGCTATTTTGGTGGAAAATAGGTTTGGAGAAAACAGACAACAATCAAAAATAATCACTCAGCACAGCACAAACAGCATGTAGTATAAGCTTCTCCTTCGCTCTCCCTCTCCGAGCACCATGGCAACATTCACTTTGATATGCAGATACCCCTGCCATTTGTACAGTGCAGCACCAAGGGGAATATTGACTTTTCGGAGAGGCAGAGAGCTTTTGCATTAATTGTGGAGCTACAACTCTGCCTTTTTTTGTGCATTTGAATCATAACTTGTCATATCTATCTTCCTTTCCCAGATGTGGTGGAAGTGTGCTGCAGCCAAGGATTGTACTCTGAGGAAGAAGCTGGCATAAGTGTTATCTTCATATAGAACTACATAACCCTCAGGCCTCATCAGTGTTTCCTTTTCGTCAGTCATCATAATGACACTCTTTCACTAGCTTTTTGCAACCTGTTTGGCATTTGTCCTGTTCTTTACTGCCCAGTGCTGACCACACTCAAGAGACACATATTACTTTAACTGTACAAGCCACCACCTGCCATGGAAGTCCTGTGTCCCGGTGAAGGCGTGAGCCGGACACAGGCCTGCAGTGGCAAACTGTAGCCATCTGGATTCTCTTCAGCTAATTTCCTGTGATTTTATTCTGGAGTTATTCTTTATTTGGACCAGGGATGGATGTACCAGAACCCAGCAAACATGGCAAGAAGTCAACAAGTCAAAAGCTGGAGGACCAGAAAAAGGTAGGAAAAACATTCTTGTTTTTTTTGTGCATGTTCTTCTTCAAAATCCTCTTCTTTCATCTTCTCCTGCTGTGTGCGTAGTTTTCTAAAAAAACAATGTTTTGACTTTTGCTGTTTTCCAGTTGTATGTAGTACACTACATGTTGCAGCCAAGCAATGCAAGTTTGTTTATTGGCTGGTTTGATGTTCTCTTTACAAAAAGGAGAACATGTTGGTCCAATTTTTGCTGTTGTTTTAATTCCCAGTAGCTTCTTATCTCCTAACGTCTATTTATAAAGGCGAGGGGTTGGGGGTGGAGTTTCAACTTTGTTCCTCAAGTCTTTCATCTTGGCTCATGTGGCGTGGCAATGGGCAGGGCCCACTCCAGTCCCCTCCTGGGAATACATATTTACTCTGTTTGAAATGCATTTTATGTTAATCCCTCTGGGAATAGGGGGAATACTTAAAATGAGACAAATAGTTTTCTCTGAAGCAATATAATGTGCACTAATGGTCTCTTCTTCCAATATGGGAGGCAAAGTTAGGATAGATATGGTAAACTTAATGGAGGCTAGTTTTGAGGCTTACTTTCAGTCCAGTGCTGTGACCTCAACAGGGTCAGATTCATCTGTGGCTGCATCGATTAAGAGGACTCAGGCGTCAGGCCGAGCTCACACTGTCTGCAGAATGTGGGATTTGAGCATAGCAGCATGAACCTTTGTCTTTCTGGTCAATAAAAAGCCATGACATGGGTCCAGAGTTTATTTAGCACACCACATAGCTAAACATGCAGTATATATACTTGAGTGCACAGAATGGAAAAACGTCCATAGAGGAGTAGACTAGGATGTCTATTCACTAGGGCTAAAAGAACATGAACACACAAACATAAAAACTATTTCTGTATAGCCACCTGCATACAGAGTGAGATATAGACACGTCTCTCTCCTTCTCACTGCCTCTGACCTGATTCCTCTAATGAAGTGCTTTTGATAAGCGTAATGATTGTCCAGGCGAAGCCCAGGGAACATCGGAGCGCAGCAAACACGTAGTAATATGTCAGGTCTGACATTTGTAGCACTATTAGGATCTCATAAAATAGATGATTGTACTTTATTATTTTCTTCTCCTTGTAGACCTGAGTTCCATCTGGAAGTGCTCTTTTTTTACTCTTTAAAGCCACATAGAGATGTGTTGCAGCATGTGCTGCCAGGCAACAACATTTCTTATCCTTTTAGAAGAGGCACAGTAAAGAAGGTGTGTTCCTGCTCCTGGATTTGTGATAAATTCTGGATGATTACAAAGCTCTATTGTAGAGTTAACAACAAATATCTACATAGAGTATCCACTCCAAAGTTCTGAAGGTAATTTACCAATTGGGTTCACTTAGATTTTAAATGTTCAGTGTCACTTTTTTTTTACACATTTGTAAACAACAAGGCCATGTATCGAGTAGCATATCCCCAGTAGCATGTTCTTTATTGGGGCTGTAAAACGGGACAAACAAAGGGACCCTCCCTCAAATCTGAGATTGGAACTGAGCAGAGAGTGCCATCAAATATTCATCTGGTAGGGGAATTGATTTGGTGCACTTTTGCCCAAACATCATTTTATGTGAGCATTGTGCACCAGATAAATTGTTTTTATTCTTCAGTTTTTGTACATATGAAGCAAACAAGATATAACATGTTAATCAAAAAGCAGATTTGACTTATTACCTTTAGGATTAGATTTGTTCGGAAAATCAACATTTCAGGGCTGTGGCACCACAGAAAGGTTGTAATAATTCTTTTTCATCTGTGATTTATAATGCATACCTGAGATTATCAAAGTGAAAACATTATGTAGGATATATGTATCAAATATCCACAAGTTAACAATCCAAAAGTTTTAAAGCACAGGAGAAGAAAGTTGTATTTGACCAGTACTCTGGGAGTCTTTATCTTTCTCTTCCTCCTACTCTCTCAGCTCTTCATTCCCTCCCACGCCTTTTTCTTTTTTCATCCCTCTCCTGTTTACTGTGTTTTCCCTGATGGATGGTTTTACATTTTCATCTTCAATCCTGTAAATGAGGAAGCACTGATTATGACCACACTGTTCACCTGACCTCGAGGGAAAACTCACACATAGTGATTGGTTATAGATGTTCAGGCAGGGGCAGCAGCTGTGTTGCTAAGGCATCTCCAGAAAGCCTTCTCATCAGCCAGTCAGTAAACTTTTAATTGATTTTAATTAATTTATATCAGCCATTGCAACTAGTACATCTGACAAAATCTGTTGTTTTGCATATGCAGTGTTTTCTCGCTTTAACTGAGCCAGCTGACTGTGAGAGAGCTACTACTCAAATATGTGAGAATCAACTGACTTGCCTTACTGTGGACTCTTATGTGATGGACTGTTTTCAAGGTCCAGGGGGTTAGCTGGTGAAAGATGAGTGAATAATTTGATACCACATTGGGTTGTGTTGCTGAGGTTTGATGCATAGCATCATATCATTGTGCTCAGAACAGAGGCTTCAGTAGCAATTGGTGATAACATGCAGCATATGTTGACTAAATTATTTACCTTGCATGTTTATATGCAGATGTGCTCTATGCTGTACTGAACTGTGAACCGCCATGTTTGACAACCTATAGATCATCATGAAAGCATGTGATGAATGTTGAATTGCTTGATAAATTATATAGGACTTGCTTTAGCTTTAAAAAAACTGTATGTCTAAGACATGTTCATCTGTCCTAAGTGCAATTTAACAGTCTGCTATCAGTCTGGCCTTAATCAACCTCAAAAACAATGTCCATCTTGAACAACCGACGTGTTTTTATTTATGAATGTTTGAAAGGTTCCCTGAATTTTTTTGTTCTCCGTGTTAGTCGTGCATTCAACACGTGCATGGCTAATAACACTAAGTTTAAGTAAATGTAACTCTATGTTAGAGCACTGTCTTGCGTTTTGCAGGGATGCTACAGAAATCAACAGATTAAATTCTGTGCTGAATTGCCTCACAACACGCACCAAGTGTCTGCAGGGGCATGAAAGAGAGCTGTAGCTATAGCTCCACTCACGCAATTTTTAACATCGGTAAACATCGAGGCTGCACTTTTCACGAATAGCAAAAAAACCCAAACATTAATATAATTGTGCATCACATAACAAAGTGGAGAAGGAGAGCATGAGAGTGGATTTAGGACCACAACTCCCAATGAGTCCTGTAGGCTATATACAACACCAGTCAAGCACAAGTGAGATGGAGGTCATTTGGCAGGATGATGTGGTATACCTTCATTTTCACTGGTTTCATCCGATATTCTTAAAAGGTCATTAAAGTACTTAAAGTCTGTGTAATGAGCTCAGAACTACAGAACTGTACTATAGAAAGGCTGTACTATTCAGTCTGAATTCTAAACTCACACTCACAAATAACTTTGGTAAAAAAAGGGAAGTGGAATTTAAAACAAAGCAAATGAAATAGGTAAATCCCAGCCTTCTTAATTGTTCAGTTCTTGTTGAAAACTGTTATATCGTCATTTAGCAAAAGTAGCTTTTATGTTGTATTTATGTACTGTTACATGAAAATTACAATAATGCAGTCATCAGAGAATCTGTTGTTGAATTACATTAATAACAAATAGACCCTAATGCAAAATGATATGAAATTAATTCATGTGCAGTTTGTATCATGCTTGTTAAATGTGATGACATGTTATAGTGGGTTTTGTAGGGCCAGTCTGTGATAAATAGCTAGGCTAGCCAGTAACTGTTAAGTAACTGAGTGTGGCTACAAAAATATCATATTGTGAAAGCTGTACATGTTTCATCTCACTGATCTGCCATTGGTTCTACCTTTTCAAGTGAGACCAGTATTAGGTGTTTGTGAGTGCAAATACTTATCTGAACAGTTCTCAGCTAGAAGAATATCATTTCAAATTCTTCACTCAAACTGAAGTACTAAGTATATGCTCCAATGTGTACTTTAAGTACAAAAGTACAAGTACTGCACCAAGGAACTTAGTTATCTGAGCATCAGTCCAACTGAGTTACTGATAGGTGTTTAAACACTATTGGACTTGATGCTGTTGATAACATGAATGTACAAGTTTAATCAAGATTTGTTCCATCAAGCAAATGTGCTAATGGCACCCAAACGGCCAGCAGCGCACCTGTGAACTGTGGCCATTTTTATGCCATTTGTATTTATTACACACCAAATCTGAGTAACATCAAGCAGACTGAGGTTCAGGCTATAATCTTTGGCTGCCTGAGGATCATGTTAAAGAGAAAATAAAATGGTGAATAAGAAAAACCTCTAAAGAGAGAAATGGAAGGAGAATTTTTTAGTGGTTGGTGAAAGAGGGTGCTGTCATGAGGCAGACAACCTCGATTACAGAGGATAACCTGAATCATACTCGTGATTTGCTGCTTAAATTGACCTTAGCTTAATAAAAATGTAATATTGGAAATTGTAGCACTGTGCACAATGAAAGGATCCCATTTACCTTAGTTTAGTGCAAATGTGGAAAATCCTTTCTACTTTTTTTGTCCTACTACATTGTTTGTGTTGTGTAATGAACGTAGCAGCCTCTCAGAGCTGCTGATGTGTTAGATAAAAAAAATGCTTAGTGTAGCAGATATCAATACTGCTGTATGTTTTACATAGAAAATATATAGCTGGAAAAGATTCTTGGTAGATCGACACTTCTTCATACAAATCTCTCTACATGTCAGTACTGTTGGTAATAATGTGGTGACATCCTCAGACAATTCCCCTAACCCAACCATTATATACTGTACATGTACACACGAACTTGGCTCAGGGTGGTATATGAGCAGCCCATTCCATGAAGAATTTTTAGACCGCTGAATAAAGTTGGAGGGAAAACATGTCAAAACAGGACAGCGTCACAGGCATTGCATTTACAGAAGAGGCAAAGTGATGAGAGTGATGATGTCCAGGTCAGAGAAAGTGTGGGCAAGAGAGTGATGAAGACAGAGAAAAGAATAAGAGCAGGACAAGATGACAAAGAACAAAGTGACTGTGGAAGACAGAGGGGAAGGAGATGGAGTGGAAGAATCAAGTTTGGAGAGAGCATGAAGGTCCAGGCAGAGAGAGAAATGAACCCTGTGACATTGCTGGGAAGCCGCTCTATCTGCACCCCACATCACTACATCTACATATACATATACGGTCCGTGCACTGGATGAAGCCATCTCGCCACACGATCACACATGGGTGGAAAAGCCACGCGTCCTCATTTGTCTATACAGCCAGCTGTTTGATAGGTTCTGAATCTCTGAAACCATTTCGACTTGACTAACTTGTTACTGCTCACAGATTTCTCTAATGGCATTTATTATAACTGGCAAGTTAGCTAAAACAGAGATTCTATATTTTACCTTGTAATTGCTCTACTGCAGAATATCCTAAAGTTACCAAAATCTCTTCAATCCTACATGAATGAAACATAAACTGCAGGATGGTGTGTATATTTTAGAGATTAGAACACTAATATACATAAATGTTAGATGCAGAATCTGTTGTTCATTCCTAAAGCACAGCTTGGAGCTATTTTTTGTTACTTGCTCGTATTACATGTTTGTGCCACCTTGGTGGCAATGTGGAGTTTAATTTAAAAGTCTGTTGTCAGCTCAGCAAACCAGAAACACATTGTAAAAAATCAGCCACTTTGAAATGTAAATTAGAAACATAAAATCCCAAATCATAACTAATCTTTGTCCTTGTGTTATTAGCAGATATGCAATAATGCATGCTGGATCTGTCCATGCCCTGAACAATACAGCTAAAAATTTCTTTCAGCTACATTTGTAATGTTTGATCACAATATGTCCAGGGTCCAGTTACTTTATTTGTGCATTTTCTATGCCATACCCTGCAGAAATGTAATTATGTGTTGCAGTGATGCAGACAGCAAGAACTGTGATTGGTGCACTCCTCTGAAATATGATCTATTATCTATTTTCTGAATTACAGTAATTTCAGTAAAATTAACTGCTTTTCGACATTGATTAACTTAGCTCCAACTGCAATGTGATCTGCTCAGTTTCCGCATGGGTTGTAGTCACCATTGTTTTGTAGTATACTGAAAAACCTCACCCCAGTAGTGAATAAGCACAACACAATGTCATAGAAATGCCCACCGCAGTTTGGCAGTGTAATTGCAGAGCGGTACAGACTCACCAGTGCATAAGTATAAATACTCAAATATTGTGTAGCCTGTGGCATAGGCTCTGTGTAGATTAAACACACAGAAATCAAGCTTTACTCAAAGCTGGGATCACTCTTACCTTTGGACATATCTAGATTTTATAGCGAGTCTGGCATCAATAGCTCCCATGCTCTGCACTAAAAGTTTTCCTCCTCAGAAGTGGAGATCAGTGACCACAGGAACACTAGCTGTTTGTTGACGTATGTGATATTTTAGCACAGTCCTATTGCCTTTGTGCCTCTGCCTCAGTTATTCATCTTTATGTTGTTACTGATCAAAGTGAAATGATCATCACCATCATCATCAGCTACCTTATTCCACTTTGATGACTTAAACAACTCCTTATAGGCTCAAGTCAAGTAGCACATACCAGTAATCTGGAAAGTCCCAGGGTCCCATCAGAAGTATGATTCCCTGATGCCTAGTAAATGGCATACTCTCCTTGTCGTATGCTGCATGTTACCGAGATTAGATGGCTATCCCTTTTGACTTGCGTTTCCACATTGATCGTGGAGGCACACACATCAGGCTCCATTATATTTATTAGAACCCTGTTTTATATCACACAACGTTGTACGTGGTTACAGTCAGGTGGGGAAATCAGTTGAATTGCCTTCACTTACATGTTTGAGTATGTGCATGTCTATGTCTGCCATAAACCATTGTGGCATTCCTTTTGCACTCCTGTATGCTGAAATATCACCTTGTCATAAAAGGAAATGAGGCTACAACATGGTGCAAGGAATGGAATCCTATTATCCTCACACGATGAGCAACTCCCTGTGTATAAGGGATCTACTTTGTAATTGATAGTGTGAGCTGTGTAAATGACTATCATCTCATGACCTGAGATCTATACCATACAGAATGTAGATTACGACATGGGATGAATTTCATATACAGAACCATCATGAAACACAGGTGACGTGACAGCTTAGAACAGTATTTGGTTGATACCTTTATACACAACACGCCTTAAAGTACCCTTGCTGTATATTTAGCAGCTGTGGCACAGGCAGGAACTGAACTCCCAACAGTTGCAGCGTTAGAGCTACAAAAGGAAACACTTGACATCACAGTGAGTTTGTCTTGAAGTGTCTCTACAGTGTGCTTCATTTTATTCCACTGTCTGATGACTTGAGTTTGTATGGACTTGGTATTGTTCTCAGCCTACGCGCATGGGTGCACGCATACTGTATGTTGATGGTAGATGTTTCATACATTATTCATGCTCAATTCACAGCATGTTGGCATGTAATGATGTACCCCTTGTGTTCTGAATATGATCTCAGGAAGAAGCAAGCTGTCAGTGATAACAATGCCTGTATGAGCGCACCTGTATACATTCAAGTGTGCCTGCATTACATCCAAATGGATTTGCTTAGATCTAATATGTAGCTCTGATGGTTAACTTGACACACTTGGAGGCAGGCAAGCTGTGCTTTATTATCCCGATGCTTTTGCATGTCTGCATCAACCTTTGGGATGTATGAAGCCCTCCACACCTCTCCCCCTGTACCTGTAATGCTAGAAAACAGGATTATCACAAGAGGGGCAACAGGGCTGTGGGGGTTAAGAGACACAGGCTTGTATCAGCCACATGATGGATCACAGAATCAGTGTTGGATTTATTCCACTGATGTCATGTGCATGCAATGGTAAAGGTTACCTCCTCTGAGTGCTACTTGTTTTTCAAGAGCAAAAGAGCCAGAGACTGATTTGACTCTGCAGGGGTTAGCCTATTAAATTTATACATGGAATGAGAAAGTGTCTAACAAATTCGTTTTCTGCACTTCATCAAGCTTTTAGCAATTTCTCTAGTCCTATTGAACACACATTGTCTGTGTGCTGTATTATTTGGTAATTCCCTAAAAGGAGAACTGAACTGAATTAACTGAGCCAGTTGTTTGTCTTCCAAATGTGATCATCCTGGCAGAATTTCATTAAAGTGAGTGTTCATAAAGACAGAAGAGGAGAGGCAAGCAGTCACACTCACAGAAAAACTGTGCTTTGACTTCTTCATCTGTTTTGCTGAATGGAATTAATTCCATCTTTGAGTTGCACCTTTAAAGATACAAAGGTGCATCTTTCTGCCCTAGTTTCTGTCCTATGTTACCGGCATTGTGCACAGTGTCTCACACAATATCAGTGTCTTTGCATTTGTGACAACCTTTTCACTACAATTTTTATTTTATACACATAAAAATATACACAGACAAAGCTGGTGCCCCACGTGCTGTCTTCTTTTGACAACTGCAAAACAGAGGGAAAAATATGATATTGTTATTGGCATAATATTTCCTCATGGCTTGTTATTACAAGATTACTGTATCGTATGGCTATACTCAATTCCATCATTGTAAAACAACTACTATCATGCTAGGTTATTTCTTTTCATATTTATTTTGTGTTTATGCAATACAAAATCATGTGATTATATCACAGTGTATCCTTGTTAGGTCCTGAAATGTGTATATTTATGAGCATCACACAGTTTGTTTGCAGAGGCTAAGAGGCAAATAAAACTGTTCTCTCAGTTTCTGTTACATTTATATGTGGGACTAGCATTTATACCAAATTTTATTTTATAGTCACACACAACTGTCACTTAAGAGAAAAGATGAGATCAGCAGAACAGTGCAATCCTTACATGGATTTAGCCCTTTAAGGTATCATAAGGTCACTCTGTTCTCTTTCCAGTGAGAGTCACAGTCATCATACAGCTTTACGTTTGTCCTAGTGTGAGCTAGAACTACCTCAGGCTTTTCTGTGTTTCAGTTCCATGTCAGTAACTGAATATCATTACTTTGGCTCGTCTTCATCCAGGAGATGCCGAGAGCTTCTGCTGTAGATTTATGTCTGAGGGTGGAAGCTGGTTAGTATGGCTGCATTAAATCACCAAGATAATGACAGCAGAGATGTGTCACTGTGCCAAACATCCTCACACTCCCTAACATTCTCAATCATGTCTAATTAACAGTGACTAATTACATATAACTTACATAAAATTGCTGATGCTGACCTTCTCAAAAGTTTCAGTGTTTAAATCACTTCCAAAAAGATTTTTTTCAGAGCTGCTAAGATACATCGTAGTTGTCGCAGTTGTTTCTGCCTTCCTTTTATGGTTGTTGGCTTACTTTTATATTTTCCAATTTAGCATTAAAATGCTCTACGTGATCTTAGCTGACCTAATCACCCTGCATATTCATCCACACACAGTGGTTTGTATACCTATGTAAGGCTGACTTTCACTGCAGTTATACTGTCTTCAAAGGAAACTCAAAAGGCTAAATAACAGAAAACAGATAACTTTCTGTTGTTGGGTAATGTCATATCAACAGAGATATGAGAAATAAATAGTTTTTTCCTCTCTCATCTCCTGAACCACATATAGAACTGAATGTTGAATAAACATGCCAGGAATGTAAAGAAATGCATCATCTGCATTTGACAGACTGACATGTGAAGAATTGCTCTAATATTGGCTTTGAGTGACGCATTGTGAGAAGTGAAGGCAACAGATTGTTGCTGATGTTATGAAAGCATAACTTTTTTTTATATTTTGTGCCATTATATTTCAGGTGATGTTAATTTTTCAGCATCAGTGTCTCTGCACTTCCTGTGAGAAATATGTAGTGTTTTTGTCAGCGTATAGGCTTATCTGGTTTTGAGACTATTTTAGGGTTTTATTTGTCTTACATGATACATATTAATCTTTGCAGGTGAACCTAGCCATCATTATAGTGCAGTGTCATATACTTTCTTGTTAGCAGGGTTGTCAGTTAGCAGAGTGGCCTTGTCAGGTTTCACGTGGATGAATTAAATATGTTTACATGAAAAGCTGTTGGTCCATGACTAGCTGCTGCTGAGAATCTTGGCTATAATAACATGCACACCTGAAGCTCTGGGCGTCAGTTCACACACTTCATATAGCAGCAGAGTGAATTTCTCCTCTTGCTCTTAAACTGATGGGGTATTTAAAGTGTTTCCTCTGCTCTAAACTGCTTGCAAGAAGAAAGTGTGTAGGCTCTTGTCTTGAGTTCATGTATAGATTTAACAGAGCTGACTATGTGCATATACTGTACATTCACATACAATGTGTGTGACTAATAGCTTGCATAAGCCTCCTTGGCAATGCAGTGCTTCGTGGTAGCATGCAAAGAGAAAGCAAACAGAGATCTTGTGGTGAAGCAGAAAAAGCCAAGTGTCAAAATCCTGTGACATTGGTGTTTGTATAGGCTAGACCAGAAGATGGGAGAAAATGCACAGTTTGAAAAAGGTTTGGTCCCTTTTTTCCCTTCCCGGGGTGGTTCCTGTGGCCATGCCTCTCATTTTGAGGAGCCCCATTGCACCATGGGAAGAGCCCTCAAGGTCACAACAAACAAGGCCTGCGCACAACCACATAATAAGCATTTCCTCCGCAACATGGCCGACTGATCACAAAGACCAGAGCTTGGCCTTGGATGAAAATGCTCTCTCTGCCCATTCAGATAAACATGCTGCCTGCAAGAAAACAGCGTTCCTCATCTCTAATTCTGGTCTTATTTGTGGGACTCTTGGCTGAGTAATCGTGTGGTTCTGTTAGAGTCAGTCTGACAATATGATGCTGTGGATTGTTACTGTTTTGGAAAGAGCCAAAGAAAAGCAATTAATGTTATAATAATTTATTTAATAATAAATTAGTCAAAGATCATTAAAGAAAAGCCAGTGAGCTTAAATCTGATGCGAAACTCAGTTCTAATTCAGTCATTTTAAGATTCTCTTGGGAGGTTCCTGTATGGATTTAGAGAGATTAGGGCGGAGAAGGCAGATACCCCATTCCCCTTAGTCTCTTTGTTCACAGTCTAGTTCACAGGCTAATCACAGTCCCTGCTAGAAAATAGAGGCCTCCTGAAAACAGTTCCACAACTCTATTGTAATTACTATTAATAATATCTGGCATGTCCATGACCCCAGATTTAGACCCACTGGTACACATTGTCTGAAGCACAGTCACTTTTGCTGCTATCTGTGATGAGGAGTAAAACTGGTTTACACAGCAACTACACTACCTGGCCAAAAGAAGGCAACACACTCTAATATACTAAGATTTCTTGGACAATCTTTTGCTTTGATTACAGCACGCTTTTGCTGTGGCATTATTTCTATAAGTTTATTCATTGTCACCACATTTATTTCTATCTAGAGTTGCATTAATTTCTAGTCACAATCTTTTATTGGAGATGAGATCAGACTGCTGCATCCCAAATGTTCTCAAAGGTGTTAAGGTCTGGGCTTTGTGGTGGCCAATGCATGTGTGACAATGATGTCTCATGCTCCCTGAACCACTTCACAATTTTATCCTGGCATTTTGGAAAATAACCGTGCCATCGATGAACAAAAAAACGGGTTACTTAGTACATTCAGGTAGTTTCCTGCCCTCGTGTTGCCAGCTGAACCATATTAAATCACTGCAGTAATTATTTAATGGAAGGCTTTTGCCTGTTTGCAAGTATCTATTATTATTATTATTATTATTATTATTATTATTATTATTATTATTATTATTGTTATGTAGTTAGATGCTATTGTTTGTATTGTTTTTAGATTCAGTTAGTTACATTTGATACCAATTTTGTGTAAAGCACTGTCAGCTCAGACAAACATGAATTGAGTCCATGTGCTGCTGTTTACATTACATTTCAGCGGGATATAAGTGGTGGTGTAAAATTTGAATGTAATGAAAAACCTTGTCCAGCGTGTAATTTTATTTGGCGTCCTCGGTTTCTATAACTGCTTATTTAAGAGGCAATTCCAGAAGAGCATTCTGAACAAAATATCTCAGGCTTTCCTTACTGTAGAATCCTGGAAAATAGTCTTGGGAGCGTTTGCTTATATGATGATAGTAAGAATGATGGATCGCCTTAAGAGAAGATGAGTAAAGACCAGACTTTGATTCTTGAACAGAGAAAGGTTCACAGTCTTTGATAAAGATGAGACTGATGCAATCTAACAGTAAAAGAAATCACAGACAATCAGTTTTAACATGAAAACCATGAAAAGGTAGTCCTCTGATTTTATTGCAGATGTAATCACATCCATTATACTTCTTTCTCTTAACTGAATCTGACATCACCCTGACACCCAGGGGAGCCTGATGCTGCAGTTACAAGTGTTAATTGGATGGATTTTCTAATTTAGCAATTGCACCTTGTTGCCTGCCTCTCAACTTCATTATTATTTTCATCGTGTGTGCACGGCCTGTGAACTGGCCATGTAGCCTCAACTTTAGCATCACTTAATACAAGGTGGACCATTGTCACTTTCATTATCTTGCACATGATTTAATGTCACTTCAAAGCCTGTATTTGCAGTTGTTTTGCACTCTGCAGATCCTGTGTGTTGTAAAAAGAAATCTCTGCAGGCACAACAGTGGTAAAACAACTTCATGCTGTGTCAACTTTTCCATAACCAACCAAGGAGACTATGGTACTTTTTCATTCTGAAAGTTAAGAACTTCAGAGTGAATACACTGGAAAATGCTTTCCTGACATTTTAGAATGGACTGGGAGAACATGGCGAATGGAAAACAACGAGTCTGCTCAGACAAGTCAGGAGCTGTGTAGCTGTTCGCATGTTTCTGTGGCCTTTTACTTTCTTTGTCAGGAGTTTGTCCACGAAGCCAGTCACATAATAGAAGCATTCAGTGATCTGTATATATTTTTATTAGATGACAGGACGAAAGCAAAGAAGTTAACTGGTCACATGGACCATAAACATTTATAAGTCCTTAGAAATTGAGATATAGAGATTGTCATTCTCAAGCTGGCTGTTTTGTTCACTTTCATTTCTGATACTTTTTAACTTAAAATAACACATAAAATATATATAATATAATAACACATGTATTATTGTAATAACTATTTTTCAACAAAGTAGAGATTTTACACATGATGTAAGTCTAACTGAACCACTTACATCAAGTAACCACAGCATACACATCACATCTATTTCAGTTCTGCATGTTCACTGAGAATCAGCTGGCTTAATGTGGATAAAGTCACTGGTCTCAGTTTCTCAGAATCTTGTTGTTTTTTACCACTTAGTTTGTTGCAGTTAAACTGACTTACACTTCAACAAGTTTACATTACATATACGTACAGTATGTTGCTGTTTTATTGTACAACCCACAGAAGAGTTTGTGGAAAGAGCTCACCCAGGTAGGGTGGCAGGTGTCTGTTGATATTGGAAAATTGTGTCTGCTGCTTCTTACAATGGCACCAACATGGCAGCTGATGTAACACTATTTTTTGTCCTAATAGATAGGTTTAGCTACTGTTGCAGTGGTGCTTAAAATCCCTGCTTCCTTAATATCACAGGACTGGTTATAATAAGAGCACACAGAACTTGAACTCCAGTGTCCTGTAGGAAAGTCTTTTGCTTTATTCAGCCATCCATCTAGGCCCCTATGAAATCCGTTTTGTTTTTTCCCAAATTCCGTTTTATTTTTACCTAAATTCCGAATTCCTGAATTCCGCGTTTTACGTTATAATTAGTGCTGGGCAGCGATTAAAAGTTTTAATCACAATTAATTGCATGATTTGTTACGGGCAAAATGTAATAATGAATTCAAAATTAGTTTATATGCACTTTTATTTTAAAAGTACTGCTATATGAACAAAATTTCAATAATATTTAGTCTGCAAACACTTTAAACAAA
>JAUMHL010000016.1:3086929-3103184 GCA_032362345.1 Sandelia bainsii
GTAGTGTGAACTTTTTACGTTTTCCATAAATTTCACCCGAAAGCCAAATATCCCCTAACTTTTTGTGAGTAGTGTATGTTCACTTCCCAGATGAAAACTGTGCTGCTCTTAGTCCTTTGTCTCCTAATAAATAATTCACATTCTTATTTTGCGTTTTCTGAACATTTTCTTCAAATGAGAAATATGGAGAAACAGCTAAGATCAATTTAAGAAAACTTAACCCTGGAACTGGAAAAGCTAGAGAAATGAGGGAGCTCTTGCTCAGGATATGCATCGCTCAAAGGCACCTTTTTAATTAGAATTCTGAGTTACAAAATTAAAGAAAATAAAACTCAAATGAAATGAAAGTCAGAGGTGAAACCAGAAACCATGACATTCTACTTATTTAGATCAGTACTATTGTACATTCTTATAAGAAAATCTAAGATGAAAAAGCAAAGTTGTGAAGAGGTTTTAATGGTCAGTGCTGAGAGCTTGCAAAAGCTTGCAAAAGAAACTTGTTCCTATGAACATGTTGATAGCAAGAGCTGTTATGATAAACTACCCACTCTACCATCTGATCCACAGCAACCTGTCCTTAAATTAACAGATATGTGAAATGGTAGAGGGAAAAGGAGAAAATGAGAAGTGACCCTCTACAGGATAAGCTATAGGTTACGGCTAATGGATGAATTGAATGGATAAACTACTAAGTATATGTCTGTCTTAGTGTCTGATTCTTTTACATATTCAGTTTATTGTTACCTAAATTGCTTTCTTTACGGAGGCATGCTCTGTTCTGATTTGTCCAGTCCGAGAATAGATTGACTTTTATTTATGCTGATCTCAACCACCGGAGTAATTAATGTGTTTGTGTGTTCACGGTGCCTGATGAAGATCTACATCAAAATGTTTCTCTGTTAAATTTGCTGGAAGGCATCAGAGTGAGAAGCAGTATTTGTCAGGAGCTAGGTAGTATGTTTAAGTATGACAGGTTGCTTAGAATTTGTTGCTTTTAAAACAACTTAACCATGTCAAGGAGAAATAATGTAGACAAATGTAAGATCTTTACAATTTCCCACACTGACTCTTGAAAAAAACATTGGTTATCAGTGTTTTTACCTTAAAAGTGCTTAGAATTTCAACATTGTATCAGTTAAGGCTCTGAGAAAGTTCCTGCGTCATGTCTAAGTGAACTAACTTACTGTGCCTTGATGAAACAGCTGTGCTAGGCTGCGGTTCATATGAGTGTTGTTTTAAGTCACGTATCTATATCCCACCTACCCTTTATCAAGCTTTCCCCAGGTAACACAAGCTGACCTGTAGCTGAACCTTCTACCAATCAATAAGCATAAATCCTTCCACTGGCTTGACTTGTCCCATCTTCACCACTTATCCTCTGCAAATCCAATCTCATTAATAATCCTGGGACAGTCTTGATCCATCATGACTAGCACCTTCCTATTCTTTTCTTTTCTCTCTATCCTGGGTACAAGCACTTTAAAAAAATGCAGTTCAAGGACCTGCCAGTTTAGAGACTAGACCTTGGGTTAGTGATGTGGGCTGGAAGTGGATCTTTGGACTGATCCCAAGATTGTTAGTAAGTCGTTAGTCTTGTGCTCAGTGCAGTTCATTAGCAGCAGAGCTCATCAAGGTTAAAGCAGTCTTTGACAGTGAATAGACTCTTGTCCTTACTCTTCATTGCCTTGTCACATATATTAGTAAGTCCACAGACGTAGGTACTCCTCTGTGAGACATAGGATTAATGCCTTAGAGTCTCTGTATTTCTGTATACAGTAAGTGTCTTGTGCTTTTAAGGTCCAAGTGTCCAAATGACTCAACAAATGACAGGATAATTAAAGGACTGAAATGAAAAAGATAGGATTGGTCTGATGGTTTATAGAGAAAATTGAGTCTTTGCTGTGACCTGTACTTTAGGTTGTCTGGTTATTAGGTCTGTTGCTCAGTTGTTTTGTTAACAGTAAGGATGCATTGTACCATTGTAGTATATTAGTACCAGAGCTGTTATTACAGCAAGTGACATTGACCAGTTTGTCTATATTCTACCAAGTCAGTGTCTCCACTATCTACTACATACATTCTGTCAAAGTGGCAAAGCCACTATTTCGAGTTCCACATTTGTGAAAAAAGAAAACATTAGTATCAGGAATCAATAATGGCAGATAAGAGAGTTGTAAGAAAATATCAGTACACTTGAGTGTTGTGATATTGTGTTTTGTGATACTATATCGATTCTGTATCGAACAGTTCACATGCAAAGATTCGTGGCAGACAGTGGTTCATTCTGTTTCGTCTTTAATCCCCTCAACTGTGATTTCCTGATGTTGTAATTTTTTACTCAGATTTTATGTCTATGGTGGTGTGTGCTTAATTCAATCATCAAGGAGGAAACCCATTATGCAAACAATAATTGTGTTTGCTCATCCTCATAATCTACACAAAACCAGACAGTATCTTTAAACCTGTATGATTTGGCATGACTAGATGCAACATGTCAGGTGACAAGCAGCACTTTGCAGCCTTTGCTGCAATCATGGTGGAGTGCTGGGTAGCCTGACAGAGTATAGAAAATTGCAATGAGATTCAGTGTAGTGTATCGAATGGTGAGCCATGGGACTGTCTGCATCTGTCAGAAGGAGTTTATGATGGCTTTCTTGAGCTGTCATTTTGACAAAATGCTACGCATGCATCACCTGTGGGCTGCATGAAGGTGAGCTACCTTGGCATTTATTTCTGTGCATGTGTAGCAGTAGAAAAGCATGCACTATCTGTGCATGTGTGCAGAAGGTGTGTGTGAGAGCGACAGAAAAAGCAGGCAGAAAAGATGGCTAAAAGACAGACGGACAGCTGTGCATATTGGAAAAAGAAACTAATTCTCATTTTCTCAGCCTACCAGGCTCAAAGTCCATTTCCAGCAATGACAGCCGCATATATGTATCTACCTCATGCCCATGTGTTTCCATACTGGCTGAAGCAGATGATTTAGAACAGTCCTTCATTCATTGTAAAAATGCACATTGAAAATGTTTAAATGCACTCATGAGAGGTTTTGGTTCTTCACAACGTACTCCTTTTTATGGCGCTCATAACTTCAGTTTGCTTAGTTTCATAGTTTCAGTTGGTAAGTTGACCTTAATTTCAATTCCTCGAGGTGTTTAAAGGTGTAAACATGGCTCTCTGTAACTCGGAGATACTCTGTGTCACAGAGGATTTCATTTTCCACATACAAGTGTTTCTTTTCTCCCCTTTCTCCAGCCTTTGACCAGATGAGAGTTAGTGGTTCTGACAGGGTTATTGCTTCCCCTGGTTGCCCTGCTGTCTGCAACTCTTGATCTGTAGAGACAGGACCAAACTGAGACAAGCTCCTCACATCACCCCCAACTCCCTTCTCTTCCTACTAGACTCTCACTCTCTTCTTTTCTGTCCCACCAACCACCCATCACATCACACCTAATCTGACTAGAAAGTCAAACACTGTAGACATTTCATTAAAGAGTTTGTGTGTGTATGTGAAATTGTGTGTTTTTACACACACACAGACTGTGAGTGAAACTTTGTATTGCATCTACAACTAGTTTTATTCACCTAGTGAAAGAAAGGCCGAGTTTTGTGTGGCTTTAATTATTTCTGCACTCATCAGATTATCAGGCATTAGCAGCTGTCCAGCATTTTCCCTTTCTCTCAATTAAGGTCTGTCTTCCATTCCCTCACCTCATCGCCCCCACCATCCTTTCTTTTCATCTCCTCTTCTCCAGCTATATAATGAGTATGTATCAACAATCCCCACTGTCGCTGTTCTTTGATCTGAGCTCAGTAAAGCCTCTCACACTGCTGCTAGTAGTAGATTTGCTCTTTGTGACACACATACAGTGCAGTACATGTTGGCTTAGGATGTTTTTCTTCTCCCTCTACTGCAGCAGTCTCATCAGAACAACAGTAAACACTTGTGTCAATATAAACTTTATCACACGGGCAACATTGTATTTACACTGCAGCTCTATTTGTTGCGTTAAGAGAAAATCAAACTGATGTTTCCATAAAAGCCAGCGTATGGTGCTCGCCCTGCCAGGGATCTTGGTTTGATTCCCCGTGGGAAGCCTCAGTGGAGGAATTTATTTGTTTCATTTTTAAACATTCAGATGTCAATCCAAACCAAGCATCTGTTATGTGATATCATATATCAAATTATAAAGGGTTGCAATTTTGTTCCACTCTCTCATCTCATCTTGGGTTATTTATTTATTTATTTATTTTTTGCAAGATCTTTCTTGGGGTTCACCCAGGCCTTAAAGCTGGCATGCCAGTCCAAGGGTCTGCCAGGGGTCTGTAACATATATTCATGATGGAATAATGTTTAGGCACCACAAAGTACTAAACTATTATGCCACTAATAATTTGTGCAGTTGAAGACTTGATTTCTTTAGCTGCAAAGGCCACTGTTGTTACATGTAAAGCTACAGTATCAACCATGTTCTACCTTGCTGCTACAGTAACACGCACTTAAGATATTTGTAGTGTCACACTTGTGTGTACACACAAGGAGTGAATGAAAGAAGAGAGCTGGAGAGTTTGAACCCTGCTAATTTTATCACTTCTGCACAGCTGTAGGTGTAAACATCAGATTGTTTCAGAAGTGGTTGGAGTGTACTTTTAGTCAGATCAGGATCAGTTGGTCAATTCCTGATTATTAAAGAAGCTTGATCAGTGCCACCTTTGATCCTGTGCTTTGTAGCCAGCAACAGGCCAAAGAGAATAAACTACACTATCACCTGGTCCTCCATAAACTAGCAGGTGTTGGAAGACGAAGGTGGCCTGGAGGCCCACAGACTTCTGTGGCAACGGCACATCAGGATGTTAATTTGTATGTGTCTGCACAGTTACCCAGAAGCACTATGAGAGATGAGAAGTGTATGATTCATGCTGACACGCCTGGTTGACACTCAAACAGGCAGAGAACCACTGGCACCCTCGAAACCTGCAGTGGTTAGAACTATCTAAACAAGACCATTGCTGGGAGCATCGAGCCACTGTGGAGTCGAATGGCTAAAACACACACATACACACACAGGGCCACGTGCACAAATACACACAGTCCACAGATAAAGAACAAAATGATAAATTGGTAGAATAAGATATGGAGGAACACATAACACAGCCAAACTGTAGGTACAAGACCACCAGAAAGACACTATAAAACATTGCTAAGAATCACATTTAGTTGTTTATCTAATACACACACACACACATACAGTTGTGTGCAGTGTCCCTCTGTGAGCGGGGCACACTCTCTGACAGCTTCATATTTCATCTAATGCAGCTTCAATGGGCCTTTTCAGTCTGGTCAGGAGCTGCACAAAGTGCCGCTGCAGGTATGCTATAGCTGTCTGGGGAAACAGCAGAAATAAGGCCACATAGTGTTTAATAAAGCATTATGAAAACATTGTCTCACCCCTCATAGCCCTGCAGAAAGAAGACTAGGATAAATCAGGGGGAGGACAGGGTTGCAGTTGGGCGTTTCCTGCAGCTCACTCCCTCTAACCTCCCACTCCTTTTTGCCCCCTTCCTCCTCTGAAGTACAGTGGAAAACGATCAGTCGTTCCTCATTTTCTGTCTCGCCGGGCACTAGGCAAATATAATGAACACACTGTGTGTTTGTTCTTGTCTTTTCAGCAAACCTGACATTGGCAAGATCTATGTTCCCAAGACATGAGTTAGTATCCCCATGTTAGATTACATACTGCATCTCAAAATGATCTACCATGTTTAGTTTTTCAGTTCAGTGAGCACTTCGAGTAGTTTATGAGGGGAACAGCAAAGTTAAATGAACACGCCGTAAAATGAAACCCTTCCTCATTCTTAAATACCTGAAACTGGTAAAACCTCGATTTTTCTCAGGAGCTAAGTTGTACTACTTTGAGGAATATTGACAGTGATGTAAATATGCTGTGTGATTATAGATCAATTCCTCATAAAGTTCCCCTTTAACAGGTCTCACTACTCAACGCTTGGGCTGATTGTGGCTGCATCATGCATCTCTGTTAGCCAAGTGCGAAAATAGGCTCACACTGAATTTATATTTCACTGTGATTACTACTACTATATTACACTGTGACATTATTCACCTCATCCCCCGAAAAACGGAGCCTTAAGTGGTGTTTAAAAACAAGGTTGTGTGAAAACTGAATCCAAATGCATTTCACATATCGGCTAAACCATTAACAGAAGCTCAGATGTTGCTGCTGTGCAGAAGTTTGGTCAGCTCTCTTTTCCTGAACAGAAAAACTGAAAAAAACCCTATCCACAAGGATTGGAGTATGCATACTACTTCAGCAGTGTTTTGCTCTTATGCTTTTCTGTTCATTGATAGTAGTAGTAGCTGCTTCTCATAGAAAGCTCTCAAACATGCTGCCATTTTATGACATCATATCAACACTTTGTTGGACACTGTCATGGTAAAACTGAAAATTGTTGTGTCCATGTCCTTCTCCTTTTATTCTGTTGTGCGACCTGATTTACAGAGTGTAATTTTTTTTTTTTTTCTCAGAATCTGCCCCTTGTAATCTTTCTTTTTTGGCATCTGTTCTTTTGGAAAAGGAGAAACTTCTTCGTGCTATGGCTCCCAGCAGCTTGGTGCAATATGAACTCAGGCACCATGTGTGAAATGTCCGTGTCCCAAAAATAACTGCATCAGAGGGGAATAAACAACCTCTATCCTGTATGTGACGTAAAGTAGATCTGGAATCGATTCTCTCTGCAGCAACAAGGAGCTGCAGCACAGTAGTTTCTTCAAATGTATCTGTCCTATAAAACTGTATTTATTATGAGGCAGCTCATAACAGAACTGAGGTAGTGTAGCGTGAAAAAAGAACAGAAAAAGAAGTTTAAAACTTCAGTTACACGTGCTGTCTATGAATGAATTCTTATGAATGAATTACAGTTTCATTCCATTTCTATTGTAAAAATATCATGGGGTCAACATGAATCAATGATCTAAAGAAGTGTGCCAGTTCAGTGGTATCCCATCTGCGCTGCACAGTGGGTGGCTTCTTTCTCAAGGAGTCTCCCATGACGGGGTCCAGATTGGCAATGCCAGTCGCCAAACGATGGCGCCAAGCTTCACATGGGGCGGCAGTCTGTCGCTTTTCCCTAAGGCTGTCTTTTTTTTAGGAAGAAGGTTGAATTGAAAACAAAAATGTCTATCTTTCCCTCTACTTGTGTTGAATTTAAAGTATGGGAGCAATTCGTTCAGACTATATCCCAACTTTAAATACTACTGTCCTTATTCATTTCACCACTTAACCAATCTTTCCTGTGACGTTACAGTCGACCTTCGCTGTTTCTTGAGTTATTTCAAATTTCACTTGTTTGTGCAGCTTATTTCACAATAATTAAGTTTAAAAGAATGGTGAAGCCTTTATGTTACACACCCAGAGCATGAGTGGCTAAACTGTAGCAGGATGATTCCAGTGAATCCTACCAGAACATGATGGACATGATGGATTTACTGGATTTAAGTGTTTGATTTACTTGGGGTAACATATGGTTGGATTTTTCCACATCTGGTTTGATTTGTTGCTCAGTGTCAGTCAGAAGCTAAGCTGACAATGGAATGGACTTGCAAATAGTAGATGATTGACACTTGTTGCAAAGCTGTGTTTGGGCCAGTAAGCACTTACACATACTCATTTGAAGATACACAAGCAAACTGAAAGACACACACACCCAGAAACACAAACAAACAGACGGTAAAACAAATCTGAGAATAAGCGATGCAGGAAGGGAGGCAGCCCTGCACAATGTAACCTTAGAGTTCAGCGGTCACAAGGACCAAAAGGAAGGATCTTCATGCCCTTGGCCTGATGCGGTCGTCTGGGCCAAACCAGAACAGGCTCTCCTGCACCTCCGCTATCCCAAATGATCACTGGGCCTCCAAAAACCAGAGAAAATAACTTAATGGATATGCTATTTGAGTTCTTTTTTTCCAGTGGCATGCGGCTGCTGTAAATTACACACACTGATTTTCCCCTTTCTTGGAACAGCAGAGTCTTAATCAAACTATACTTCTCACAATTTTCAGTTTTTTTTTAAATTTTGGTAATAGCTTTAAAAGCCTCATAATTGTGACAAGTTAACTATGTGTTTTGTCGGCTCTCTGTTGTAACAGTACTACTGAAATAACAGCAGAAAGAACAACTCAAAGAGCAGCCAAACAGTAGGGGGAAAGCACAGGGTCTGTCAAATTAGAGGCAACACAAAGACCCGCTTGTTGAAGAGGGAGGGGGTTCATGAACTCTGGAATCGGACGGAGACCACAGCGTAAATTCTACCCGCTTAACCCCCTCCTCCTATGCTGCCTCCACCACCTTCCTAAAACACCAAGACGTCAAGAAAACCCAAAGAAATATGCACGAGTCTTTCTTCAGGCTGTCAGCGGCCATCCGTCTCTCTTATGTGTCCTTAACAGCATCTGACCACAGCAGCCAGAGGAGGAGCAGCAGCGGTGCAGCCGCAGGCTCACATCTGACCAGACTGGAAAACTTTATTACTTCTAACTCAATCTGTCCTTTTCTTCTTTTTCTCACTCTCTCTATGATACCTTCAGGGCTACCAAGATTTAGCCATCAGTGTTGAGGTGCTCTCAAATGAAACTTTTTGTTGGTCCTTGTAACCTCTGACCTCAGACCCAGCATGTAGTCAGTGCAGGAGGAGAGTGGACGTGTGGAGCTGCTTTATGTGTATGGTTGCAGGTCCTTTTTAATTCTGTGCATTCATTAGCTTGTGTGTCTCCTTGTCAACTGTGAGGTCAGGTGGCTGTGACCCTGTTGTTTTGTTCCATTACACCAGCTCACCTCTCAGTGTTAATTATCCATAACATTCTTTTAACCCAGTGTGTATGCACTGAATGATATTTATGAATCATGGAGGATTTGGTTTGTGTAGCGTCAGATGTTTATGACTCCGGCCTGGCTTATGAGGATGTGTGACTGACTATGTAACAAAGTATTGTTGCTCACGCACACACACACACACACACCTGGTGAAGTGTTCTGGCTCAGCAGGGTTCAACAACAGGTCTGTGCTCAGCATACCCGCATTTAAAACCATTCAGTGTTTTCCTGAAGTTGTTTCTATCTTTAGGCTTGAAGTTTCTGTTTAGCAGCGCAAGTTGCGGTGTGTGTGACGACTGTCTTGGTTTTTCTTTCCCAGAAGAATTTTCCATTCTGCAGAAATTAAGTATTACATTTTAAGGGAAGTGATGATGTTATATTTTGTTATCACTCCTTTAACAATAATTGCTTTCCAGGCTGGGAAATATTGATTTCCATCTAGCCCCCCTAGGAAAAGCAGAAGTGGGGGCAGAGGAGGAATGATGAAGGGTTTCAATTCATTTTGGGAACATGCTGCTCTGAGAAATTTGTCATGCAATACTTCAAACTCAGAGAGGGACAAAATTGGAAAGGAACCTGTGATTTCTCCCAGTGCTGTACTTTTCCCCTTCTTTAAGAAAATCATTTGTGAACTTAAAGGTTTATAGATCACATATACAGTAGCTCAAATAGTTCCCCAAGTTTGATTTTCACATGCACTGTAATTTTGGAGCTCCTCTTTCTTTCTCTTTCTTTTGTTAGTGTCTGTTCAGGTTTTCTCATTTGCTACTTCAAGATTCTATAACATCTAAAACACACAAGCCATATTTGGTTGAGAGTTTTCCACTCCTGGGAATGCATTTACAGTATGAACTGCTTCATATGGTTTAACAGTATACTACTGATGATACTGTAATATCTAACCAGGGTAGTTATTCAGTTCAATTGAGTTCATTCATGTAGTGCCAAATCACAAGGTTTAAGGCCTTTCAGAATATAACAATACAACTATACAATATATAGAAAACCCAACAATCCCACTTAAGCAACACTAAGGCAACACTGGAGAGGAAAAACCTCCAGCAGAACCAGGCAGAGAGTGGGCGGCCATCTGCCTCGACCAGTTGGGGTGAGTTATTCACATTCACAGCTATGGGCAATTTAGAAGGCACCACTTAACCTTACGTGCAGGTCTTTGGAGGGTGCCAGGAAGTAGGAGTACCCAGAGAAAACCCACACAGACACGGGGAGAACATACAAAGTTACACAGAAAGACACCCGGCTGACTGGTGAATGCGAACCTGTGAAACGGCGCTATCTACCAAAAGTTAAAAGTGAAAGTTAAAATATTACTAGAATATTAAATGGATGTACAATTTATTCCAGTTTATAATGCAATCATGTCCAATGTTCTGGACAGTTGTGGCTGTTGGCCAATGTGTTTACATGGTCTATGGTCACATTTGCCGGCCTGTTTAACGTGTGGGTGGGGAGTCAGAATTTTTTTTTCTACCACATCGTCTGAATTTTTTTTTCTACCACATCATATGAATTTTTTATTCTACCACATTGTCTGATTTTTTTTTCTACCACATCGTCTGAATTTTTTTTTCTACCACTTATTTCACCTAAATATTTTTTTCTACTACATGACCCCTAGGGGGCTCCATATTCTCCTGCATTTGGGTCCATCCATAATTATTTTGGGAGTTTTCTAATTATAAAACCACTATAACATAACTATAACATAGCGTATCTGTTTCTTGCACCATTACACTTCCAATTCCAATTCCAAAAACATATTTAAATGTAGTTTTTGTTTGTTTGTTTGACACAAGTGGACATAAGAGATCTTCAGTTATAGAACTTTTTTATCTCTGTGATTTGATGCAACATAACAGATTTATTCATTTTGCATTTTCACTGTTGAGGTTATTTGTTGACTACGTGAACTCTCATCCTCATTACCATGCAGTCACGGCACAGATGAGTGGGAAGTATCTCCTTCTCAGGCCCTTTCTCACCTTTTCCAACAGTTGGTAGTTATGAAACAGTTGAAGAATGGGAAGTCAGCAGAAAAGCTCTACGAAAGCTCAGTGTAAGCTGCATTTTTTTTTGCGGCAAGGTTTGAGAATGTGGTTTTGGCACTGGGTGGCTGAACCACAAGAAGACCCTATCATAAGCAGTTTTCAGCATTATGTTATCAGAGGGGGGATTGGACTGTGGTTACTGCTGGAATAGCCCAAATATTTACTATCAGCTTTCAGTACGTGGTGAGTGGGTACTGCTGATAGTGGGAGGTAAAGCTGGTGTGAGACGCAGCAGGAGAGGTAGTGGGTCGTGGGGGAGGATAATGGAAATGTCCGAATAGTAATTGATTTAAATGACCTCAAATGGTCCAAAACTATGAAATAACAATAGGATAGTTATAAGAATATAATTATAAAGAACAATGTAAAAATAGTGTCCACATGACACGTGCAGATAACTCTTTCTTTCTAAATACTGCTGTACATTAACTCTCTCTGCTGGGTTACTCTGCCATCTCCTCTTCATCCTGAGCCCATTTATAAACCTAGAGATGTAAAGCTTGACATCTCAGTAAATAAAGACAAAGGAGGGCTTATCCAGGCCAGTGTTTCCCTCAGTTTATCATAGAGAAGTGCTGAAGAGGCAGTTGACCTTTTCCCTGGCATTCCCTATCTGCAGCACCCTCAGTCTCACTTCCTGCTCTGTCTCTTTCTTTGTCTTCTGCTTCTCATTCCTCCTCTTTTTCCCCCTGTGTCCTCCCACCTATTTTCCCTTTCCTCAAGCTCCATTCTTTTCCTCTCCCTTCTCTGTTTGCCTTTTTTCTTCCTCTAGTAGCATGCAGAGATGTTAGTGAGGTCATTGGATAAATTAAATATCAGCAAAGGACAAAATAATGCAGAAGATAACTTACACACTCCACTCATCCGTCCACATATTGTGTCTTTTTGTTGTTGAACTAGCAGCTGAAGCTTATACAGTACTACTGCTCTTGTCACAGAGGACTAGGCAGCTGCTAAATGCCTGTAATATCAATGTAAAATGATGTTAATCTGCAGTTCTTTGGGGAGAAGGCACAGCTCCGCCCAGTCTTTGCCTGCTGCTATTGATGGCAGCTCATTTGCAGCCTTACACTCGTCTCTCAAGGTTAGATTCATCATTACGACAGCCGCCCTCTTTGCAGGGGTCTGCCGTGCCTCTCCTGCCTCACCATCACAGACAGAACACTGCCATCTGTTGACGGGTGGGGCAATCGCACGTCTGGGGTTACTCTGCAGGTGAGTTTGCTCTGCTGATGTAGACGTGGCTTCTCATCTGGTGGAGCAGAAAATAAGTAAACTGTAACTGAATAACATTATCTCTAATGACTAACTGAACTGTAATTAAAAGATCATTAACCAAGTGCAATAATAAAATAATGCCAATACTTAAAAAAGAGGCTCCTATAGTACCTTTAGTGGTCAGTGTTTCAGGTTTCAGTACACTTAATGACAGTAGCAGCCACTTTTAGTCCTTAGTATGGTCCAAGATCCAAAATGTGTGGGAAGAGGTAGTTTCAGAAGCTGATCGATCACCCAGCAGGCACTGCTGGCACCTTTAGCATCATTCTTTTCCCAGTGGAACAGGCTCATTTCTCCTCTATTTGTTCTAATCAACTCTTTTCTATATACGGTACTTCTCTCTGCTTCTCTCCTCTAAAGCTCAGGAAATGTGTGTTGCATATGTTTTAAGTCAATGTGATTTATAACTCCTCTTCTTAGTTTAACTTCATATGCTTCTTCTCTAAAAATCTTTGCAAGTGGCTGTGAAAAAGCGTGTCAGCCAACTCCTTTCATGTAAAACATGGGCTGTTGATATTAAAAGGTTTTGGCAGGAGACAAATGTTCTAATTCCAGGCTGATAATGGGCTGCGAGCAGCTTTGGCGTGACTGTGGCCTCCTTTTCATGGTCTCTGATGGTTTGTCCTGGGTGCTTCTCGGGCCACACAGAGGTTGGGTGGGTGTATCAGTTTGGCCGGTGCCGAGGCGATCGGTCCGACACCTCGTTAAAGACAAGCTTCCGAACCCACTCATTGTCCCCCACTGAGTTGCTGCTTCAGCTCCTGATCCGATTTCACTCAGCCTCCACCGCAGTGCGAGCAGTGCAAACATACAGAGTATTTTTCATGCCACGAATAGAGGAATAATGCTCCAGAGAGGCTTGCCTCACAAGTTTTATTATTCTACTCAAGTTCTGAACACTCCTAGCTGTAGAGCAGTGCCAGCAGTGATGTACACTCCAGTCTTTTTATTCAGTGACCATGACCTCTGTGCTTGTCGCTTTTATTACATAAAAGAATGTGAACAATGGTATGTAAAGTGCTGTATGTCCACATGGGCAGAGGATTCACTTCCCTGTCTGGCTTTGACCTACACTTGTTCTGCTCTGGTTCACTTCACTCCCACTGGACATGGCTGCCATCCATCCCTCTCTCTGTCTCTGTGCCTTTTTGCCTTCTCCTTCTACCAAACAGCACTCCCAGCTTCCGTGAATTCCCTCATGTGAAGCCCTGATCCTTCTCTTTTCCTCTCACTGCGGCCTCTTATAGTTACCTCCTCTGCCTCGAGCCCAGACAGTGGCCCCATGCTGCCCCTGCTATGTTCAGGGTTCAGGATCACCCAAACCAACCCAACCCCAGTACTGTAGGCCAGCACTTTGTCTGTGATAGACTGTACCTCTGAGCTAGAGAGAAAGCTGTACTTCAGATCTGTCTCTTTCTTCTTTTACATATGCGCTGCTGTGGGGCTGTAAGTTGCAACTTTAGCGAAATGCCTGTGTGAAATGTGTTTCTCATTTTTTATGTCTCTTTGAATGTGTGTGATACCAGTTAATCCGTCACAATGTTTCACAAATTCAGTTTAGTTCATTCAGCTTTTTTGGTGTTTTCCATCTGGATAAACAGGAAAATTTAGGGATTTTATTTTCAGTGACACATAAAAAGTTTGTGTAAAATTAGTTTGACAGTTGGATGGAAACATAGCTTCTGTCTTCTCTCTGTTTCCCCCTACTTCTGCTCTCCTCATGCTCCTCCTTATACTTTGTTCTCTGTCACTTGACACACAGAACAAAATGCATGCTTGATAATGCTCTCTTCTTCCCTTTGTGCATTTCTTTCTTTCTTCTTTCATTTCAATCTCCAGTGTTATTTTATTTTGGGTAACACTGCCTGAGAGCTGCCATGTTTCAAACAGTGCAGAGGGGCTGTAATTATGTTTGGTTATGTGAGGACTAGAGGGTCGCTGTGCTCTTTGATCCCAACTGTTCGGACCTTGATGCAATTAGTGCTAATATTCTACTACGCATCTGCCATGTAGCATTTTCCTGCCATTTGTCATTTTTATATGTAATTTTGTGTTATGTTGTACTCAAGAGTTTTGAGGAGTTTCTAATAACAAAATAAGCTTCAAAACCAATATGTTCACTGAATGAGAACCTAATTGAGCCTGGTCCATTCATCACGTTCTGTATTTGGTGGAATATGAGCAGAGCCTTGCTATAAAACACAGAAAATGCGATTAATTAAGTGCATGTCATATTTTACACATACATTGATACGTTTAAAAAAATGAGCATAATTGTCCTTTAACAAACAAAAGTCTCTCAAACGTGTTTCTCCAAAGGGAAAAGTTTATATGCCCCTGTGTTGAGAGGCTGTAGGCAGTGCTAATGTACACAGGTAAAGGTTATTGAGGCTTGTCAGCAGACAGTCGTCTGGCTTAATGTTTCCATCCAGCACTGGGGTTAAATGCAGGTCTGGAAAATCCTCAATGTTCAATTTAAAATGAATTGTGGGATTACCAAGAGCCAGAGCTCAGACAGATTGCTGCAATTTTCAACTAAACACGGAATGTATTTTGAGTGTGGTGAGTACATGTTACAATGGAGGACCTAAGAATTGATTACAGTGTTATCAGTTATCCCTGATCTCTCCCCTCTTTAGTAGCGTAATTTGAAAAATCTACTGTAGGGGCACACAAATCAAAAGAGAAAACAAAATCTGTTGACATAATCTCTGATCATAGATGTGTTATGTTTGATTGCCAGGTTGGCTATTTCAGTCCCTCTTCAGCACAGATCCACCTCAGGTCATTTCCCTGGTTTTGTTAAAAAGGAAATGTATGCAGACTGAATGCTGGTGGAAGATTAGCTTATTTCAGACTGATGAATGCCACCTGTTTATGAGGAGGTGTGCATTTGTGAGATTTGATTATTATCAGTGCCTCAGTGTTGTGATGTAAGTCTGCATGGGCCACTTTCTGTGTGGGAAGGTTTCATTCACAAAAATGTCATTTGAGATTTCTACTTAAATCAGCAAACCAAAACATGCCAAATTTAGCAGTGGTCAGTAATGGCATTAGAGGTAATGTTAAAATGACATCACAGCAGCGCTGTACTTTGACAAGAATAAAGAGGGAACAGTTCAGGCTGCATGGAATCTGATGCTAACGGACATCTTTCTAGAACAAAGTGATTCATGCCTGCGCACGCATGAATCACTGCGCACGACAGTCACTGAGATCTTAGAGAATATTCCAGCCTACACTAGCTGATGTTACGCTGTCAGGTGTTGTAACAGAGGACTTTACTGGAGAGAGACTTGAAAAAAGACCCTGAGGCATCAACAGGAGAAAGAGAATTTCTGCTTTCCTTCATAACTACAGAAATGTAAAAAGCTTTGTGAGAAAATAAAAATATGTTAATAGAAATAGTAAAATACCTCTGAGTAAACTGACGAGCCATGATGATGATGAGATGGTGAACTGGAATTTGAATTTAACATAGACTTTTTATTCTGTATGTGTTTTCAGATATTCAGATCAATGCAGTTATTACATTTAAACTACAAATTCAATCAGATTACAGCATGTACAGTAAGTATAGCCAAACTGTGTACCCTCTTATACTTACAAGCAGCTTGAACCAATCAGCCATTGTTTTATCTCTATGTATGGATTATTGTACTGCACTGTATTTCTGTTTAAGCCAGTATGCCCTAGCATGTCTACAATTTGTCCCATTTGTCTTTACTAGTTTACCAAACAACACTCCAGAGCACTCTCAATTCACCTGAGCTGGTTTGTCACACAGGTTTAGGATTAATTTCAATTTTCAGTTTTAATTTTAATTTCAGTTATTTCAATACCCTTTAAGGCACTACATAGTGCAGAGCTGCTGATCTCTTACTGTGTTGAATGATTTTAATCTCAAATCTATATACAGCTCTGGATAAAATTAAGAGACCAATGCAAATCAAGACCTTGTCATGGCCAGCTCAATCTCCAGACCTGAACCCCATTGAAAACCTCTGGAATGTGATCAAG